>CM053501.1:550645-566009 GCA_028627145.1 Eidolon dupreanum | reverse complement strand
TGGATGGCCACGGGTGTAAACCTGCTCGATGTCACCAGCGTCAACGTGATAACAAAAGCTGCTGACACAGCCACCTACGCCACAGAGAGACTCGAGCATGTCACTGGGTTTGGCGCATTGAGGGGCTCTGGGCTGGGCAGGGGGGGGGGGGTCAGGTGCCTGTCCTTTCTCAGCTTTGCTGCAGCCCCTGCTGACCTCGGAGTGGCTTCCTGGCAGTGCGCGTGAGCCGGAGAGGGCACTGGTAGGCAACCCCAAGACGTCAGCTCCAACCTACGCGTTCCGATGCGAACCCGCTGGCAAATTACAGCCTGTCACTCTCGAAGGAGCGAGCTGGGATGGAAATGTCAATCTGAGCAGATGCCTTTTTTCTCTTTCCGCACTCCAATTTAGGGAGGTGGCACAAATATGGCAAAGGACACGCCTGGTATGTGGGTTTTAAACTGTCGCAAAAGGGGGAAGAGGTGGAAAAAGAGTGTGCCAGAGGCATTTCCATGGCTCACCACGCGCAGCAGGGGCACGGCTGGGACAGCTGCTGCCCGCATCAGGGGCGGTGGAGGGGCCAGGGCCTCGCTGGGACGCGGCTGAGCAAGGACAGGAGAGGGGAGCGGACTCCGCGGCAGCAGCGCGTCTGAGGGAGCTGAGCCCGAGGCCCCGACGCTCGATGGTCGTGGCTGCTCAGGACGCCCCGCACCGAGAGGGTGGGAGCAGGTCTCCAACACGGAGGGCAAGAAGCCTGTGGCAGGGCCTGTGGCGCCAGGTGAGGGCCAAGTCCTGCGTCCCCTGCACGTCCGTGATGCTAAGGCTTGAAGGAAGCAATGTCTGGGCTGTGAGCATCCCAGAGTGGAGACACGATCCCAGTGACAGTTTCCAGCAAGCAAAGCAAACGACAGCAGGGCTGTTTATTTCCCAAAAGGCCCCTTAGTCGCCTGCCATGGCCCTGCGTGGAGCAAAGTGGGAAGGCCAGAGGGAACCGCCAGCAGCACCGCGTGAGTCCCGATCCTTCCTGCTTCTGGCTCGAAAGCTGGGGCTCAGGGGGTGCCCCAAGATGTCAGAGGTGAGGCATGGCTTTATCCCACTTTCTTCTCAGAAAAACAGTGTTGGGGTCCAGCTTACCCAATGGGATTACGAAGGGGACTCAGGGCACCCCATTTTTCTTCTTCCCACGCTGCGGGCAGTGTCCCCACAGCTCCCAAGCATCCCATCTCGGCTTCTCTTTCAGGTACTTGCACAGCCAGAAATAATTTGTGCTGAGGCCTTTCATCCTTCCCCAGCTGATGTGGGCTCTGGCAAGACTTCTATGATGGTAAAATCACAGCTCACGCTTACTGAACACTTACTAGGGGTCAACGAATAGCCCCATCCTCACGACCACCCTTGTGGTGAGCAGCAACGTCCCCCAGAGCGGCCGTCACCACGCACACCCCGCGCTTGGCATTGGGAGCGCCGGGATTGAACTCAGGCCGCCCCCCAACAAGCACTGCTTGAGCACGACTCCAAAGGTGGCCCGTCTCAGTGGCCCATGAACTGCCAAGCTGGCCAGGAGGACACTCGCAACTCTTTCTGCCAGGTGATAAAGCCACAAAAAGATGATTTCAATCAGCAAACAAAACCTGAGAAGAAATGCCAACAAATTTGAGAGAAGGCTGCATCTGCAAGGCAGCTTTGCCCCTATCTGCCCATGCGTGCCCTGAGCAGGGGTCCCCAACTCCCAGGTCACAGAGCGGTACCCGTCTGTGGCCTGTTAGGAACCAGGCTCTGTATCTGCAGCTGCTTCCCAGTATCAGTATCACCGCCATAGCTCCACCTCGGACCACCGGGCATTAGATTCTCATAGGGGCCCCAGTCCCTGGTGCCACCAAGGCTGAGGACTGCTGCCCTGAGGATGAAGTGTGGGCCACCCCAGCGGCCATGGCGAGCTCTCAGAAACCTGGAAGATTCTGTGAAGTGCAAAACTGCCAGTTCTAAAAACAGTGACGGGGCCGAGACGCGCAGCTCGGGGAGAGCATCAGTAACACCGCAGTAGCGCTGAATGCTGCCGGGTGGGCACGAGGCTTATCAAGGGGATAAATTATATAAATGTTATATAAATGCTAATCACCACGCTGTACACCTGAAACTAATACTGTACCGAATGCCGACCGTAACTGAAAATAAAAAATGGTAGCTTTCGTTTTTTAGTACGATTCTAGTTTCAGAGAAAAGTTGGGCAGAAGTGCAGACAGCTCCCTGCACACGCCCACCCATGCCGTGTCAGCACTCCGCTTCCCCACCACGACTATCTGGCATCGGTGTGGCACACGTGGCACAATTGCTACACGTCACTGTTCATTAAGGTCCTTAGCTTACACAAAGGCTCCTTCTTTGTGGTGTGCATTCTGTGGGTTTGGACAAGTATGTGATGACAGGCGCCCACCACAGGCGCCCACCATTACGGTGTAAACAGAGCAGCTTTGCCACCCGGAAAACCCCCCGTGCTTCATCTCCTCAGGTCCCCAGCCCCTGGCAACCGCCGACCTTTCCCGTCTCTCTCGTGTCATCTTTTCCAGGGTCTCATGGACTTGGAATCATATACTAGGTTACTCTAGCTTCTTTCACTGAGAAAATGCACCTAAAATTTCTCCATGTCTTTTCTTGGCTCAATAGTGAATTCTTTCGATTACTGAACAATATCTTTACTGTATGATACTTCGCCAATTATTCATTTACTTACCGAAGAGCGTCTTGGCTGCTTCCAGATTCAGGCTATTACAAATAACACTGCTGTACACACTCGTGTGCAGGTTTTTGTGCAAACTTAAGTTTTCAGCTATTCTGGGTAAATGCCTAGGAGACTAAGTTGCATCCCAGGGCTCTGTTTTGCTTGGCAAGAAGTCACCACTCAGCTCCAACGTGGCTGCACCATAAGCATCCTCACCAGCCATGAGTGAGCGTCCAGGTCGATCCACATGCCACACGCTCGTCGGCACCTGGAGCAGTCGAATCTCTCTGCACGGCTTCTAGTCATTCCAATAGCTGTGTAACCGCACCTCATCGTCTGCACTGTTGAACGCCTTTCTCGTGCTTATCTGACGTCTGCACACTGTTCTGTGCAGAGCTGTGTGTCCGATCTTTAGCCCATTCTTAAACTGGGTTATTTTTCCTAATGTTGAGTTCTAAAAGCTCTTTGTATGTTTTAAAGTACTTTCTCAGATGTGTTTTGTACACAGCTCTTCCCACCTGTGTCTTGTCTCGGCATTCTCTGAAGAGTCTTTCTCAGAGAACAGTTTTTAATTTTAATAAAGGCCAACTTGTCAATTTTTTTCCTTTTATAGAGTGTGCTTTTGATATATCTAAATACTCATCAACAAACTCTGAGTCACCTAATTTCCCCCTACTTTATCTTCTAGAAGTTTTGCCATTTACATTTACATTTAAGATGTATTTCAAAGAAATTTTTATGAAGCTTTTTTTCTTTACATACAGATGTCCAAATGTTTTAGCACTATTTACTGAAGAGGCTCTCTCCATGAATTGTCTCTGCTCCTTTATCCAAGATCAGTTGACTATATTAGTGTGGGTCTCGTTCTGGGTTCCCCTCCCCTCTACTCCCCTCCCCTCCCTTCTCTTCCCCTCTCTCCTCTCCTCTCTTCTCATCACTTGCCTATTCTTTCATCAACATCATGTTGTCATAATTACTGGAGCTTTGTAGTAAGCCTTAAAGTAAAGCAGTGGCAGGCTTCTGACTTTGTTCTTCAGTACTGTGCCAGCTAGCATGTGTCTTCTGATTTTCCAAATAAAACTTTAGAATCAGTTTGTCCATGTCTACAAAGGAAGTTGGTGAGATTGTGATCGCATCAAAGCTATAAATTAAGTTGGGAGAAATTTCTATCTTAACAACACCGATGCTTCTCTATGAACATGGAACATCTCTCCTTTAGACCTTGGTTCTTTTCATTGGTTTGTGTTCTTCCTCGCGTAAACCCTGTAGGTATTTGGCTAGAACTACACCTAATGTTTTGGCACCGATGTAACACTGTAGTTTGTTTTTAATTTCAAATTCCAACCGTTCATTGCTGGTGTACAGGGAAAACTGACTTTTGAATATTGGCTACATGCTCTGACCTTGCTGTTACTACTCACCTGGGATCCCCTGTGTGGACGCCCATGTCATCTGCAGGCAGAGAGATAGTGTTTCTCTTCCTTCCCAGGCCCTATACATTTTACTTCCTCTTCCTGTGCTGCCGCGTTAGCCAGAACTTCCAGGACGATGCTGAACAGCAGTGCCGAGAGGGGCATGGCTGCCCAGCTCCTGATCCGAGGACAAAGCCACCTACCTTCTCCCCATTAATCATGATGTTAGGTGTAGGGATTTTTTTTTCATCAAGTCGAAGTTTTCTGAGAGTTTTTATTGTGAGTATGGGATTTTTGTCAAATTCTATTTCCCCACTTACTGATATGACCATGTGCTTTCTCTTCTTTTTGCTGTTAATATGATGGATAACGTTACGTGACCTTTGAGGCTGAACCACCCCTGCACGCTGCAGATACATCATCTTGGTGCTGGTATTTAATTCCGTACACTGCTGGGTTCTGTTTCCCAGTGTGCTGTTGAGGAATTGTGCATCTATGTTCAGGAGAGACGTTGGCGTGTGGTGTCCCTCTCTCGTAACGTCTATTTCTGGTGTTACAGCAATGCTGGCCTCATGGAAGGCACCGAGAGGCGTTCCCTCTGCTTCCACCTCTAGGATACACTGCAGAGGCTCGGTGTCACCTCTTCCTTTAAATACTTCATGGAGCTCACCAGTGAAACCATGTGTGCCTGTTATTTTTTTTGCTTTTTATGGAGGTTGTTATCAATAAATTCAATTTATTTAATAGATATAGGCCTATTTAGATAATCTATTTCTCCTTGTGCTAGCTTTGGCAGTTTATGCCTTCCTTCAGGAATTAATTTATGTAATCTAGTTTGGGGGCACAGAGACGTTCGTAATATTCCTTTACTGTCCTTTTAATGCCCATGAGACCAGCAGTGATGTCCCTCTTTCATTTCTGATGCAAACAATTTGTTTCTTCTCTACTTTCTCTTGGTTAGCCTGACTGGTGGCTTATCAATTTCAGAAACCTTTTTAAAAACCGGCTTTGGATTTCATTGCTTTTCCCTATTGATTTCCTGTTTTGAAACTTTATTAATTTGTGCTATAATTGTTAATATTTCTATTTGCTTTAGGTTTTTATTGCTTTTCTTTATCTAGTTTTCCAAGATGGAAGTTCAGACTACTGGCTTTTGATCTTTCTCTCCCAAAGCCTATCTCACCCTCTACACTGGCTGGCGGGGGAGGCAGAGGGTGGTGGGGTAGGGAAGGCCTGACCCTTGCCGTTGGCTGGATTCTGACCCTGCCTGGTCCTGCCTTCCAGTGATAAAGTTCCAGGAACTTCCAGAGACACTGAAGAGCTCAGCCACAGCCACGCTCCCCTAAAAGAACTGCTGTTCGGGTTGGGTACTCTTTCATTTTTCAACCTTTGTCATATCTGTTTTTAGTTACTGTAAGTGCATAAGACATAAACTGCCATTGGGACTGACCACCTTCGGTGGCATTACTACTTTCACAACGTGGTGTGACCATCACCAGTGTCTTGTTCAAGAACACTGTCACCACCCCAAAAGGAAACCCCACACCCGTTAGTGTTCACTCCCCACTCCGCCTTCCTCCAGCCCGACACCCTCTGTGTCTGTCTCTCTGTCTCTGCGGACTTGCTCATCTGGCCACTTCATGCGGGTGACATACGTCTAAAGTTAAATTTATTTATAGTGTATACGTGAGTACATTTTCATTTTCTAACTTGCTATTGTGCTTGGAGTGGCCATCATGTTAAGTGCTGCATAGTATTCTATTGAGAAAGTATCACAACTGACTTGCTATTTTTTTTTTTTTTTTGGGCAAAATTTTGTTGTGCCTTTGTTTGGTTTGCCACTATAGCTAATACCATAATGACATCTCCACACATGCATTCTCTTCCCAGGCTGTAGCCATTCCTTGCATGCAGTCTCCACGTGCAGAATACTGAGACGGAAGCATGAGGCGTCATGGTGGTCTTCAACCTCTCTTTTAATATCTGCGATTTCTGTAGGGTTAATTTCCAACAACACTGGCCATTCATGAGGTGCCTGTTTCTCCATACCCTTGCCAGAAGCAGCCATAATTTTTTTTTTGAGTCTCCTTGGTTTGTGACATACGACTTTGAAAACAAAGATGTTTTTATCTCCTACATTCCCTCACCACTGGCAGAGTGATTTTCTCAGAAAAACTGGCATATCGAGCCAGATAACATTTCCAATTTATCGCTCCTGTGAAAGTGGCTGCAGGATAAGAACAAATACAGTCTGTGTTCAATCTATTCAATTAGAACAGAACAAGGAATTTAGTTCAACACATACAAATCAGCAAATCCCATTCTGGTTGAATTCCATTTAGCATTTATGTAGGCTTAATTAAATCACCGGTGGGGTTTCTTACAAGGAGAGTGGCCTTCAGGAAATATGCTTGCTAAATACTCTTCAGCAACGGTGGGGTTATAAATAAGTCACACGGGCTGCTGTCAGAGACAGGCTTCTGCGCTCTGCTAGGGCTGCAGCGGGGAGGGGCCGGGGAGCACCCTGCTGCGGGTGCACGGACCCCAGGCCCTGCACGGCTGGCCGGCACCCGCCCCCTCCCAGGAGCACGCATGCCTTCTCGCACGGGGCCTGGAATGTTCTATACAGAGTCAGGCAGAAGGGAGGGAGGCGGCCATTACCGACAATTCCTGAGAAAACCAGCGGCTTCCCGAGCGCATGCCGGCCTGGCACCCTTCCGCTCGCTCTCGTCCTCTCCAGCTGCGAAGTGTCCCACACGCAGCGCTGCACGGCACTAGCTACGCAGCGAGGTCCCTGTGCGTCCACTCCCCAGCAGTGTCGTAACACCCTGCGGCCCCACCGTCGACCAGCCGAGCACCTCGCCCCGTGCGGCTTGGGGCGCGGCTCGCGTGCACTGGCTGGCTCACACCCACGGAGGAGAGAGTGGGCCGAGAGAAGTTAGGGGACGGGCGACCCAGCCCCTCCCGTCCGGTCCCAAGTTCTTGGTCTGAGCCCTACGTGACACCCAGCCGGGGGTGGACCCGCCGGGTGCCTGTCCCTGCACGGGGCCCCTGCCCGGGCGCGCTCCCTCCCGGCGAGGCTGGGCTTCTGCTCCCGCCGTTCGGAGCCCTGCTGTGGACGGCAGCGCGGGAGGCGCTGCGACAGACCGCGCCTCAGGCCAGCCCGGTCTCCCTGATTCCTTTTCACTGGGCTCCCAGCCTCCAACGGTTCTGAAGCCTGTTTGGGGGAAACTACTACAAATTCCCTGCCAGAAGGCCAAGGAGCCTGGGGACCATCCGCCCCCTCAGAACTCAGAGGAGGTCGGCAGAAGGGAAGTCGCCCTGCCAGGACCGCACAAAGCCTGAACCCAACCCCTGGGCATCATGTCCTCTGTGCCATGCCCCCTCCTTGGGAGCACTGTCGCTGTTCCCTCTCTGAAAGACAGGAGATGGCATTTCTCTGCAGCTGATGAGCTGCGACTCAGGCCAAGCCTGTGTACAAAGGCGCTGACTCCATTTGCTTTGCTCTGCCAGCCCCTGGTGGCGGTGACGTGGTAGGCTAATCGCCTCTGTGAATATCAAGACATGTGAATTGGGAAGCAGCTGAGGGTAATAGAAAAATAAATTTGAGAGTTGAAGTTTCCTGTTGGGATGCTGGTTCTCCTGCTGCTTGTCTGATGCTGAGGGCTGTCTAATCTAAGCAGGGCTGCTCACCACTCACCACGGGGTCCCGAGGGTCTATGGCGGAGCCTGACACACGTGAGACGACGCCTACATACATTCAAACATAACTCGTTCTTCCTAAAAAGTCACTGCACAACCATCATCACAGTCTCTGTCATCAGGCTGCCTGGCTCGATTTCACGCTCAATCTGTGACCCTAGGAAATAATTTAATAATGCAAAGCCTGTTCTATTGTCTAGAAAACGAGAGTGATGAGAAGACGTACTCCAAAAGGCTGTTAAGAAGACGAAACGATGGCGCGGCTACAGAACCTGGCATTTAGCAAACACTCAAAGATTTTTCTGTTATTACCTTTCACTTACGTGCAGGAGAGATAGCAGGAGATAGAGAAAGCTCAGAAGGGACCATATTTTGAAAAATGACCTTCGATGTTCCACTGTCGAACTGAAAACTTATTCTTATGAACATCGAATGTTATGGAAATAAACCAAACTGCAAGTCTCGGGACGCCTGTCCATACCATGCTAGAAGTCTGTCCACGACAGGCATAGTCTGCTGATGGCACAGCCACCCCCTCCGCCCTCAGCATGGACATCGCATGGCAGGTCTGCCCTGCAAACTTTCTCCTTTCCATTGCCAAAGCCCCACTGGTTGCCCTACCCAGAACTATTTTGCCAAACTCTGAGTGGGTAGTGAACACAGGGAGAAGTTTAAAGCCATCCCACTTGGCAGAAAAACAACCCCCCAAATCTTATTATAATCTCTTGTTCTTTCTCTCTTCTGTTCCTTGTCACCAAGGTAGCTGAATCCTCTGTCTTCAGCCTCCTCCTCCTCCTCTCATCCTGTGTGATTCATGTGTTGATGTCTCGATTCTGAGCCAGCTGCTGCAAAAAACTGTGATATCACAGGCAGGATTTATTAGCAGAAAAAGCATCTGTCAGGAGAAAGAAAGAGAGGCTGGGGAACAGCTCCAAGGGACAGAGAGGCCGAGCTTAGGTTAGGACAACAAGTGAGGCCACTGCCACCCTGTTATTTACTAATATTTATAACAACAACAACAACAAAACAACTTATGTCCTAAGTGCGTTTAAATACATTAGCTTTAAATACATGAGATGTGTGTTATCATTCCCATTTTCTGGATGAGGAAGCTCGGATTCAGAGGCAGCCACAACTAACTAGTCACGGATAAAGCTGGGGTCTGAGGGAACGTAAAGTCTGAGCTTTTAACCATAAATTCCTCCTGTTCAATGAGTCCCCCTAAGAGAAGAAGAATCAAGGGGCTCTCTCGCACGTCTCAGGGGCGAGAGTGGGGAGAGAGGAGTGCGAATGTGTGCATGGCTCATGCAGGAAGCGGGGCGACACTCTGGCGGGACAGGGCAGAAGACGCACCCTTCGGGTCAGAGCGGGACTGAGACGCTCGAGCTGGCTGTGAGCGCGTGAACGTAGCTCCCTTCAAGGGCGGGGTGGGGGGGCCCAGCCCTGGTAAGGCAGGCTGGCGAGGGCGCAGGTCCAGCACCTCGGACAGCGGAAGCGTCCTGGGCAGTCTACACTGAGAACCCATGAAACTTGGGAGCCAGGCTCGGTCACTCCCACAGCCACTCTGCACTGAGCACAAGGGAGCAAAGCTCACAGACGTGAGACGTTCGTCCACAGTCTGCTGGCGACACTGACATGCAGCTGACAGGCGGCAACCATGGTCGGGAGGCGTGAGGCCCAGGGAGGGCAGGCAACTCAGCTTGAGTGGAGGCGCCAAAGGCCACTTGCTGGGTAAGTGGTGTACTGCCTTCTCGGCTCAGGGGGTGGGAGCGGGAGGCAGAGAGAGAGAGAGATTCCAAGGAATTATGTTGCTCACACAAGCACAGAGACCGGCAAGTCCAGACTCCGCAGGGCTGAGGACCCAGGGGAGAATGGGAGTCTGCCTAGGGGATCCCTTCCTCCTCCGGAAAGGTCAGTCTATTCTCCACTCAGGTCATCCACTGACTGGACGAGGCCCACCCACATCGTGGAGGGCTATTCGCTTTACCCCCCAAGTCTGCTAATTTAAATGCTAATTTTATCTAACCAATAACCATCACAGAAACATCTAGAATAATGTTTGACCGAACATTTGAACACCATAACCTAGGCAAATTACCACCTAGAAAGTACCATCACAGGAGGAATTGTTCGAGCTTGTTAATATCAAAATATCTAGCGGTTCAAGGGTGAGTACCACATAGAGCAGAACAAGCAAACGACAGTCCCTGGGTCAAACCTGGCCTGCCACCTGCTCTGGGAAATAAGTGTTACTGGAACATAGTCACATCTGTCCACTTATGTACTGTCTGTGGCTGGTTTCCTGCTACAGTGGCAGAGCTGAGCACATGTGACAGAAACCATATGCCTGCGAAGTCGAGACTATTTACTCTCCAGTCCTCAGTGGCAGGAGGTGCTGACTCCCGATGCAGACAAAGGCCTCGCGGGCTGGAAGCGGCCAGTCTGCACGGGGCGCTGCGGTGCTCTAACGTCTGCAGGGGGAAGGGAGGTGCACACAGCAGGGGTCTGGAGAGGCAGCCGGGAGGCTGGGCAAACCGGAGACTGGGCACCGCCGCAGCTCAGGGGGAACCGTCTCCAGACAGAGGTGGACTGGTCACACTCTCCGCAAGGGCGAAGTCAGATGGGAGCCCAAGGGGTCCCTGGATCTGGCAACATACGGGGGTTTCACTGTTGATTCTGAAACATATCAATGCAGTTTTGAAAAACCAGATTAAAGTAAAATGGAAAGAAAACAAGAAATGGGGAAGCTGATGGACCAAGAACAGACCATGCTTTCAAGAAATTCTGCTACAGAGAAAGGAAGCAGGATCGGGTGATGGATCTACAAATAACCGCTTTCGTTCAGGTACAATGCAGGCAGGGGAGAGCAAAAATCAGCGGTGTGCAGATCACACGTCACGCAAAGTGGGCATATCGACATCACCGCCGCCGGGAGCACAAAACAGTATTCCCAAGGTCTTGGGAGCCTTTGCCATAGACTGTGTGTCTGCATCTCCCCCGAACTCATACGCCCAAAACCTCGTCCTCGATGTGACGGTGCTGGGAAGTGGGCCGCGACGACGGGGTCCTCGAGACGGATCAGCGCCCTGCAGTAAGAGACAGCCGAGGGCTTGCTCCTCTGCCGCGCGAGCACATGAAGAGAAGACAGCCACCCGCAGCCAGGAAGAGGGCCCAGCAGAAGGCGAAGGTGCCGGCACCCCGACTGCAAAGTTCCCGGCTCCCAGCACCGTGGGAAGCGCATCTCTGCTGTCCACACCGCTTAGTCTGTGTCCTGTCACGGCAGCCAGAGCAGGATGAGGCACCCTCCTTGTACCCCTACAGTCTCCGGGGCGCACTGCTCCAGAGGTGAACTTGCAGTTGTCTCTTGCTTGATGGTATCCTTTACTTTGCCTTCATTTCTGAAGGATGTTTTCATAAGAATTATAATTCTTCTCTCTCAGCACCCAGAATAAACCACTGCGACTTCTCCCGGGCGCTCTGCAAAGCAGCAGGGCCCCAACACAGGGCCTGGGGATCAAGGTGACATTCTCAGGTAGGTGGGCAACAGCCACTATAGGCAGAGAAGCCCCAGTGGACGCCTGGCTCTGTGACCTGGGCTGTCACGGACATGTGGAGGCCGGCGGGGGCGGGGACAACAGCCACCAGGCACGTCCAGCGCCCGGCGCCCGCACTGCAGCTGCACGCGGGCGGCACTGCTGCAGGAGCCGCCAGCTGAGGACGGGGCGCCAGGGTGAGCAAGCCGGGGTGATGTCAACTCTGAACGAGCACACCCTCTGCGTCTCGGAGGTCCCATACCCCAGCAGTGCCGGCAGCTGCACCCTATCTCCTGAGGCCCAGGCCTCATCGTGGAGGACAAAAATTAACACCACCCTACTTTTGCTAAATTTCCCTGAGGACCAAGAGCAGGGCATTTGTGTATTTTTAGTTGGCGGCATCCATGGAAGGCGGCGGGCGTGGAGGCGACACGGCCGAGGTGCTGGCGGCTGCAGGGAGGGGAGGGGGCACCCACGTTCTCACCCTTCGTTGAAGAGCTTTGCTATGGAAAATGATGGTAACGCTATGGAGAAACAGTGGCTTTTGGGTACCACGGTCGAGGGTGTGAGCTGTCAATATCTCTTAAAACCGAAAATGAACGACGTGATTTCATTATTGCTTCCTGCCCTAGAGACACATTTCCATTTATATGACCATGTTACTTATTTTTACAAAAAATGAGGAACAACCCAAAGAGCCATCCGGAGGGGAAGAGCTAAATTAAGCAGGAGAGCATGGAGATCCAAGATGCGATGTGTTTGAACGAAAAAGCCATCTGAGAATGACGCAGTGGGACAGCCCTGATTTAACACACAGAGAATCTACTTATTTTCATGCGTGTGGGGAGTATTTCCCAAGCCGATGGGCACCGCCAACTCGGCGTGTGGGGTAGAGACAGGGGCACAGCTGGCCATCAAAGGAGATGTTAGCTTCATGTGAAGCTTGCGCTTTGTGGGAGACTGAGCGCGTGCAGGCAGCACAGCGGTGAGCAGTGTCAGATGCCTGGCTGCACCCTGGCTTTGCCGCTTGCCGGCCGTGTGGCCCTGGGCACGTTGCTTAATCTCTCTGCGCCTCGTTCCCTCATCTGCAACATGGGACACTAATAACAAGATCTGCCTCGCAGGCCATTAAGGAGATTTAATGCAAGTGAAGTGCTTAGAGCAGTGTCCGGCACACAGCAAGCCATCCACAAATGCTAGCTACTCATACCACATTACTCACAGGATTGTAATTAATTTAAAACGTTGTTCAGGAAATAAAAGAAGGGAGGAAGGAAAGAAGAAAGAAGAAAAGGAAGGAAGAGGTTATGTTTTCTTTCCAACGTAGGGCCAGGCTTTGACTGAGAGTGTTTACAAAACAAAATGTCCTCTGAATCATCTCGAAATGTCACCGTCTTCGTCCCACAGTCGGGCAATTATCGCGGCTGGGAGCGCCTTCGTTAACACAGACCCAGCTGCGACGTGGCAGCCCAAGAGTTCAGAGACAGGGAAATGTCTTTCTCTCTCTCTCTTTCTTTTTAACATAATCTAAATTTAACGAGCCCATTAAGGCAAATGTTTCAACAGGCGACACTGAACTGATTACAATATTTAATAAATCCTACTTCCAACATGGGCTTTTCAACACCAGCGAGGAGCCAGATCTGTGCTATATTTATCCCTCTGTGCCGAGATCTGTGGGGGTGTTATGTGGGGGCCCCCTTTGTGTGCCATCAGAGAGAGGGGAATAATCATGATCACCTCGGGGAGTGCCTCCTGGAGGCCCCTCCGTGTCACAGTGCGTGGTGAAGCTGGGATCTGGCTTTCTCCCCACAGCAGCGCCGGCGCCAGGTGCTGTCCCAGCGGAGAGACCCGCTGTTCCGAAACCCTGAAACACGGCCCGAGAAACTTCCCGCCCTGGCCTCTGTCCTGGACGTGAGCCGCCAGGCGCGCCCCCGGCCCCTCTGGGCTCACTCAGCCAGCGGACACGGGCTCCGCGAGACAAGGGCCTGGCTTCGCTAGCCTGTGCCTCTGTGGTTTCAGGTCTCGAGCCACTTCCCTTTGTTAAGTGACTGGGAGGACAAATGTCCCAGGGAAACCACCTCTGTGGCTGCGTGCACAGACGGTTCTCGTGTGCGGACCGAGGTCCCTGGGTCAGTCAGACTGCTTTCCTGCTGCGGTCTGCAGCTGGGAGGTCTGACTCAATTGTGTGGCAGGCGGGGGCCTCCCTACTCTGGAAAGGTCTTTCCCAAATGGAGGAGGAGAATTGGCAGACAGCAGATCAGACGCAGGGCATGGACCGCGAGGGAGTCCATCCGTCCTCGGGAAGGACTGCCTCTTTGAGTGAATCCGGGTCTCTGACCCTTGGCTCCATCTTCTGAGCCTGTCTCATCCCCTGGGGTGCAGCATGTCTAACCCAGCATTCCCGCCTCCCAGGGCCTGCTCCTTAGCTATTCCCTGTGGCTCGGATCTCCTGGTGTCAGCATCTCCGTCTCTCCATGATTTCCCTTCTCTGTCCCCTGCATGTTTTCTTTCTGGTCTGAAAATCACTGACGTTTATGGCTTACAGCTTGTGGATGTCTGAAATAGCTGAGGCTTTTAAAGATTCAAAATTTATAGCCAGATAAAACAAAGAGAAAGTCAGCCTCCAGAAACTCCAGCACATGGCACTGCCCAAGGGTCACTGCCCCCAGCAGCCAGCACTCACAGCCTTGGGTCTGCCCCACCTCGGCGGGCTTCGGGGCCTGACGGAGGCACTAAAATGCACCAGCCCCAGGCCCCCAGAGGGAGGGAGAGAAAGCGGGGAGCAGTGCCCCTGTGCATGTCCCTTAGGAAACAGCCAGGAGGCCTCCATGTCACACAGGCTGGTAACCTCAGGCCCTCAGGTTCCAAGGGACACTGTGTGGTGGTGACCACAGCATTTTCTTGGGACACTGGGCTGGGCATAAACACAGGGCAGAAGGCAAGTCCCTCCTGGAAGACACACAGGTGTCCCTGAGGCTGGCAGCAAGTGGCTCTCTCCCTCCACAGCACCTGCCGGGCCGACGCCCAGGGACCATGTCTGCAAAGCCATCGCCATGTTGTGACTGCTCACCTTCCCCAGGCCCGAGGCCACAAAAGGGCACAACCTGGTGTGCACACCAGGATCCAAGCTGATGCCTGACACACAGCCAGGAAAAATATGTTCGCAGAAACTGTAAAAGGTCTGGAGCAGGAGAAGAGGAAGGTGGCCTCCCCCGCCGCCGCTGACCCCCACCACTGCCTCCCCGCAAAACTGCCCCCCCAGTGACACTGTTCCCCACCACTTCCTCCCCCTGACACTGCCCCCCGCCACTGCCTGCCAGGGCATATCCTCCCCTCTTCTCTCTTCTTCAAAAAAAAGCACAATGATATGTAAAAAATAAGAAAAATGGCTGCTTC
Organism: Eidolon dupreanum; assembly: GCA_028627145.1. Lineage (NCBI taxonomy): Eukaryota > Metazoa > Chordata > Mammalia > Chiroptera > Pteropodidae > Eidolon > Eidolon dupreanum. The sequence continues at coordinate 551,265 of CM053501.1, read as the reverse complement.
CACAGAGGAGCTGGGCCATATCAGGGGAGGAAAGGAGAGTTAATTAAACCTGCAAAACAATAATCTTCGATTTAAAAAAAATCATACATATTCTTTCACATATAAATCTGTTTAACTTTTGAGTAGTTACTGTACACTACATCGGTTCACCACTTTAAGAGTACAACTACACCCAATGACAACAAAGTTTCCCATGCACCCTCCTGGTTGGCAAATACGGTCCCCAGAGGTGTCCACGCCCTGCTCCCTGCCACCCAGGAGCACACGACTCCACCTTCAAGAGGGACCTGGCTGATGTGCTGAAGCTCTGGGTTTTGAGATGGGAAGATTTTCCGCATTATCCAGATGGATCCAGTGTAACCACCAGGGTTTTTTAAGAGGGAAGCAGGAGGGTGATGGAGTCAGACGAGACGTGAGGTTGGAAATGGAGTTCCAGCAGTGTGGGACCACGAGCAAGGGATGAGGCAGCCTCCAGAAGCCAGAAAAGCAAGGACATGGGACTCCCCAGAGCCTCCTGTTGACCCACATGAGGGCGTCCGACACCCGGAGTGTAGGTGACGTGTGCTGTCTTAAGCCACTGAGTGAGCCGCCATCTGTTAAGGCGGTGGTAGGGACCAGTA
>CM053501.1:532021-550145 GCA_028627145.1 Eidolon dupreanum | reverse complement strand
CTGGGCTTGGAGACAGCAAAGACCAAAGGGCAGCCAGCACACCGTTAACAGAGGCTGGGAAAGCAGAGAGGAAACCGTCATCCGAGGTTTGAGGAAAGCAGCCCCGTGCTGTGTGCGGCACGCCTGGCAGCCCCTCACCTACAGTGAGGGGCAAGGCACAAGGTGCACCGAGTACCCTACGGGTCTGACGGAGGAGGCTTTCAGAAAAATGCTGAAGATGCCAAACGGCTTCTCTGCAGCTGCCTACGATGAGCACTGGCGGGGACGGTCTACGGAAGGAAATGCTCCAGACTCCAACAGATGCTACAGAAAGCGTTCCCACTTGGAGGTTTAGGAAATAAAATCGTTTTTATTTTTCAGCTTCTCTATGGCATAGAAGAGCCTCAAAGTGAATGAAAACTCATGCAAAATCAAATTTAGGGCACTGGCACTGAAACGGTCTCAAGTCAAGGCCAAGTGGAGGGTCTGGCTAGAATGTTCTCTGCTGAGGCCTCAGAAACATACAAGCAGGTATCTCCTAGACCCCGTCACTGGACAAATGGGCTTCAGAGAACGCTGAGTGCTGTGCTGCAGGGTCTTGACGCAGAGACGCCCTTCCTGCAGAGGTCTCTGGGTGTGTCTGTCTAGCAGGGTGAACCTCCCCAAGATTCATGAAAGCCAACAAAGTGCTAAGGGAATTGTATGAATGGGAGTGACACCAGTTTGAACTAAGAGACAGAGACTTTCAAAAATACCTCTGGGCCCTGTTATTTCTGTGACTAGGATGTGAGTATACAGAGCAACTCAGCTGTAAAACAGGCCACTTCTAATAGGAAAGAAAAAGATTACTCAGAAGGAAAATCCCAGAGGCTGGAGAACAACCCCCCCAGATCGGCACGCACGCCCGCCCGCAGCGCAGGGAGGCTGGCCATGCGCACCGGGTTCAGAGCTGCCATGAGCCTCTGCCACGCCGGCCTCGTGGCCCTGCGGGGCGCTGAGTTCGGCTTGTGTTTGGGGCGCAAAGGCCCTGCCTCCGAGGAGCTGCACCCAGGATGTCTGTGGATTTGGATGACAAGGTCTGAACCCTGAGGCCGAGCTGGACGCCGTGAAGGGGTGGCAGCCACTGCCTTGGGAGGAAACGCACACGGTGTGCACGCCAGGGCACCGAGGACTGTGGCCACGCGCACGGCTGGACGCGCCTCTCACGTAGCCGGGCACTGCGTTCCGGCCCCTGCGCCCCCGCCGTGTGACAGCGGCAAATCGGCAACCACCTAAACGTCCAGCGTCGGGGGTTAGCTAAATTATTTCCACAATAAAATGTTTAAATGAAGGAAGGCAGAGTATAAGAGGCCTTAAAATGAACATAAATACACGTGTGTGTGTGTGTGTGTGTAAACACCTTAAAGAAAGCATAAGCACAGAAAAACACTGGAAAGACAAAACCCCCTAACCTTACAGTGGACTCTGACGAGGCGTGGGTCAGAGGTGACAACCGCCGCTGCCACCCTCGCCCCTGCACACCAGAAAATCCGGGTTTCATCTCTGACTCCCCTACACCTCCAGCTGTCCCTCGATATTCACCAGGGATGGGCTCCAGAAACCCCCGCGACACCAAGTCCATGCACGCTCGAGTCCCTGCGTGAAACAGCGCAGATCCGAGCACGCGGCTGGCCCTCCACCCCGCGTCACCGGCCGCAGGCGAGGACGGTCAGGCGTGCACTGGAAACTCCTCGCATGGAGGGCCCGTGGCTCAGACCCGCGCTAGCCAGGGCCAGCCGTATCTCTGAGTGGGATGGTGGGCAACTTCGGTTTGTTCTTTACTTATTTCTGTTCACCAACTACAACCATCAGTAACTCTGGATGTGTTTTCATTAGTCTGTAACAACCACATGTACACACACACGCACACACAGCACCTGCCACTGTCACGCCTCCTGTGCTCTCAGATTTCAGAGCCTGTCCCCTTTCTAACGCGAGGTCTGATGGGCCAGGGGTGTGAACTCCCGCCACGGAACCCTAGTGTCCTCATCCACAAAACAGGACCCCCATGACCCTCTGTCGCCAGTGGAGCATGGTGGGCAAAGGCCATGTGACTTCCACGCTAGACCTGAGGGCACTGCAGCCTCCCCCCGATTCTCCTGGCACCCAGCTGGGCACCCAGACGGCACCCAACAACAACGCTCCCCGAATCAGCCAGGCCACTGTCCCCTTCCTGGTGGGCCCCAGCAACATCGCGTGAAACCGAAGAACCATGTGGTCAGATTGCAGAGTCGCGAGAAATAACCACCTGTTGTTTTATGCAATGATATTTTGGTGTGACTTACTGCATGGAAACAGATAACCAAACAAAGAATGGTTATTTTTACTGTGGGTTTTATATGTCTGTGGTGTTTCTTTTTTCCTTGCCTTAGCTCAAGGGCTTGGCTCAGGTCCATCCTGCATTCATTGGAGAGAGGGGACCTAAGTTTGTTCACCTGTCACTCAATCTTTGTTCACAGTGAAGCCATTTTGCAAATCACCTCGTAGACAGTCTGTCAGAACCCAAACGAAACCACAGACCGGGAGACGCAAAGGTGACACAAATACCTGTGGGAGGACATGGTGAAGTTGGACAAGGATGAACACAAGGCCCTGAACTTTTACTAAAAAGCCAGCTACGCGAGGACATGTGGCTTAGCAGAAACACGCATCCAGGAACGCAGCCTTTTTATGTGCGTTAAGTTCATAAGTACTGCCAGAGCAAGGAGGCTGCCCAAACCCCAAGGTGCTCGCAGATGCTGTGGACAGAGCACCAGAAGACGGTCGGCTATACGCCTCCCCGAGTGGGGTCAGACCACACGCAGACAATTCAGGGTTGCCCAGAGCACATGAGAAGTGACATGGACAAATGGAGTAAATTCTGGGGAGAGTGGCAAGCCAGAATTCACATTACTTTCAATTAAAAGTACTTTGAATCATTCAATATATAGGTGCATAGGTAAGGGTCTAAGAGAATAAGTTTTCAGGATTTGAAAATAGCAATGCTATGTCTTGATTTCACCTATGTATGGACCAGAGAGTGGAGTCTCAGGGATCTGAGTGTTAAAAGAGGACAACGTGCCCCCTGCCATCTTGCAGCCTGTATTTTAGAGAAAACCAAGTAAGCCTACAAGATAATTGGGGCGGGGGGGCGGGGGGCAGGCATCGGCTACAAAACAAATAGGCTTGACTGGGTCAGAAGCATCTGTGGGACCAAAAGTCTTTACAGCGGTCACTGGGAGAAAGCCTCTCTCCCTAAGGAAATAAGCTTTAACTCAGGAGAAAAAAGTCACACAAAGAACTGGTGCATATCTCCCCAGGCCGAAGTGGAAAGTGGGACTATCGCCCCGCGGGGACGAGCTGGCATGTCTGAGAACAGGGGATGCAGGTGGCTGGAACCTAATGAGGTGGGGTGGGCACGGCGTGGCACTGTCTGTCCGGAGTTTAAAGGCCATTCTGCTGTCCTCACAGCATCGCTGTCCTAGTCACATTTTGGATCTTGAGGCCAGGTCTGGGGCTTGACTAACATGATTCTTGTGCGCAGAAGGTATAAGGGACTGAGCGGCAGCGTAGGAGAGCTCTCGCTCCCCGAGGGGCCACCTCCAGCTCTCTGCAAGGCTGGTCTGCGGGGTCTGAGCAGGGGGTCAGAGCCTGTGTGTGCCCAAGAGGTCACACTGTGCCCCTGGCTCATGGGAACTACCGGGCTTGTACGGCTCAGCAAAAGGCAGCTTTCTAATTTATATCCACATCTAATGACAGAACCTGTCTTGGTAGGTGATGAGTTTCTCATTATAAGACACATCCAAGTGACAGTGTGGACACTGCCTGAGGTCACAGTGGTCAGAAAGCATGCAAATGACGGTTGCGTAAGTCAGTGTTCCCCAACGCGCGAGGCATGCCGCCACTGGGAACCGCAGGCGTGCCATAAATAACCTCACGCCGAGCAGTAGAAAGGTTATTCCTTTTCAATTTCCTCCAATTATTCCAACTTGTCAAGGAGATGACCTCGTTTGTCTTTAACGCCTAATATTCGCTTTGCATGTCTTTTCAAAAAGGAATGAACCCTCAGATGAAGACGTTTTAGCAGACAATACTACCTCGCAAGACTTCGCAACTCGATTTTGCTCTTGCAGCACGCGCTTACATGTATTTATACATTTAAGGTAAGTGATGTGCAATTTATGTTTATGGCATGCAGGGGACCGTAGCTATGGGAAAAACCGTTACAGTACTAGAAACATAAATGCCACTTAGAAAACTCTGGCTGGACCTGAAAGTCTTCCCCAGCCCTGAGACCTTCAGATCCCGGGAAATGGGTTGAAGTGGCTTTGCTGATGTCCTTGAACAAAGTCAACCCTTTTCAAGAGAGCAGGTAGCGGGGGTTCCGCTGTGCACGTGCCGGTGAGGGGAAGGCTCATCCCTGAGGACTTTCGGCCCCCTTTTCTGCTCTTTCTCGGGTGCAAGGTGCAGGAAACCCGACTGTGATGGTCAGTTTCATGTGTCTGCTTGGCAGGTCCCAGCGCCCAGCCGTCCGGTCGAACGCCAGTCCAGGCGTTGCTGTGAAGGGGCTTTTCAGATGTGATTCGTGTCCACAATCTGCAGCTCTGAGCCCAGGCACTGGCCCCCGGGGTGGGTGGCCTCTGCCACGCTGAGCCCTTGGGAGTAAAGGCTGAGGTTCCCCAAACAAGAAATTCTATCTCTCGGTGCGACACAGAAATTCCACCCAAGGGGCCAACTTCTGGACACAAGACTACGACACCTCCTTTACCTGGATGTCCAGGCTGCCAGCCTTTACCCCCAGACTTCAGACTTCCTGGCCCCCACAATTGCCTGAGCCAGGTCCTTCAAATAAATCTCTTTCTCAATAGATAGGATTTGTTTATTTGTACCTATGTATCTATTTTTCTCTCTTCATACATGTATATAAATAGATGTGTAAAACAGTAACAAAACCTTAGAGGAATTTACTGTTTTGTGCCACCAATAATATGGAGGTGAGCTTCAGGCAATACTTGATCCAGGGGCTCAAATGACAGCAGAAAAATTTATTTTTACTGATTTCTTGCCTCTGATTTCTGATTGTAGATTCGCCATCGGCCTTTACAAGGTGGCCCTCGGCGTCCTTCCAAGTCCAAGTGCAAAAGTGAAAGAGTATCTCTCCCCGCAGCAGGCCAGCCAATTACCATGCACCTGAACGCCTCCGCCTCCAGTTAATCCCATGTTTGGCCCCAAACTGGCCACTGAGGCTGGAGATCGGGATACACCAACCTCCTCACCCACAGGCCTAAGGACTGTCTCCCCAAGAGGAATGAATTTTGGGTGTTGTTATCAGAACTAGGGTGGGGGGATTGGGGACGGGAACAACGGAGGCCCACTGTGCCAGTATTTCTCAAACATCAGTGTGCACAAGTATCCCTGGGGACTGGTTAAAATGAAGACTCTGACTGATTAGGTCTGGATCTCTAACGAACCCCAGGTGATTCTGATACTGCTGGTCCATGGGCCACCCCTTGACTACAAAGCCACTACACCATATATACCCCAGGCTGTCTGGCCACCATTCCTAATGACAGTGGGACCAAGGGGAGAGGGGTTTCTGCCTCGACACAGCACATCACCAGCCACTCTGTCACCACCATGAGGCCTTGGCTTTCACGTTGGGAGGAAGCCTGTTTTTGCCCCACCCACTGGAGGTGTGGACAGAAGGGCACTCAGACTAGTACATCTTTTAGCATGAGCCTTAGGGCTGCTCACTCCTGCTACCCAATGCCTTTGTGCAGAAGTCTGCATTTCTCAGATTTACACAACTCCCTGGCTGGATCGAAGAAACAGCTTGGAGATGCTGTTTGTATTCCATGAGTGAGATTCACTGGAAAAAACCAGAGGTCAAGGTAGAGTCATATAATTTCATGGTTGAAGATTTCAGCCCATACCGCACACTTCTCAGATAAGGTGTTTATTGCCGTAGGGGAAATTTGAACTTTGCTGGACAAAGGAGACCAAAGTCTTTTACTTTTTAAATGCCATGTTCGTTTTTCAGCCAAAGGCTTACAGCAGTCTTCTGCGTCTGGTTTTAGAGAGTACGGGATTTGGGAGGCATCTCACATGAGAGAATCAGCAAGCCTTACAGAAAATGTCTACGATTGGATCAAGTGTTCCAAGTTACATGGCAGACGATCAATAGCTGATTCAATCAGGGTTTTAGCTATGACGAGGAATAGTTATATTTTTGTCATTAGGAGAATTTGATTAATCTTTTCATGGTTGATCCAATTCTCAGATATCGACCACAATGATTGTCAAACAAATAAAATAAACACAAAAATTCTCAGTGTCCTTAGAGCAGCAGTGATCTCTGTCACAGGGTCCCATTGTGATCTGGAATATTAACTTCTCACCACATTTCACAGGGAGACGAAATGGAGCTCAGCCAGGCAAAGGGACCTTGAGTTCATGGTATGAGGCAGGCAGGGGTTGAAGGTTCAAGCCACACATCGGCTTCTTTGTGCATCTGCACGAGTTTGAAGTCAATCTCCTTGGTAAAATTATTTTGAAGTGATAGGTTTATTTCTAAAAAGTCTACTTAATTTCATTCAATCATTTGCTTTTTAAGTTTATTCACATGTTCAGGTGTTGCTTTCTAAGATGAAACCCAATCTACTGTGGAAAAATAATTAATCAAGGACCTCTGAGTACTTTCCTTGGCTGAATGCACTTTCCCCGAGGGCAGGGGAAGTCCACCTCGTCCAACACAGATCTCTACCACCTGGCACGTGCCTGGCCCATGGGAGGCACTCATCTGTATTATTACATGAGTGACGTAAGATACCTGGATTAAAATAGCTAAAAAGACATATTTTTCCTATATCGGGGTGGATTTCTGGTGGGAAAGATAAAATTGTATACACAAATAAAAATGTGCATGCAAAGGAACAGAGGCATAAAATTGCCTGGTGTGTTTCAAAACAGGCAAAGATTTTCATGCAAATAGACATCAGCTCCAGGGTGGGGAAAGGTGAGAGGTAAGTATGACAGCGAAGGAGGGGCTAGATTGTAACGTGCATAAGTCAGGCCCTTTCAGTTACAAGTGACAAAATATAACCAAATTGGTTTCAGCATAAAGAATCTGTATTGGAGCAGGTAAATGAAAAATATAGGATATCGGGACTGGCACGGCCGGGTCTAGGTGTCTGAGAGAGGTCACGAGGAATCTGCTGCCATGTAGGTCTCAGTTCAGTTTCTTCCAACGTGTTTTTGCTGTCAGACAAGCTCCTTCCACAGGCGGACCCCGCTGGAAACAGAAGCCACTGCACCCACTGTCTGGAGAGGGGCTGGGGTGCAGGGGAAGAGATGGTGAGCACTTCCAGGTGACTCTCCATGAAGGGTCCTGGGCCACGCCTCCCCCTTGTTTCCTTCGGCAGGTAACTGCGCGCGGTCCTGGGGAGGGAGGCTTCGCTCCTGCCCGCCCTCCGGCTTGGCGCGGACGCAAGGCCGGCAGGGCACCAGTGTCTCTGCCTCCCTCTCCAGCCAGGGGCTCCAGAATGGCACAGCCAGCCCCTCCCGGAAGGGCCCACTCATGGCACAGAACCGTCCCTCGTCCCCTACACCTGACGTGATGCTCACGCTCCCCGAGAAGACACCCTGGCACCACGGGGACGCCTTCGTCCGCTCAATGCCTCTCTCCAGACCCCTAAGCCTTTCACCACGATGTTGTGTTCCCTTCCTTGCCACCCCAGTACACTGCCACATGCTCCGGGAGAAGACACGACATGCGCCACCTCACCCTCCGCCATGGGGCCCCCGCTTCATGAAACAGAGGGAAGCCGACGGGCGCGGATGGGCACCTCCACAGGCTCGGTCGTGTCCTGGGCAGCCGCAGCAGCTCCGAGGCCGGGAGGGACTGCGACGCTGACACTCTCCCTCCACAGCTGGAGAAAGGAGCCTTGCTGGGGGCTTGTGGCCGTCCCGGCCCCTCTGCCTTCAATGACAACCTTTCTGAGGAGCAGAAAGAGAGCCTCCAAGAAGATGACTAATGTAGGCTCCCGCTGAGGACTTCGAATTGATCCTGGCAAGGAAAATGTCATCTCTCTGCCTGTCTCTGGTTTCAGAGAGAAATTATAGAAAGGAGCGTTTCCAACAGACCACAGAGATACACAAGATACCTTCTAGGAAAACAGGGTACAGGAAGGCCACTCTGGGGTGCGGCCGGCTGGTGCACACGCTCGGCAACAAGAATGCACCCCACGTCACAATGCCCCCACCCGAGCTGCCGGGCTGCATGCTCTCATCTCTAACCCTGGCGCCGCTGACCCCCAGGACACCTGACTTCTCAGGCTGCTGGCCACGACCACGGAGAGCTCGCCCACTGTCTCCTGTGTTCACAGAGTTCTCACTATTCTCCTGACACTGTCCTCCGTTCTGAGGAGGAGGACTATGTCAGACAGGGTCCCGGCCCTGAAGAAGCTCACATTCTAGTGGAGAAACAGATGTAAAAACACAAAATAATAATCTACTGTCAGAAATACCGTGACAGGGATGGCCTTGAGACCTACTAGTGACACAGAAAGAAGTGTTCGCCTTGTCACTTCGGTCACCCATTGAACACACACATTACCAATGACCATGTGGTGTGCCAGGCTCTGTGGTTACAGAGCTGGAGAGAAGAATCGAAGTTGCTATTCTGAAAGGTCCCTGAGCTGATAAAAACGTGGACTCTTTAGAGTCTGACGTGAAAACTGCGTGACTAGAGCTCAGTGGTCAAGGGCAGAGTGGCCGAGATGAGGTCGCAGAGCTGGCTGCACTGTGAAGAGAATGCCAAGCACTTAGTTTTTCTTTTCTTTTTTTTTTCCTAGATAAATGGTTTTAGGCCAGGGAGTAACAAAATATGATTTATACTTTTGCCCAGTTATTCAGGCTGCCAAGTGGAGGATGCATCTAGGTGAGGTGGTCACGAGTAGAAAAGTCAAGATTTAAAGCAGAGGGATCAGCTGGAAAGTTGGTGCGGCCTTTTAGGTAAGAAATTATGGCATGTCAGACTTGGAAATGATGGTGAAGATGGAGAGAAGATGGGGGGAGAGATATTCCCTAGAAATACGCTAAGGCAGGGACGAGCAAGAAGAATGAGAAAGAGAGGAAATGTGTAAGAAATATGGAGGCAAGAAACAGCCAAAGGAACTTCATCTCCCTAGTCACCGAGAAGAGCAAAATCCTACCAGAAACACTGAAGCCACCACCCCGCCATCATCATCACCACCACCACCATCATCATCACCACTGTCTTCATTCTGAACATCATGGATGGCATTTTGTAAAATGTACAATAGTTTAAAAGTGACTTTGCACCAGTATTAGCTCACTTGAATTTCTCAAGTGGGCTCATCGATTTTGTGCTCCCGTCTCTAACTGCAAATCCTCACTTGAAACCTCTTCCCACCACTCCATTCACCGTCACAGTCTGTTCCGTCCCTAAATATCTCTCTACTGTCCTTAAGCTTTTTGTCTCCTTCATCTTTGTGTGCTTTCCACCCCAGTTCTATCACTTGGTCAGACATTTCCAAACCGTCCTTTACAGCCCTAGAGATGTAGTCATTCCTTTGATATCCCGTGGCATCCTAGCCTGCCCTTAAATTTGGATCACTTTGAGTATTCCATCTTTCTGATGATGAACCTCACAAAGTCTACAATAGGGTAACCACTACCATTCAACTTCCCTCGTTTAATTTTCTTAGGAAATGCCTTTCATTTTCAAATAGCCCCCACACCATCCAAGCCGCAACAGCACCCTGATCCCTCTGTACTCAGCAGCCAGCTCCGTGGAGACCCTCATCCTGCCCCCAACTCAGAAACAGACAAACCTTCGGGCAGGTCCCCGCCCCTCCCCCACCGTGCAGCCCAGAGTCTTGCTCCAGACTGCTCCTGGTGTGATTTCACCTCAGCGTGAGACCCGCCTGCCCAGCAGGTCCTAAGCGTACGTACGGCGCAGTGCTGTTAGCTGTGGGCATCGTGCTGGACAGCAGCTCCCAGACCCCAGCTGGCACGACTGACGCGTTCTGCCCTCTGGCTCTCACCTGCCCACTTCCCCAGGCCCTGGCAACCACCGCCCTCCTCTGCTGTTTCAGTCCCACGTACGGGTGAGGCCATGCAGCGTTTGTCTTCTGTCTGGCTCATCTCATCCCGCATGTGTCCTCCAGACGCGTCCGTGCTGTCACAAAGCCCCTGCCTACTTCTTGGCACCCCTGCCACTCTGCTCCTCTCGCCTGGGTTTCGCTCCTTCTCTGGTGATGGTGAGCGTCTCCATGCCCTGGGGCCTGTGCGCCCACGCTCCCTCTGTCCTGAACGCGGTGACTCCATGGCCCCCAGCTGGCTTCTCCTCGTCATTCAGGTCTCAGCTGAAGGCCATCACCTGCCCTCAAGTCCTGCTCCACCACGTCTTCCATCTACGTCCCGCAGTGCTCTCCCTGAAATCTGTAAGTATTTTATCTCATTATTTACTAGGTCACTAAACACCCTTTCCTAGAGAACGTGACTTTCCGTGGACAAGGTCATTTTACACTCAGCCCCTCAGCCTGTCCGCCCCCTAGCGCGGAGCCTGACACAGAGCGGCGTGAGCACGCGGTGAGAGGAATTAACGCCAGTCAAGCACACTTGCGCGATTCTACGTGGTTTTCGCACATTAACCAATTTAATCCTCACCGTCACCCAAGGAGCTGGCGGTTGTTACCACCATCCATAGCTCTGGATGAGGTCGTCGGCTGCAGGGGCTGGACGGCACACTGCCGCTGAGTGGCAGCTGAAATTCTGCCTTACACGCCTGCTCCCGGAGCGCAGGCTCTCCCCCCCCCCCCCACACTCACGGCCACAGCCGTCTTGGCATTAGGAATGGGCGAGCGAGCGACAGTCCCAGGGACGATTGGGTGTCCTAGGACCCAGGTAGGCTTTCCTAAACTCCCAGCCACAGCTGCTCGGGCTGGAAGCGTTCACTACACAGAACGGGTGCGGGGAGGCCCCGGCTCCAGTCAGGGTCCCCACGCTCTCCCTGGCGGCACAGCCACAGCAAGCGAGCTCCCTGGGGCCGAATCAGGGCTCTCCTTCCTGCTGCATTACTAATGCCTGGAGTGGCCACTGGCTGGGCCATCACAAAGTGCTGGTGCATGCAGCCCCCAGGCAGAGCGGGGTCCTTGCCCCTCACCCTCGGAAGGCTGGGAAAGAGTCAGAGCCCACCCCCAGCTTTCTCCCCCTCCCTCTGCCTCTGGGAGAGTCTCTGCACACACCAGGACCCAAGGCCCACGGGTGGGAAGGCGCCCAGAATGTGGGTCACAGCACTGTGACCGGCCCGGGAGGGACCTCCTTCCCCCTTCAGGCCTCGGCGGTGTCATTCCGACAGTGTCACCAGTCCTGGTTCCGTCTCTGCTCCATGCGTCACAGGGACACTAGGTCCATGTAAACCCTCACTCGAACTCGGCCGACACGCAGCACCCCAGCGCTGACTGCACCTCGTTCAGTCCCCAACCACGCGAGGTCAGCTGGTCCTTCCACAAAGATGGAGAGACGCGGCAGGAATGACCTACCCATGGAATGACCGTCCAACAAGGAGAAGACAGAGCTGGCACTCAGACCGCCGCCTTTATAAAGTGCCAGACGGTGACACGTGATGGCATGCTGACTCCGCCTGGTGTGCACTAGGTAGCTTCTGTGACATACCCACCTTCCCGAACGGAGGCTTAGAGCAGCAGTCTTTAGTTACCACGGGTTGGCGAATTAGGCCACGCTCAGCGAGCGGCTCTTTGGGTCTCCCTTGGACTCCCCTGGGCATCTCCAGTCAGCTATCAGGTCGCCTGACAGCTGCCGGCCTAGGACGGGCTCAGCTGAGACAGCTTACCCATAAGGGCTGGGCACCGGCTGCAGACGGCCTAGGCTCCCCACAGCCACTGCCGGAGGACCCATCTGGACAGCAAGGTCTCTGGGGCCTAGCCTCAGACCTGGAGTGACACTGCTTCTGCCAGTCTCCTGGCCAAAGCAAGTCAGAACACCAGCCCAGACCCAAGGAAGGAGCTATAAAATCACCCATGGAAAGGGTGTGGAAAACAGAGAAGAGAAGCATTTGTGGCCTTTTTAAAAAAATCGACCACAGGATGTTACAAAAAGAACCATTTAAATTTTAAAGGACATAATTTTTGCACTGAGGACATTTATATTCCTAAGATTAGGTACCTCTATAAGTACAAATATATGAAAATAAATCTCCTATAAAGGTTAAATTTAATGCATGTAAATTATATCTTTAAAAAAATGAAAAATAAGCTTTAGAGACTGATTGTTTTCTACGAGTGTGTTAATATTTACTTGGTATTAGCGAAGCGGTGTCTCCATGCAGGTGGCAGCAGACGCAACTAACGCACACGTGACGGCAGCTCCCCTTCTCCAAGCCCTCCCACAGCTCGGAGGACTTCCACCCCGGAGCAAGTGCAGCAGGCTGCCGCCGTGTGCTGGCTTGGCCAGGAAGCCGAGGCTCAGAGACCCCTAAGCCAGTGGGAGCTGTGGCTCTGGGCTCCAAACATCTTCCCAGTCATGAGCTTCATGCCCCAGGGTGGCCTCCTGCTGCATGTAGCTGAATGCCTTGGGGAGGAGGGAGGATGCAGAAGTCCCTTTGTACCAAACCTACATGGAAACCCTGACTGCACTTCACCTGGTCACAGGATCAGGGGCTGAGGGGGCACCCCTACTTCTTCACCGTTGAGTGACCTCAGCATCACTAAGACACTTTCAGTCCCTGCTCTAAGTCACCCATGAACGTTGCCACATTTCAAACAGTTTCCATTCACTGTGATCTGCAAAATGTTTGAGGCTTTGCAAATCAGCACACAAATGTCAGTCCACCTAACCTTCACTGTCAGGGATTATCACCCACAATTCGCAGATCCGTAAGTCAGGACACGTGTGCTTGCAGGTGACAGAAATCTAATTCAAACTGGTTTAACCAAACAACAACAGCAAAAGGACATGTTGGTCCCTGGAGCACACACAGGCCACCTAGCTTCGGCTGTGCCCTGGCGCTGTAAAAATGTCCCCACCCCCTCCTCTAAGTCCGCTTCCCTCAGTGCTGATGACCTTCCATCACAGAGGTAAAGACAAATGCCACAACCTCCTGGCTTCCTCTAATCTAGCAGTTTAGGAAAATCGGCGAATAAAGCCCCTTATTCTGGGTGGAGCTGATAAAAGTCCGGGAAGATCCTGATGGCCGGGCCTGAGTCACGTGTCCCTGCCTGAACCAACCGCTGCAGAGCTCTGACTGGCCAAGGCTGAGTCACGTGACTGACAGTGGGGCAGGGTCAGGACAGTCCTTCGGAAACACACGAGGAAAGGTTGTTCGCAATCAGGAAGCAGGGTAAGGGGCAGGAACCCTGGGCAGAGGGACAAGAAGAGTCCTCAAGAGATGGCTGCATTAACGCAGTCGTTTCCTCGGGATGGCCCGAGTCCCGCGTGCGAGGTCCAGCACCCCAACCTGTGGCTCGCACACTGTCCCTCGGGACAGCTCCGTGGCTCCCCTTTGCACTGCACACAGTGCTCTGAACACTCCCATTCCCCAAACATGGTCCCTTTTTTCAAGCAACTGTCTAGTTCTAGTGGGCAGACGGGTGTCCCACGGTTTACCTCCACTCTGACACGACCTACCCCAGGGATGGCGTCCTCTCCTGCAGGTTACGGACTTCTCCCCGTAAGGCTGCCTGCCCCACTTCAGACACTAATCACAGGTCTGGTTATCACTTGTCCTCTGACCAAGCAGCTGTAGAGCTCCAGTTCCCACAAACACCTCCTTGGGTTTGATTACTGGGTTCTCAGAACTCAAGAAAAAGTTTACTTACTCAAGTACCAGTTTATTATGAAAGGACGTGACTCAGGAACAGCCAGGTGGGGGAGAGGGCGTGGAGCTCCCAGGCCCTCTTAGAGAGTGCCACTGTGCCAGCACCTCCGAGCAGTCACCAAGCTGGAAGTTTCCCGAACACCCCACCCCTGACTTTTGGGGCTTTATGGAGGTTTCATTACACAGACAAGGCATCATGGATTAAATCACTGGGCACCAGTGACTGGACTCGACCTCCAGCCCCTGTCCCCTCTCTAGAGGATGGGGGTGAGGCTGGGAATGCTGACACTCTCCTTACCTGGTTGTTCTCCCGGGCAGCCAGACCCCTCCTTACATGATTCCCCAAGGCCCCTCATTAACACGCGCTCCTGCGTGGCTGAAAGGTTTGTTATAAACATCAAGACATCTTAATAGCTCCTCTCACTTAGAAAACCCAAGGGTTTAGGAGCTCTGTGCCAGAAATGATACAAAACCGAATAAATATTTATTATGAATCACAATGTCACACCCTCAGTGCCATTTCCCATGGACCTCAATGGCGCCCTAATCATTTAGTCAATGAGCATAATAGTAGTAGCAGCAGTAATAAAAATAATGGTAATCATAATCATTGTAGTAACATCAATATAATGACGGCTTATACCTGGCACTGTTCTGAGCCCTTCCCTTGTTAATGAGCAAAAACTCGGCGGAGTAAATTTAAAGCTCTAACTGGCTTCACTGAGCTACACGTGAACCAGGCCGCATCCCACCTGGCAGACACGGAGGGGCTCCGAGGGGCTGCACAGAACTGAAGGCTTGTCTGGGCAGAGTGGGGCAGGACAAGGAACCTTAGAGTGTGGCTTATTTTAAGCATGGTCACCGTCCGTTAGGGGAAGGCAGGGGGTCGTATCAGGCAGATGATGGTCACTGGTACTGGCCAGGAGGTTCTGGGACAACTGGGAAGGGGCCGAAGCTCTGTCCTAGGTCTCGGAGGGACTTCGCACAGCAACTCATTCTGGGTCTGCTGCTTCTCTTTATCGACTTGTACCCACTTATTTAATATTCACACCAAGCCTATTAGGGGCTTGGTTATTATCCCCACTGTCATTTTCCAGATAAGGAAACTGGGCCCAGAGGATTTTTAAGACTTGTCCTCAAAAAAATTCTAACAGCAGGGGAGAATGAGTGCTCCAATACCTACCCAGTCAGAAATAAACACCCCTACGGTCTCCTCCTATTTGTTTTAAAAATCTATGAATCCGTACATTAGGCTAAGTGAAAACATATAAACTAAATAGTTCCATTCATATGATATTTAGGAAGCGGCAAAGCTATTGAGACAGAACACAGATCACAAGTCACCAGAGGTTTGGGGAGAGTAAGGCTGACTGCCAAGGGGTGCAGAAGAATTTGGGGACTGGCGGAGCTCTGTGCCCCTCCATGGTGCTGATTATCCAGTAGGAGGTGTTTGTCCAAACTCACAGGACTGTGCACAAAGATGGTGAATTGAATGCATGTAAATTGTACCCTAATAAAAAATGAAAGAAGCCACCTTAGAGACTGATCGTTCTGCTCTATAAATAAATTCATATTTTACTAAAAAACCAGTGTTTTAATGTACTTCCCAACAGATATAATGAGCCCTGTAGGGGAAACATCTGTGGTTTCTTATTCTCTTCCCAAAAGGGGTTAAAGCCATTAATTTTTTGCATCCAGATGACCTCGGGTCAAATACCGGTCAAATACCGGTCCAGCCGCCTACCCTACGGATGCCATCTGTGGGACAGGGTCTAGTGGTGAAGGGGTGCTGGCGCTCACCGAGCCAGGGAGCTGCTGGATGGATCTGCATCGGGCCTCGGTACCGGCTGTCCGCTCCACACGTTCACATGTGGCCCGTCGTCAGCAGAGGGCGGTGCCTGCCATTGCGCCATGGTCCTGGCTCGTTCACCCTCGGGGGAGGGGGGGGTTCTGCGCCTCCCTCTGCTCTGCGCCTCCCTCTGCTCTGCTGTGTGTTTGGTGGGCTCCCCCTGGGCCACTGCCTTTCCTAGGCTCCTAAGGCGGCCGGCTTCCTGCGGTGCACGGTCAAAGGCGACACTGGTGGATGTCACCGATGGCAAGGGGGAGGGAAGCACAAGGCATCCACGTCTTCCCGGGGGAGACGGCCTCTGCGGCCTCGGCTCTTCCCAGACAGACCCATTGCGGTCCAGCTTCTGCCAGGGCCCCTGGGCCTGCCACCCGCTCTCCCCTGCCTCGCGGGCCTGGCGCTGGCAGCTTCCCACTGTGTCTACTCCCTGGGTTACCCCCTCAGCCCGTGCTTGCTCCCAGCACCCCTCTTTCTCACCTGGGTCAATAATTCCCTCCGTAACTTTCCTTCTGCTTTTAACACCCAAAGTCACTCCCACCCTCCCGCTCACACGGACCAACAAACCATCATCCCGAGATGTCCCTGGGCCTCAGCTTAGAGAATAGGTCTGACTCCTGCCTGCTGGTGTGGCGTGAATCCGCCACGCGGTCCTGGCCTCAGCAGTAGCAGCGCCCTTCCACCAGCCATAAATCCAAGGTGTCCGGAGTAGCGCCCACCAGGGCCAGTGCCGGGCAGGAGCCCCGTCCAGTCCTGGGTCTGCGCTCCCTTCACCGAGGCTCCGAGTGCACTTTCTGCAGGCTGCTGAGCCAACTGTGAGAGAAGCCGGCCAGGTGCAGGCTGGGGAGACGAGCAGACCGGCTGAATGAGGTGGGGGTGTCTCTTTGTCCCATCCCTCGGTGAGGACGGGGCAGCCAGAGTGTCCTTAGACCATGCGCAGCGATCCTGCCCCATCCCACACTTGGGGGGCTATGGGCTCCTTCACTCAGCACCCTAAGGCCTCGGCCAGCAGCCCTGCTGGCTCCACAAACACCACAGGTTGAAAGCCTAGAAATGAGGACACTCCCCTGTCTCAGCTAATTAAGATCTCAGCCTCCAGCAGATGCGGTGACTGTGAAAAGACAAGAAAAAGCGAGCCCTGGTCCTCGGCCTGTCTGAGCCCTTCCCTCTCTTCCCTGAGGCTCTAGTGGAAGAAAAGCGCTAATTCTGACACAGGTTTCAGGCCTCAAACACGCAGTGACCACTTGGGGTCACAATGACGACAACGGCCATCGCTTCCTATGCTCCAGATGCCTGCTCAGGTGCATTCAGTCTACCCTCACCACACCTGAAAAGCTGAGTCCCACGTTCTGCATTTCAGCAGAAACTGGCCTGAGTAGTTCTGTCCGTGCCCCCATTTGTCCCCTTCCCAGAGCGGACGTCCCTGACCGCCCTGTCTGGACGCGCCTGCTCTGTCTTCCAGCTCACTGGTTCTTTCTTCTGTCCTCTCCGTTCTGCTGCTGAGCCCACTCACTGGGGTTTTATTTCCACTGCTGCAGTTTTCGGTTCTAAAGCTTCCATTTGGTGCTCCTTTGGGCTTCTATTTCTTTGCTGAGTGTCAGGGTTTTTTTTTTCATGTGTCTTCAACATGTTCATAATTGCTTGCTGAAGCATTTTTATGATGACTGCTTTAAAATCATTGTCAGATAATTCTAACCTCTCTGTCATTTTCATACTGGGATTGACTGCCTTTCTTCATTCAAGTTGAAATTTTCTCTGTTCTTGGAACCATGAGTGATTTTAATTGACATCGGGGTGTTTGGGGCCCCAGTGCTCTCCTCCTGCACCACAGGCAGCTCTCTATTCTCGAAGCATCTCTTCCGGAGTCCACCCACCAGTTTTCCTGCTGAGGATTCAGCCTTTCTCCACCTCCCTATTAAAACTCTCCAACAACCAGGAAGTTAGTGTGGCCATGGTGCTGCTTGTGCCTGTCTGTTCAGAGAATCCTCTCTCTCCTCCTCCATCCCTTCTCCAAAAAATATTTAAGTGATGAGTGTGTCCCAGGTGAGCCAGGACACAAGCTCTGATCACAAAGCATTCACAGATGGACCGAGTGGACAAACTATCAGGCCTGTGACAGAGTGTGATGAGCGCCACAGGGCTGGACGCAGACCCCGAGTCTCCATCTGCACCCTGGGCTGGGCAGACAAGGTTTCTCAGAGGACGTGACGTTCATGGTGAATCTTGACAGATTAGGAGGCGGAGAAAAATGAAGGCTGAGAAGTCACTTGGAAAGGTGTGGTACGTTCAAGAGAGTGTGAGCAGGCCATCGCGGGATGTGACCAAGAAGCCCACAGAAAGGGGCCAGGGGAGTAGGTAGCGCCCGCTCAGGAGAGGCCTCATTCTGCAGACAGAGACGGCTCTTGGTCCTGCCCATGGCAGAC
>CM053501.1:480998-531521 GCA_028627145.1 Eidolon dupreanum | reverse complement strand
AAAGGGTGGCGAATGGGGGCGCTGGGGAGCACTGAGAATGACTGTCACTACCCTCACTGAACACCCTAAACCCAGAAGCAGAATAAGGATTAGTAAGGATTTCTGGTTTGTTCTGCCAGAATGTTTTCTATGTGCATTCTCATCACTGCTTACCCCACCCCAAGCTAATCTGTTTGATATTTAAATAACTTTAGTGACTCGATAAAGGAAAAAAGAAAGAAAATAACGAACAGAAAAGAAGCAAGGACATAAATTGACAGTTCACAAAGGAAGAAATACATGTGGATAATATAGAGCTAAAATAATGAGTCTATTTTGTAATCAAATGCATGCAAATTAACACAACAACAAAATGCCATTATTCATCCATCAAACTGACAAAGAATAAAGTTATATATGGAATAAATTATATATAGAACAAAATTAGATATGGAATGCCTCCTGCTGTCAGGAGAGCATGAGATCACACCCTCACTGATGGTAGGAGAGTAAATTGTTTTATCCTTTCTTGAGGGTAATTTGGCAAGATACATTAGAAGGCTTTAAAAAGTGTTTATATCTTTTCCCCTAGTAATTCTATGTCCATGAATTTATCCAAAGGAAATACTCAGAAATGTACATGTGATATTATCACATAATAGTGATAAATTTTAAAAAATAGTCACAATAGGAGATTCGAGAAATAAATTATGGTATGGCCATACAATGAAGTATTATGAAGCGATTAAAATTATGATGCATAGAATATTTAGTGACATGAGAGAATGTGTATTGTATTCTATTAAACAAAACAATTTTAATGTAAACCAGGATATATACTGTGCATACTATAATCTCATTTGATAAAAAAAAAAACAAAAACGTGTATATGTAAATGTGTGTGTGTGTGTGTGTGTGTGTGTGTGTATTCAGTTTGTCAGTGCTCAGCGTATCTATCTATGCCTTTATCTACCTATGCAGACAGACAGAGACGGAGGCGCAGACACAGCTATGCATCTACATCTGTGTTAGTAAGAGGGAGGCTGGACAGTAAAATAAAATGATACTAAATGTTAAGAGGTTCCATCTGTGGGATAAGAGTACAGGTATTTTTCAAATTCTGCATACTTTATTTTCCACAATGAACGTATTTTATCATCGGTAGAAGTTTAGTGGGGCTAGGCAAAGGTACCCCCACCAACCAAGTCTTCTGTCTGGCCACGTGCAGAGTCCCTCTCCGCCTTCCATGCCCGCTGATGGTAGGTCTGCGAAAGTCCAGCTAAGACGGAAATATCCCAGGATCCGAAGAAGTGGTGTCCATGTTCTCCCAAACACACTGGTGTGCCAAGCTCTACGAAAGAGCTCCTTGGATGGCCTCCTTGCTGATGCAAAATAAATAGTTGGATTTTTAAAATTCAGACTCTGGAAGATAAAATCATCCCTGTGCATATGTGATCTAGCCTCAGTCTGTGCTCTGCTGGTTCTCCAATGGGACTGTTAATGGAGGAACCAGTCCTCTAATCAACAGCAAGGGTTTGCAGGAGGGGGCTTGAGGGGCAGCAGCCTTCCGCAGGGCAGGCGCGACTCTGTAGCTGGAGGCTAAAGGCTTTTACATGCTTTGGGCCATCTGCATGTCTTCTAGGAAAAGTGTCTGTTCAGGTCTTCTGCCCATTTTGTAACTGGATTGTCTGTCTTTTTGTTGTTGAGTTGCATGAGTTCTTTGTACATTTTGGATATGAGCCCCTTATCAAAGGCATTGTTTGCAAATATCTTCTCCCATTCAGTTGGTTGCCTCTTTGCATTGCTAATGGTTTCTTGTGTTGTCCAGAAGCTTTTTAGTTTGATATAGTCCCGTTCATCTATTTTTGCTTTTACCTCCCTTGCATTTAAGGCCAACTTCATAAAATCCTCTCTGAGACCAGAGTCCATGACTGTAGTGTCTATGTTTTCTTCTACATAATTTATTGTTTCAGGTCTTACAGTCAGGTGTTTGATCCATTCTGAGTTAATTTTGATGTATGGTGACAGACACCAGTCTAATTTCATTCCTTTGCATGTGGCTTTCCAATTTTCCCAGCACCATTTATTGAGAAGGCTTTCCTTTCTTTATTGTATGTTTTTGGCTTTGTTGAAAATGATTTGCCCATATATATGTGGGTTTATTTGTGGGTTCTCAATTCTGTTCCATTGGTCTGTGTGTCTGTCTTTCTGCCACACCGTGCTGTTTTGATTATTGTCGCTTGGTAGTATAATTTGCAGTCCTGCAGACTGGTACCTTCAGCCTCATTCTTTTCTCAGGATCACTTTGGCTATTTGGGGTCTTCTGTGCTTCCTTACAAATCCGATGATTTTTTGTCCTATTTCTTTAGGAAATGCCATTGGGATTTTCATGGGGATTGCATTAAATCTGTATATTGCTTTGGGTAATGTGGCCACTTTAACTATGTTGATTCTCCCAACCCAGGAACACGAACTATCTTTCTATTTCTTTGTGTTTTCTTCAATTTCTTTTAATAATGTCTTATAGTTTTCAGTGTATAAGTTCTTCACATTCTTAAGTTTATTTCTGGGTATTTTATTCTTTTGGTTGCAATGCAAAAGGAAACTTTTTTCTTCATTTCTTTTTCTGAAGTTTCATTGTTAATCTCTAGGAATACTACTAGATTTCTGTGCACTGACTTTGTATCCTGCAACTTAACTGTGTTTATTGTTTCTAATAGCTTTTGGTAGAGTCTTACGGGTCTTCTAGGTAAAGAATTATGTCACGTTTAAAAGATGGGTCTCCCAGGTAGAGTCAGCCTGGCAGAGTGCCACAGCTCCTGAGACCCTGTCTGCACAGCGGCCTCTGTCACAAGGCACAGGTCTCCCTCCATGATGTGGCTCCCTTTCTTCCAAGGTACTGCTTTTCTGAGAAGAATCTAAAAGCCCTAAGCCCACTGTTCCCTAAACCTTGGCAAGACAGTATCTGCATGTCATTTTTCTCCTTTTACTGAGCTCAGTTACAAACACAAATGCTAGCTCTATATCAGTGGGTTACGGGTTTTATAAATTCACTAATATATCCTCAAAGCAGCTCTGCAGTATAAATCTTGTTAGTATTTCCCGTTTTGAAGATGGAGACGCTAGGCTGGGAGAGGGTGCTTTGCCCAAGGTGGCCCAGCTAGCATGTGGCAGGGTCAAGACGTGGCAGCGGCACGAGCCCTTCCCTTCTTGCTCCTTTGTTGATGGAAAAAGAGTGACGACTTGTGCACAAAAGTGGGTTGTGTGTGTGTGTGTGCGCACGCGCGCACGCGTGTTCCTGAAGGATGGTGATTTTCGTGAATGAGAAGCCCTTCATCCTGATTTTCTTGAATGAGATGATCACCAGCCACAGTGTGATGGAATCGAGGGCAGGGAGCTGTGACATTTACAGCCCTATGTCATTTAAGCCACACCCTTTCTGTTACAGCCCCAAACTTATTAGGACACTGCCTTCCACACCTGAGGGAAAAGGCCAACCCTAAGGAGAAAATGATGTCAGCAATCTCAGGGCCTGGACCCTCTTCCCCACCTCCACGATGGTGAGAAGGCAGCCACCACCCTGGCGGGGGGTGGGGGGACTCCTCCCAGTGCTGTGTGGACGGCCACCACCCTTTGCCACTGTGAGTCCTCCAGGACAATTTCCCAAAGCCAGCATTTGGGTGTTCATGTTTGTGGAGCACTTACTATAATCCACCCATTCTCCTAAGTGTCTCGTAAAGTTATTTCATCTAATCCTCACGACAACCTGACAAGACAGACACTAACATTAGAAGTATTTTACCAATGAGGAAACTGAGGCTAAGATGTTTGTTTAACAGAAAGAAGCTAGAAAGTGGGAGAGGCTGAACACAAACAAGAGAGTGTGGCCCCAGGCCTTTGTTGTAAGCCAAGAGGCAGAATGTGTTCTTTCTTGTCACACCACTGCACGTAAGCACAGACGTCCCACCCCTCCTTCGCCCTCTTCTCTTTGGGTCGCTTACTGTAAACACCAGCTACACAGCTGAAAGAGCACAGCGTGATGAGTTTCAGCGAACGACTCACCCACGCCCCCCTTCTCTGGTGGTCACCTTAAAATATAGTACGGCACATTGAGACAAACCTCCTGGGATTCCTTCTAACAACATTAATAACTCTATTATTATGAATAATAACTTTCTCTTTATTAGCTTTCTAGCTGCCAAAAATTTCTTGCATTGTTTAGAAGATTTAAAAAATGAGTTTATAGTCTCCTAACATCACTTTCATTTCTAGAAACTTAATCTAAGAAATATCCAGACAAGCATATTATGATGTCATTTTCAGTTGTCCAACATCACGCATTCTCTTTTTTCTGATTGAAGACCTTGGATTTTTCTTTGGGAAATTACTACTTCCTTGTAATTCTGGTAGGACTGCAAATAAAGATGCCATGTGGACTCTTGGCTGAACTGGGGCCCTGGACACAAGGTCAACCTTATGGACCTTCCTCCTTGGACTTCCATGAAGGTGATTCAAGGTCAGGAAATGGTCAAAGTTCATTCGTGTCCATGGCAGTGGCCTCAGTGGACTTTCACTTAGTTTCTGCTACTTGGACTCTCAGAGCTTCCTGGATTCTCCTTCCTGATGTCTAGCTTGTGAGTCACCTCATCATTCCAATAATTATCCCTTTGAGCTGGTCAAAATCAAAGGGTCCCAACTGATATACTGCCCCAAAATAAGTTACCAGTCACTCATGGCTGTATTGTTCATGACAGTGAAAGAGCAAACACCTTAAAACAGGAGAATACTTTAAATAAATAAGGATTTATTCAAACAATGAAGTATCCTACAACCACTAGAACTGGTGATGTAGATTTATAATTACTAACTTGCAAAATGTTTGCAACATACTAGTAAGGAAGAAAAGCAAGTTACAGAGCCACCTGTGTAAGGATGCGATGTGTTGTGTTCTATAAGATCGATACACACCAACAAGCCGACAGTGATCACTGGCTGGGAAGCCGGTAATGAAGGTCATACCACCTCACTCTATTTCCTAATGTTTCTTCACTAAATTTGCACTCCTTAAGAGGAAAGCATATTTTAATTTATGCTCACTTGAACAAATAATAAATTTTTCCCAAGAAAGTTTTAAGTCACAGATCTAAAGAAGCAAAAGTGAGAACCCCACACACATTGTTGGTGAGAGCTCCAGCAAAGCATTAGGGTTTCCATGAGACTAGATTCCTGTTCCATGCTGTCCAGCCTAAGTGATGAGCCAAAGCAAAAACAATGAAAATTTCTCAAGATCAATGGCTGAAGGAAGGGAAATAAACTACTAGTCAGCTTTATCACAAGTCAGATTAAGACTAGTTACCCTTTTAAAAAAGTCGGAGTTGAATAGTGGGAAACTCAGTGACCTGGAGCAAAGGAAATGGGTTTTCACCCTGGGCCTGTCACTAACCAGCTCTATATCATTGGGCAAGTCACTCAACCTTTTAGTCCTGCTCATATGTAAAACGAGAGGCAGAAACAGATCATCTGTGTGGTTTCTCCGGAGTCTAGGAGTCTTCAATTTATAAAAGGGAAAGGGGTACAGACACTAATTTGTATGTTTGGCCTGTTACATTACCTGTCAGCATCACATCTGGTTACTGTACCTGGTGCTGAAATGAGAACCAACCTCACAGCCTGGGTGGGTGATAAGTCAGACAGTCAAATAGCTTATTCTATCTAATGGGGAGTCCGTGCTTGGTTCAGACCGCAGTGTGCGCCCCAAAGAGAACCAATGAGACTGACACCAAGGACAGTTCCAGCCACTGTCTTTCTTCTAAAACTGACAAAATGGCAAGATGGTTGTCCTTGAAGCCATCTTTGCCACCAAAAGAGGAAAAGCTAAATGAAATTGTACCAACAGAGAGGGGGGTGTGTCACAGGTGAGAAAAGAAAACTCTAATAACATCACTGGAACAGATGAATCCAGGCATTCCTGAAATCATTATAAGCCGATCAATTAGCTTCCCTTTTCAAAAGCCTAAGACTGTTTAAATTGGGTTGTTATGGCAGTTAATTTCACGTGCCAACTTGACTGGGCCAAGGGATATGCAGACAGCTGGTAAAACATTATCTCCGGGTGTGTCCAGAAGACACTGGCATTTGAACTGGTGAGCTGAGTCAACAGAAAGGCCTCCCCAGTGCCGATGGGCCTGTCCGTCTTCTCCCCTCCCACCCTGGGGTGGGAGAGCGGGTCACCAGTGCTCCTGGTTCTCAGGTTTTCAGACTCAGACTGGGAACTTACATCATCAGCCTCTGTGTCCTACACCCTGTACCCCTCCTGCCCCCCATTCCAGGCCTTATACCACCAGCCCTCTTGGGGCTCTAGCTCCTCCTGGAATGAGAATTCTCAGCCTCCAGGAACATGAGAGCCAATCCCTATCACCCACACACGCACACACGTACATGTACACACACACTCACACACACATGCACACATTTTATTGGTTTGTTTCTCTGGCAAATCCTGACAAATATGCTAGCCACTGCTAGAAACCAGAAGGTTCCTAGCTTATACCATCTCTTCACAGGTTTATAATCCACTGTATGCAAGGAGTAAACCTGCACATTTATCCTAAAAACCAAACCTGTAACAACAAATCCACCTGTGTAACAACAGATTACTAATTTCAGCCTCATTCTCACAAAAGTCTTGGAAGGTAGGTATTTTCATCTTCAATTGAGGGACAAGGAACATGAGGTTTAATGAAATTGTCCAACATCAGTCAATCAATTTGTCTTACTTTGGAAAAAATAAAGTATGGTCAGTGATTGGCAATTTTTGGATTACTTGTTTCCCATGAGACTTGTTTACAAAAGTTTTAGTTTTCACATCTCACTTTTATCTTAGATTATGATCTAACACTTATATAGTATTTAGTTTTAGGCAAACAAGTTGGTTATTTTCGATTTACTCTTTACAAACACATGCGTGGTAAAAATCAATAGTTGTCCCCCTATCTAGTCTCCTCCCTCACTGGTAACAGGAGCATGACATTGGCGGGGCGGGCAGCGGGTGACTGTATTTTCCAGCTTCCTGTGCAATTAGATGTGGCCATGGACTGCGTTCTCACCACTGGATCGTGGAATGGAGGCATCATGGAGCAGCCATGTAGGCAGCCGCTTGTGCTTTGCCTTTCCATCTTTGTTCATTCTCCCATCTGCTGCTTGGCACACAACTGTGTTGGATAGAGTCTGGCCCTAACCTAGCGTCGTGATGGAAATGTGGTCTTCGAGAAGGAACCTGGGTCCCTGACAACACTGTGGGACAGAGCCACCACAAAGCCTTGGGTGGCCCCCCTCTCACTGTGACCAGAGAGACAAACTTGTTTTCTTAAGCAACTGTTTTCTCAGTCTCCCTCACTTGCTGCCAAACCTCATCCCAAAAGTGATCGGTCTACCTGACGGTACATGAGAGGAATGTAAAGTCCCAGAGCTGGAAGGAAGTTCTCAGGTCATTAAGCTCGGCACCCACACTTCAGAAGTGGGAACCCTACGTTTTCAGAGAGAGGTATTTCTTTTAAAGATGGATCAATAATTATCTTTTCCCTTGATGTGTTAAATGCCCTGGTGATTTAATCCAATGGCACACATTTCATGGCACCCTAATTTCTCTGATTATTTAGACAGTTTAGTTTTGAACTTCACTGAAGAATCAATAGGAATAATCAGAAAAATAGAACATGAGCTTTGATTTGAGACATTCATGAATCTGGATCCCAATATCAGCCACTTTATGACTCTCGAACTTCCTGGTCTTGCTCAGTTCAATTACTTGTAAATTTGGGTTGAAAACACCAATTTCATAGGGTTTTAGTTGATGTCTATGGAAACGCTGGTGTCTGACACATAGTAGGTGCTCTGTATTAGTTTATTCTTTCATACAGGGAACACAGCTCCAATCTACAGTTTGAATAGTGTTGTTGATGTAATAAATATTTATTTGGAAGGCAGGCACAACCTGGGTTTGAATCTCAGTTACCTCATCCATTCAGTATGTGATTTTAATCACATTTAACTTCTTAGATCCTCACATTTTAAGATACAAAATAGGGTTAACTGTGTATCATATGGGTTGTGACAATAATCAACTACGATGTGTCTAAAGATGCTCAGCAAAAAGCCATCATTACTACTCTGCCTCTGCTGCCACCGTGACACACATACCCTGCCATAACAGGCACTTCCTGGATTCACTGTGGAAATGAGAGGAACCCCAGTAAAGTGTGACTTGGGAGTCTTAAAACTTTGTATTGCCCTCACTGAAAGACATGATGAAATAACTCAAGTCCTTCTGATGCACATTTAGAAGTACATTCGGGAAAAAAATACAATATAGCTTGGGTTTTGGGGTTACAAATGAGGGGAACCCAAAAAAACACTACCCTGAGCACACACACTCCAAAAAACCTATCGAGGTCAAGGAAGCCTCCGGCATGGCTGACTCGTCTTTATTCTCCACGTCGCCATGATGTCCCTTTGTGAACGCCCCCCACACCTTTCTCTCTCCCTCCCTCGCTCATCACAGCTCTGCCCTCATGTGTGTTGGCTTTTCTATTAAATAGGTTTTCCCTAAACTTACACTCTATCAGTTTAGCCATTTATCAAAAAGAGAATGTCACTTTCCTAACAGTGTTTGAAAGTAGGAGAGAAAAAGTAGATTACGAAGGGCTTTGTGTGCAGGAGTTTTGACTTCATCACGAATGCCAGGGGGACCAGTGACAGTCCCCAGGCTGGAATCATCGTCCTCTCGCCGGTAAAGACAACATAAGAGGGCAGCCAGAGTGATGGCACAGAGACGAGCTAGAAGGTGGTTACCGAACACAGGCGGACATCAGATCATGAACTAATGTGTCACAAGCGAAGACAGAGAAGGGAATCTTGAATCGAGAAATACTCTGGAGGTCAAATGGAGAGGCCCTGGCTGCTCCTCAGGGAAGGGGGATGTGAGAGGGTGGTTCAGGGCATCCCTCGTTTAAGCGACCGAGATTTTTGGTCGAGTATCCTGAAACTGAGGAGTTCGGGGGCACTCCGAGTGTGCCCCGCCTCCACGAGCAGACGTTCACAATTGCGAGTACGCCCAGGTCACTGCAGAAACGTGCAGACTGGAGAAGGAGTGCGATCAGGTGCTGGGGACAATGCTCTGAGTCACACTCCAGTGGAACACTGACAAACTCGGGCAGAGAACCATGACGACGTGGTGGCTGCTGTCACAGCAGATGGCAGTTACCCACCCGCCTCCTAGTACTGCGAGGACTAAAGGGCTTCGTGCGTGCAGGCCCCCCTTGGCATGAACACACAATGAAAGGAAATCGTTTTTAGAATCACAGGAGGAGGAGTCTGCTCGCTCTGAAAGGCAAACACCATGGCCGCCACGAGGGACCAGGCGAGACGCCACTGCGCGCGTGTACAGCAGCTCATCGTGCTGCACGCTTTAAATATTCATAACTTTGTCGGCTGTACTCTAATAAAGCTGTAAAAATTATTTTAAAATTATTAAAATTTTTTCAAGGAATAGAAAAAGGGAACCCTCTGCCTCTGGAAAAAAGAGGGTCCTGAGAACTCGTCCCTGGCTGGAGCGGCCCCGCTCATGCCCTTGGCAGAAATGTTTCCAAAGGGGAAAGTGAAGCAGAGTCTGCATCAGACCCAAAGGAAACTGACAAATACCATGTCAACTGTCTTCTATTTGCAACTGAATACCTTCTGCTTATGCCTAGTGAGGCCTGTCGGGCTAATGAAATCTGGCAGTCGAGAGCATTTCTACAGGAAATGAATCAGAGATTAGACTCATGGACGTTTCAGTAGTAAAAAGTGCCTTAGAGACGCTCGGTACAGCCCACTTACTTCATGCGCGTGGAAGCGAAGCCCCAAAAAGTCAAACGGCGTCCTCAAACCCTTAAAGCTCTTTTAGCAGAAGAGTCACATGCTGGAACCAGGTCACCTTGAAAATGTCTTTTCTCTTCCACTCTGCAGAAAATACACCACTGCTACCGGTGCCATCCACAGGCACGGTCGCACTCTGCTGAGAGTCACACACGCGACAGGAAATGACGATTCGGTTTATTTGTAAAGGGATGCTTTTCCCTCCTTTGTTTTTGGTTTGAAGAGAAATATGAAGCATTCAACTTATGTACTCTAAGATTAATAATAAGGACACTGTTTTCATGAGCAATCATTTAAGAACTTGTTTGGGCCCCTGAAAGCAGAAAAACCAGAAAAAGATGACGGAAAATGAGAAAAAGAAAATGAAATATGTTAGGATATAATAAGGAATAAGAAAGCTAGAAGATGAAGAAGGGGGAAAGAAAAGAAGCAGAAGAGCAATAACAGCAGTAGACAGCAAAAAATAGAGATAGAAAAGGAAAAACCAAAACGGAAACCATTAATCCAAATATAATGAGGAAAAAAGCCTCTGAATTCCAAGAAAGAAAATCATATGGCACGTGAGCTAAACTTACTGAATTCTGCAATAAGGGTATTCAGTGCTTTTACCTGGCCATTCACCTGAGAAATGACATCAGAGGAAATCATGGCCGGTGGATGCTGTCCCGACAATCCTTCTATGTATTGTGAAGAACCACAGTGTCTGCTATTTTTAAGTCCCTGCTGCGTACCAGGCAGGCACTCGGAGGATCAGTGTCACCCCCAGAACAGAGGACGTGTGAGAATTATCATCGTACTTCCTGACCAGAAGCCCAAGGTCTTCAGATGTGAAGTAAATTCCCCAAGTTTACAAAAATATGACTTTCCTCTTTTCATTTAAATAGCTTGTCATATGTGGAGTAAGGTTAGCTTCTCCCACAAATAAATCAAGAAGACTATAATTATGAGAGAACTCTGGTTTCAGAAATCCTTTTGTTCTATAATTCAGCACTAAAAGATACTCTGAACATTTTGAGCTTTTGAACCATATGTGTTGAATAAATAAGTGGGTGGATGGACGGACGGACGGACGGACAGACGGACTGATGGATGGATGAACAGATGGGTGGAAGGATGGACCCACCAGTATTTATTGAGCACTATGGACCCCATGCTTAATGCAATTATAAAATAATTAGATGACAATTGAGGCTATAATTAAAAAACAGAGCAAACCAAACCAAGGTGCAGATCTGGGGCTCCAGACCCGGAGTGTCAGTTTCAGGGGGCTGAGGGTCACAAATCACAGCGGGAACGTTTACCCAGGCGACACCGACATTAAAGTCAAGAACCACCATGTGGTGCAGGGGTTCCCGAATCTGTCCCGTCATGAGTCACCCCAGCATACACGTGCTCGGCCACGGGGCCCAGTCCAGACCAAGGGAACCAGAATGCCTGGGGAAGATGTGAGGCGAGTTATCGTTTGTCTTTCCTTGCTGGTCAGCCAGGGCTTGCGGGGTACCTGATCCATGTCCCCACCCTAAAGGAAAAGGGACAAGCAGCAAGCCAATGGCAGATTGTGGGGACGTTTCTTAACTGCATGGAGGACCCCCGGTGGCGATTCTCTTCTTTGTAGTGGCCCCTGAACAAGAATTCCTAATTAGAGTGATCACCAATTAGAAGTCCCTCCCCACAGGGCACAGGGCTAAGCTCACTCATCCAAGCAGCGTCTCACTGAGTCCTCTCCACCAAGACCACACACCCTGTTAGCAATGAGGACACCGAAGCTCCAAGAGCATGGAGCCTGCCGTGGTCATCCGGCTGGGACAAGGGTTTGGGGTTCAGAGCCAGGTCTGCCAAGCTGGGCCACTCCATCAGGAGCCACTGTGACCCATTATCGACCCGGTTGCTGTTCACTCTCTGCACTCCGTCTCCCACCTGCCTGGGCTGCCACTGTGTCTGCACGTCCCTTCCCAGTAACTTCTCCTCCCGCAGGCTAATTGCTTCCTTTAGCTTCGCTAGGGTTCGCCAGGGTACTGCTTCAGGATGAAGCTGGCTCAGTGTGGAAGTTGGGAGGCTGCTGAGGAAGTTGTAGGGTCAGAGCACCTGCAGATAAGCCCTTGGTTATTTAATCCATCAAACAGGGCTCCTGAGGTACACCTGGCCAGGCTGCGGCGAGAATGAAACAAACAGCATGAAGAAACGACACGTGTCTGGCAGGACCCTGACAAACAGCAACTCCCTCCCCTGCCCCAACTGCCGGAGCTGGATGCCTCCCTAAATCTGAGCGGCAGACGGGTCCGCTGTCATCAGGAAACAGCTGCTGTCACCAGGAATCAGCTGGTGGGTGCAAGACGACTCGTGCTCACAGAATGCTTTCAGGTAAATATCAGGTGTGCTCGAGACCATGGCCTCCCCCGCATCTGTCCCCGCAGTGCCTGTGGCTGTGTCTGGCGCATAGCAGGTATCGAATATTTTTTGAACAGAAGACATGCCAAGCCTGCTCACATCCGTCTGCCTTAATTAAGTCTCCTTACCAGTGTGGACTGCTTAGCCCAGAGGTTTAAAGAAATGGGGTGTGGAGCCAGGCCACTTACAAGTAAACCCTGCCTTTCTGTGTGACCTGGAGCACGTCACCCGACATCTGTGTCCCAGTCCACTCGTCTAAAATGGGGACAAAGGCATGCCAACGGCAGGGTGTCGTCAGGGGAGTGTAGGAACGATACGCAGAAAGCTCTCAGAACAGTGCCTGGCGCGTGGCCCGCGTAGTAAGTGAGGCATCGTCACTGGTACCATCTCCGTGTCCTACAGGCGAGAAAGCTAAGGCTCAGTATTCAAACGACTTGTCACAGAGTGGGTCTGTGGCATAGCCACTGTCTCGGACAGCTAGCCACGTCCTCTCGGTTCTCCCTTGGGCTTAGAGAAGTGCTGTGGAGGTGGGCAGCCAGGGGGAAGGCGAAAGGCAAGCATTTTCCAGAAGGGAGCCCCTCAGCCCTGCCTCCCCCACCTCCCGCCCACACACACTCTGGGCGGCCGCGCTCTCCGGCTGTGGGCAGCAGGTGCCAAACGCCCCTCCGAAGAAATGACCTGTGCCGAGCGCCCGCGGTCTCGACACAGCCTCATTAAAAATTAAGTCGCAAATTGTAACACTCACTGGGGAAGACTTGCTTTCCTCCCAATTACAGTTAACAGAAGAGAATTAATGTAGCAATTAATGTGGCCGCCCGCAGGCCCGGCGTGGCATGGCATGGTGTGGCGTGGGAGGGACCGGGGCCCGGGGCGCTCAAGGCCTGCCTTTCCTGTGCTTAAACTCTCGGGCCGTGACTGACTTAAGAAACACACAAAAAAGAGATTATTTAACATTTTAGAGGTTCCCATGAGCCATAAATCATTTCCACACACGCCATATTTGTTGAAAAGGACAGAATACATTCAATTTTACAGTATATTAAACTTCATCTAATTTGAACGTAAGAACAGACCAGCAAAATAAATGACCAATTTCTGAAGCAGAAATTACCATTTGGTTGGTGCCATTACAGGGCTGCTGGTATTTTATCATGTTCTTAACACAATATTGCTTGTCTAGCGATGCACAGTTATAATGCTATTCCAAATTAGAAGGCGGTGGAAGAGAAGTACTCACAGTTTTTTTTTAATAGGCGTCATTTGTCAGATGTTATTCTGAGGGCTTTGTGCTGATGATAATATGCAGATTAAAGGAGAAGTAAATAGGGGGAAAAGGAGCCGCCACCAAGGGAGAGTGGCCCCCCAGTGAGTGGCCAAGCAGCCTCGGCTGTTATGGAGAGGGACGGCCAGGCACGCAGGTAATGGCCATTAACTTGCACTGAAGACTTCAGGGACAAGAAGCTTGCCTTGCGGGCTCTACGAAAACAAGGCTGCCGCCTGGGATTCCAGCACAGGCCTCAGCCTGGGCAGGGACAACTGTCATCACCAGAGCAGCAGAGCACCCTGTCACCTACGAAACGCTTCCACATCCATTATCTGGCTGGTGCACAAAGAAGGCCGGAGAGGTAGTTGCCTGTTTCCTAACGAAGCCTGTGGTAGAGAGGGGAGGACTCAGGCTTTGCAAGGTAAAGCGACTGCGAGAGTGGGTGACGTTGGGGATGGCAGGGCACTGGTGCAAAGCCACGTAGCTCAGGCTCCCCGCATCAGTCAGTCGGTCATTCCACAGTACGCGGAGCCTACCAGGTGCCAGGCTCTGTGCCAGGTGCTATGAATGATGGAGCTTGGACCCAGACTTTCTGGAAAGCTCACGGTCTAAGGAGACAGCCGAAAACACGGGTTAAATGCCTTGATTTGGAATTAAACTGCCTGCGTTTGAATACCAGCTTTGTCACTTATAAGCTGCGTGACCTTAAGCAAGATATAGAACCCCTCTGTGCTTTACTTTTCTTATCTTTAAAATGGTGTAATAGTACAACATACAGCATAGTTATAAAAATTTAATCAATTAAGGCGCACCTTGAAGAGTGCCTGGCTCAGTGTTAGCTGTCATTACCAGCTTCATGTCGAACGTGTAAACTCCGTCACATCCTAATCCAGGTCACCGTCACTTCTCACTGGAATTCTCCGCCTGCTACCTGGTCTTTGAGCCTCATCTAGTACATTCTGCATGGAAAAGCGAGGGTGGCAAAGAGACCACTGCGGTGAGCACACTGGCCTCTGCTTCTCACGGCCCCTCGGGGGAGTCCAAACTCTGCCCTGCACGTTGGAAAGGCCCTACACCCTGACCCGGCTCACCACGCAGGGTCTGCCCCGTCTACGCCCCTCTCAACCAGTGCTCCTCTCCGGCACACCGAGCGACTAGCCACTCCGGAATTTTCTTATTCTCTGACTCATTACTTTAAATTTACAAAAGCCATTCCCTCTTCTTAGACATCTCCTTCCTGTCCCTCCTCTGGAAAGCCAAACTCTCTGCTAAAGACCAGCCAAGATGCCACCCTCTTTGCACCCACGGTCCTGGTGTCCCCTCCCTGCAACACTCCCACACCGCAGCACAACCACCTGCTGTCCTGTTAACGGCTCCCAGGGCACTGTGTGCATCAATGCAGTCAGGCCTGTGTCTTTCACTGACACCCCAGCTTCAAGCACAGGGCCTGGCACGAACAAGGTGCCCAATGCTTGGTGGTTAACTAAACGAGTGGAAACGTGACACCCAGCGGCCTCTGAGCCTGCTCCTGGCCCTTACTCTCTGTAACATCTGAGACCCACAGGAAGGTGAGAAGGGCCCAGGGTTGGTGTGCCAAGGCGTCCAGGCCAAATCCGGCCTCCTGCGAGCCTCAGATTTATGGGCGCGCCATGGGCCAGCCTCCCCGAGCACGTAAATCACCGCGCAGCAATCTGGCTCCGGAGCCAGGAGCCTCCCAGGCTCGCAGCGCTTTGCAGAGGAGCCAGTGGAATTAGGCGTAAATCCACCTCTTGATTGAATAAGCAAACACCCGCTGCTCAAAATGATTTACCAAACCACAGGGCACCGGGGCAGACTGCAGAATCGGGCGCCGCCTGCCAGCGGCGGGACCTCCCCGGCTGCGTGGCTGCGTGGCCTCCTCCACCCCTGCCCCACCCTGGCCCCACCTGTGGTCTCTCTTGGTCCACTCATTGAGCGCCCACACCGAGCCAGGCAGGCGCTGACACTCACACTATCTCATTTAAATGTAACCTCTGCAACAACCTCAGAAACTGGGCATCGTTTTTCCCTTCAGTTTTTTCAGGTGAGGGAACTGAGGTGCAGAGAGGCTACGGCACACACAGCACCATGCAGCTCGTGGGGGTCAGCGCCAAGATTCAACCCCAAGATGCCCACCCACACGCCCAAGAACGCATCTGCGGCCGACTAGGTTCCTTGTATTTCTTCTTTGTCCACAAACACCTGTTTTCACTGCTCTTCTTGTGCTTTTTATTTCCCTTCCCCACCCCCAGCTTTTTTGACGTGTAATGGATATACAAAAGAAAAAATGCACACAATTAATGTGTGCGTGTCGATGGGTTTGGACATAGGTGTGCGCTCACGCTGTCATCACAATCAAGGCAGTAAATACCCACCACTTTCACAGTTTCCTATGTCCCTTCATTGGGGGCTTGCTTGTTTGGTTGGTTGGTTGGTTTCAGGTTTGTTTGTTTTAGGTGGTAAGAACCTCTCACACAAGATCTACAAATTTAGGGACTTAACAAAGTTGGGGCACACATTACCTTACTGTCACCTTGAGGCGCTGCTTCTGTACATAAAAATATTTCAGGTGCCTTATATAAAAGGAATCACATAATATTTGTTCTCTGTGACTGACATATGTCACTGAGCATAATGTCCTCTAGGTCCAACGTGCTGTTGCCTTTTCTCTCTCTTCTATGTGCATATGTCAAGATAGGGTAGATCCTGAAGTGAAGGGACCCCAAACTTCAGCGGCTTAATACAACAGACCGTTTTCCATTATTTGCTCAACCTACATATTTAACACACAAACTTGGAGTCCTGATCTAACTCAGCCACCCAGACACCTAGGCTGGCAGACTCTGCCCTCCTGGACTGAGTGTGTCATCTGGTGACTGGAGCAGGGGATGGGGGATGAGAGGGAGTGGGAAGTCTAGCACCACAATTAAGTGCCTTTGAGGGAAAGGTGTGCCTGCCCCTGCCGATCACAGGCTACCTAAGTGACTGCTTCTGCGGTGCCCCACCCACAACGGGATTCAGAAGGCCAGACTTCCATGTGCCCTGAGGGATGTGATGACTTTAATTTTTTCAATTACAGTTGACATTCAATATTATATTAGTTTCAGGTGTGCAACACAGTGGTTGGACATTTGTATAATTTACGAGGTGATCTGATCCTTCAATTACTCTAGTACCACGTGACACCACGGATGGTTATTACAGTGTCACTGACTGTATTCCCTATGCTGTACTCACATCCCTGGGACTATTTTGTAACTACCAGTCTGTGCTTCTGAATCCCTTCCCCTTTCACCCAGTGCCCAAACCCCCACCCATCTGGCAACTGTCAGCTTGCTCTCTATGAGTTTGTTTCTGTTTTTTACAACAGCCAAGATAAGGCAGCGACGTAAGTGCCCCTCGACAGACGCCTGGATAAAAAGGAGGAGGTGCACACACCAATGGAGTGTTACTCAGCAATAAAAAATGAAAGCTTGCCGTTTGTGACAGCATGGACGGATTTAAGGGGTATTATGTTAACCCTCTGTTGCTGAATGACGCACAGCACTCACTTATTCCTTCATTCACAGATGCGGACTGAGCCAACCCCATAGGCCGGGCCCTGTGCAGGGCCGGGGACGCGGACGTGCGGAGCACGCGCGCCCTGCGCTCCCGGCTCCCTTTATGACGCGTGCGAGCGACCCCGACGCGTGGCCCTCCGTGGGAGGTGAGCGAACGGCGACGCGAACATCTGTAACACCGAAGCAACGGACTTCACCCCTGGCCAACTCGGACAGGCAGGGACCGCCATCCGAGGTTCCCGGGTGGCTCGAGCCCACGCGTGACACACACACTCGCCATCCCGAGTCCCTGCTGCCTTCCACTGACATTCGTTGGGAGTGGTGTCCCCTCTCTCGGTGCAAGAAGCTCCGCAAGCAAAAGTATCTGGCCTTGTGAGACGCCGAGAAAGAACGAGAAACGCCCTCGGCGGCTCCTCCGAGGAAGTAACGGCGGCTCCTCCGAGGAAATAACGGCGGCGCCGGCATTTATGGACCGGCAGGAACCGACAGGAGGAAGAGGAAGGCGAGCAAGCACCTCGCGCTTTCCTTCCCCGTCACCCCCCAAAATTCCGCGTAGATAACGGGACGGGACGCCACAGGCGTCGGCGCGCGTCGCCGGCCAGGCGCCCGGGCGGCGGCGGCGGCGTCCGGCCCGCAGCTGAGGCGCGCTCCCGGGCGCTCGGCGCGACACCTCACGCCCGCCCGGCCCGGCCTCGGGGCGAACGTCACACCTGAGCAAGGCCGCAGCGGCGCGAAGGCAGCGTGGACCTAGCGCCGCCCGAGCCAGCTCGACGGCGGGCACGCGCAGGTGGCGACAGCCCCGCGCGACACGCAGCGGGACAACGACCAGGACAAAGCGAGGCCGCGGAGGCCGGGGGCTCTGAGGGGAGGGGGCGGCGCCCCAGGTTCGCGCCACGTCACAGGGCGGCGGGGCTCTCCTGGGGGCTCTGGCCTACCTGCGGGTCCACGCAGCCGGCCACCGTCATGTCGCCGTCGCCGGGAGCCTTCTGCCTCCAACGAAGCGTCACCGCGCCCGCCGGGCCTACCTGCCCAGGGCCGCTCCAGCCACAGGTCAGCACCCTGCCGACGGGCCCGGAGCGCCCGTGGTACCTCAGGTGCCGGACGTGCTCCCGCGGCCCCCACGCGCCGGAAGTGCTTCCGCGTCACCACGCACCGGAAGTGCTCATGCGTCACCCACGCGCCGGAAGTGGTCCCTCCTCGCTCACTCCGGAAGTGCCCTGGGATCCCCCAGGGCCAGGTGGTCCCTATTGGTGACCCAGGAGCGGGAAGGAGCAGCAGGCTCTCATTAAGTGCTGAAAGAAAGGGCCCTGCAACCCAGAATAACTTACCCCGCAAGGTGGTCCTCCGTAACTGAAGGCGGGACTCAGAGTCACCAGACAAACAGAAAAACAGCATGGTACTGGCATAAAAGCAGATATATAGATCAATGGAACAGAATAGAGAGCCCAGATATAATGTGAGCTCTCATTTATGTGGTCAGTTCATCCTCAAAAAAAGGAGACAGATACGCAATGAGGTAAGGACAGTCTCTTCAATAACTGCTATTGAAAAAACTGGATAGTTACGTGCAAAAAAAAAAATGAAACTGGACCACTTGCTTACACCATATACAAGAATAAAGAAAATAGATTAAAGACTAAAATGTAAGACTAGAAACCGTAACTCCTAGAAGAAAACATAGACAATAAACTCTCTCTGACATTGCTCTTAGTAATATGTTTTTGAGTGTGTCTCCTCAGACAAGGAAAACAAAAGAAAAAGTGAACAAATGGGACTACATCAAACTAAAAAGTTTTTTGCACAGCAAAGGAAACCATCAACAAAGCAAGATAACCTACTGAATGGGAGAAGCTGTTCACCAATGATGCATCCCACAAGAGGTTAATATCCAAAATTTATAGAGAACTGTTACAACTCAATACCAACAAACAAACAATCCCATTTAAAAATTGGGCAGAGGACCTGAGTGGACATTTCCCCAAAGAGGACATACAAATGTTCAATAGACATGTGAAAAGATGCTCAATATCATTAATCATCAGAGAAATACAAATTAAAATCACAATGAGATACCACCTCAGATCTGTCAGAATGGCTATCATCAGTAAATCAACAAACAAGTTCTGGCAAGGATGTGGAGAAAAGGGAGCCCTCATGTACCGTTAGTGGGATTGCAAGTGGGTGCAGCTACTATGGAAAACAGTGTAGAGGTGAGAAGGGACATCACTTGTAAAATTCTTAATCTTTTAGCAGGAAATGAAATGGGACATCTCTTGCAGAGTTAATCTTTTTAGTAAACCTAGTTAAGTTTTCTTCCCTCCTTCCTAAGGAAAAAGGCCCTCTCCCTCAAATCTTGATAATTGCCCTGGCACTCAGATCCTCTGGCTATTGATAAGCCAAAGGTCTTTCTTTTTACTCTTTAAGAAATATATTGACCAATCTTGTTTCCCTTTACTCAATAGGCAAATCAATAATAGAAATTAATAGATGTATGATTTAAATAATGAGTTTGTATTTTCTTTTCCTTGTCTAGGGACTGAGGTGGGACTTCAGTAGGAAACCCAAGACCCCACCGTGAAACCCCTGTAGGCAGGGACTATGGCCATTCTCAGTAGGAAGCAAATACGGAAGAAGAGACCTCTCGTCCCTCAAATCCGTACTAATAATAAGGGGGTTTATTACTCTTAGAAATGAGTTAGGCAGGAAAGTTAGTTAGGGAGTTTTGGGTCTGCCTGCAAGGACACTGAGGTCATTCTATGCAGAAGGGGTCCTCGCTAATCCGCCCACAATTAACCATGCCAGAAGGTATTTTTTTTAACTCACACAAAGAAACCAGTGGGCAGAGATTTTAGGTACCAGTTTAAGCCAGTCACTCACACCTGCGCAATGAAGACCCCCCCCAACGACCTTCAACTCACCTGAGTCTCATTATACCATCATTATAATATGCATATGCCTGGAAGTTCATTAATATCATTACAACAGACTGAATTCGGGGAATAAACATGCGCAGAAAGCAAAATGATGAATCACTGAGTCCTGTCAATCTTAGTTGTCAATCAAGGAAGCCCACTCCTCTAAGAAAAGTAACCACCCACAGCAAAAAGGGATAAAAACCCTGAAGTGTTTGTTACCAGGTCTTTTGAGCTACACTTCTCTTGTTCAGCTTTCCCTCCACGTGTGGACGTGTACTTTCTAATAAAATTTTCTACTGTATTTCAGTGTCTTGCTCAATTCTTTGTTCAAGACATCAAGAACCTGGACAAAGGGCCAGGAGAGGACTCTCCGGTAAATATAACTACTTAGAAGAACTTGAATCAAAGGCCTTACCCATAAGAGATGGACAGACGTAATTCCTTTTGACCTATCTGTATGGCAGGCAACCTTCTCTGTACCAAAGGTCTGCTCTTGTCATCCTGCATTGACCCTTTGAAGCCCCCAGCTCATGATGTGTTATATGCTGTGCTCCCTGTCTGTGTGTCTACCTCCCCCGCATGTGTGTGTCTGAATCCCTCATGCGTGCAAGCATTTCCACACATACGTGTATGTTAAATGAGGTTATTTTTTCTTGCTAATTTGTCTCATGTCTATTTGATTATTAGACCCACCATAGGACCTTGAGGGGAGAGGCAAATGTGTCCCCCGCAGGGTACTAAACTGGAATCTGACAGACTCCCAGTTGCCACAGCACAATTAGAGAAGTTGAAATTTTTACTGCAGAGATCAATAGCACCCCAGAGATGCTGATGAATTCTGAAT
This sequence comes from Eidolon dupreanum, assembly GCA_028627145.1. Taxonomy (NCBI): domain Eukaryota; kingdom Metazoa; phylum Chordata; class Mammalia; order Chiroptera; family Pteropodidae; genus Eidolon; species Eidolon dupreanum. The sequence goes on along the minus strand of CM053501.1, from coordinate 510,638 downwards.
GGTGTTTCTTGTTCATTCTGGAGGGCCAAATGCTGAAATAATTTCCTAACGTTGCAGGAGATTCTGCCTGGGCTGGAACCGAAGCTGAAATGCCTTTGACCAGTACATTTAAACAATGCCCCACTGCAATCTTCAATACTCAGTATTCACTTACGTGCGGCGGCATGCCCAAGGAGCATGCTCGTTGAGGTGGAGAGGATGATTTCCAAGGGTAGGGGACAATAAAGGGCATATGTGGCTTCCATCGCTGGTGAAAACACGTGTGCCAAAGCTGAAGGGTTTTGTGAAACTCGAACACAGGTAGTGCTGCTGCCTTTTTCGCCAAGGTGACAAGAGTTTACCAGAGAACTTGGGGCAGAATTCCTACCAAGCTGTCACAGAACCCAACACTGCTTTGCTGACTTGAGGGTGACCCTTTGGGGGAGACCAGGAAACAGTTCCCCCCCCCAAAAAAAAACGGTGTTTTCCATCTATGCCATTGACAATACAGGAGATGTCAGTGGAACGGAGGTGATGAGAACACAGGGACACAAGCCTGTGTACTTCCAAGTTTCTTCCAGGTGCCCATGAACTCTTTAAATTCCATAGAGAACCCAAGGGAGAAATCAGTTTCTAAGCGACTAGGATTTGCACGTGGATGGGAACAGGCCTCCTCCGTAATCACAGCTAGCCCAGCCTGGGGCGGATTGTTGGATTGTTACCCTCACACCCCCATCCATCCTTGCATTGAGCACCCAGGTCTCTGCAATCTCCGTTCTTTGTCATTGTAATGAGCCTAATTAACATCATTAGAGGAAATGAAAATGTAGATTTGACTGTCACTGGCAGAGGTGGGAGATAAAACCTTTTCCAATTAACTGCTTCCCGCCTGACACTTGATCTGCTGGAGGGCTTCCTGACAGCTCAGGAATCTGACAGTGTAACCCCCTCCCTTTGTAATAGTTGCCCTCAAGCGATTGATGTGGCAATCTCGAAATCTCAAAATCTCAGTGACAGTGGGGATTGGACCAGCTCTTTTTGAATCTTTACAAGGTTGCCGTGCAGCACAGCGGCAGACCCAAGAAAATGCCCTGTAATAAACACTTCCTGTGACAACTGGATTTTAACTTCTTCCCTACACCCTTCCATACCTTTTTAAAAGTCAGATAACCAGTTGAGTACCAGGTACATGTAGAAAAATATGACAGATTCATTGTAAATTCAATGTCTTTCCCACCTGCAGACGTGTCCCTGACTCAGCATTTGGTCTGGAACCACACGCACCTGCCCGTGGCACCAGCGAGGCCGCCGGGGGAGCAGCCTTCATTCCACTTTGTTACTTGGTGAGAATTCGGATCGCACTGGGTCTGAGCACGGTGGCAGCTCTGTGGATCTGAAGCTGGATTTGCATTCGGTGCCCTTGGGGAAAAAGCGGTGGGGGTGGGGAGCAGTTTTCTCAGCCTGGACACTCAACGTGTCCCCAAAGCACCCACAGTGCAAGTAGTTTCCTCACGTTTGTGCAAGCCCCCACCATCGTCACAGCCAAACGGGAACTAGAGGCAGACCGAGAGCGCGAGGCAAGGCCGGGCGGGCGTTGCGTGGGGTGGGGGGAGGGGGAACCAATTTTGTTCTAGCAGGCATTTGATTGAATTATTTTATTAGGTCCAAAAGCACACCTGGGATTTCAGCATCGTTACCCCCATTCTGCAGACAGGTAAATGAAGCCCTTCTAGGCAATAAATAGCAGATCTCACCCCAGATCTTGACAGTGAGGAGTGTGAGTTTTCAGCCCTACACTTCATTTCTCTTGCTGGAAACCGAGCGAGAGGCAGTCAAGTCTGAAGCCTGGTGGCGAAGATCCTTGGAGGTGGCCTGCCCGTCTAAGAGGAGCCCGCCCAAGGGCTCAGTACCTCCTCAGCAGACGAGAAGTAAAGCACAGCGTCCGTCCTTCACCAGGAGAAGCCTGGACGCCCTGGCTGGCGGGAAGTCACTCGCGTCCACTGCTGCGTCCTGCCCCACCCTGCCCCATGTCCCACTGACATGGTACCGCTGCCTCCTAGCTGCTTGCCCTGGCGTCTAGAGTCCCAGTATATCACTGAGGTCCTGCCCCTCCTTTATACACAGCTCTCCGAAGGCTCCCGCTCCCTCTTAGAATAAAAGCCAGAGTTCTCATGATGACCAGCAGGGCTGTCCATTCTCAGCCCCGTTTTTGGGGCTTGACTTACTGCGCCCGCCATTAAGAGGCACCAGTGAAGGTTTGTTTGATGACTCCCTCGCAGGTCAGTGCATGGCTTAAAGCGGCAGGGAAGGGTCCTCCAGTGGGCGTTGTGTGTTGGCAGGCCCGGGTGTCTGGGAACAGAAGGTGGCCTCTAGGAGCTGAGCACGGCCTCCAGCCAATGGCCAGCAATAGGCTGAAGCCCTCAGTCTTATAATCATAAGAAATAATGTTCCAACAAAGGCAGGTCCTTTGCCGACTGCAGCCCAGCCAACACCTTGACTGCAGCCCTGCGAGGCCCTGAGCAGGGCACCCAACCCAGCCATACCTGGCTCACAGAGCTGTGAGGTACCAAACACGTGTTGCTTTCAGCCACCAACATTTCGAGAATGTGTTGTGCGGTTGTAGAAAACGCAGGCAGGCCTGTTTTTCGGCGCCTGGAGGGTGCATCCTGGGTCTAAGGGGCGAGTTGGCAGCTTTTGCTGTGTAACAAGCCCCCACGTGGCCTCAGCGCCTTGAAGCAACCACATTCAGCTGGTGGCCGCGGGAGGGTCGAGTGTGTCCTGTGCATCCCTGAGTAGCTGGGAGGTCAGCTGGACTCCCTGTGGTGGCTTCATGCAAGACAGGGGTGTCATGGGGGCAGGAGGTTAGCTTGTGTGACAGGGGAGGCTGGGCCACGTGACTGCCTGGGGCTTCTTCGCTCGGCGGTCTTGGGCTCTGAAGGGCAGCAGAGAGCGTGGAATGTCACTGGTGCAGACTGGGGCCAGGGCCCTGGGCTGTCGTGAGCACTCCCTGGGGCCTCTACCCGGTGCCCACGGTGATAATTGCTGGGTCACAGAACACCCACAGGGTTCGTTCTCTCTCTCTCTCCACAACCAGATGAACTGAGCCCTCCGTGTACCTCCCACACCGTTCTCTGAATTCCCTGTTGCTGTCTCGACCCCTGACCACTCTGCTCTCCCACAGCCCGGCAGCCCTGGTCCTGGCTTCTTCTCGCCCAGTGAGTGTCCCATCTCCTGCAGCCCAGGCCCCTCGCTTTACTGCACACCGTGAAGCGGTGTCACGGTGGGGGACCAGGACATGGCCACAAGATCACAACTCCTGCTGCCTCTGAGGAAGAGTGCAACACGCTGCAAAGCCAGCCAGGGATTCTGAGAGACCGAGCGCCTTAGAGGAATGTGGTGTAGGGACCACAGTGCTACCCACTGCGCTGACCCTGAGCTGGAGGGACCGCCTGGGAGCTGCTGGACACGCGGACGCTCGCGCCCCACCCCGGACCGGCCGAACTAGCCCCCGAGAAGGGCAGGGGGTGCAGACACCTCCCGACAAGGCCGACACAAACCCCAGACTGAGGACCGCTGTTCTAGGGACGCTGGAAACAACAGCCGTGCGAAACGGTACGTTCTGCTCTGGGAGGCCCAGACATGTGGAACGCGTTCACACAGCCCCACGGCAGCGCAAAGTCCACCCGGCGGCCGTGATGGAACCCCCTCCCGTTTACCCGAGCTCACTCAGCCAGGAAGAAGCGGCTGAGCCCGGCTGCGTCCTGCGCACACAGCACCACTCGCTCCAGGTCGGGAGCCCCGCGAACAGACAGTCACGAGGCAGAGCGTGGAAGGCACGAGACCCGGGCCCCGCCTTCGAGGATCATGAAAAGGGGCCAACAGCCCCCCCCCGAAGCACCAGCGAGATGCCCAGAGAAGGTTCGTTGGCGCTGGGTCTTGCCAGGGGCGTCATTCCCGAGAGGCGGAGAGGGCGGGCACAGGTGGCCAGGCGGCCAGACGAGGGCACAGAGAGACAAGCATGCCACACGCCAGGCATGGCGGGCCCCTGGAGCTTCAAGGCTGCAGCAGCAGAAATAGGACAGGGAAGGTGAGTGCTCTGGGGGGCGAGGGACATGAGAACATGTTTTCATCCGGACTCCGCTGCAGTCAGAAACTCTGTGCGAGGAAACCGTAAACTTCCCAGGCTGGGCTCCCGTCTCCTTCAGTAAAACCTGTCGGGTCCCGAGATCAATATTTCTGCCTCTTCTCCCAGCTTCCCTTACTACCACGCTTCAAACGGGGCCGGTGTCGGCTCGGCTCACACCTGTCAGTGCTCGCTGCAGAGGCGAGAGCGTGCTGTGGGGAGCGGAGAGGCTGTGTCTGCCCGCGACGGGAGCGTGCGCGTGAGTGTGTGTGTGTATGTGTGTGTGCGAACGCAGCACATGGGCACACGCCCACACAAATCTGGAGCAGGGAGGAAGCAGCCATGGCAATCCAGGGACTGTCATCACGGCAAACTTTCAGGGCAGGAAGGCCACTTAAAAATCATCTGGCCCTCCCTCTTTGTGTTGCAAGTAAAACAAAACAAAACAAAACAAAACAAAAAAACAAAAAAAAAACAATACTGACCCAGAGAGGGTCACACAGCAGCAAGCATGCTGGTAGGCATGTCAGTGCTTCTGTAATCTAAGTACCCACCAGAAACTCCTGGGAAGCTGTTAAAAATAGGCTGTAAACCCCTCTCGCACTGGTGGAGCTAAATTTTTTAGTAAATCCATATTTTTTATATAAAGCTCCCTAGATATTCTGCTATGCAGCCAAGTCTAAGAAGCACAATATAAGAACAGCCAAAGAGCTCGGATGTGATGTATTGTAATTATTCTCATTCTGAGTTTTTAATTCATACAGACGAGCGCCAAAATAGGACTTTGTTGCTCCTGAAAGCCACTGCAAGACGCACGGCTTCAGGCGTGGCTGCACCAGGGCTCCGAATCATTTCATCTGCAATTTCTCTTCACCCCTCACCCCTGCTCCATTCTCAAGTGGGCTCTCCCCTCCAGGGGAAGAAGTGGCGCGGAGGACTCAGAGTCCACATTCCGCCTTCGTAGAAGCGCTGGCAGGACGGGGCACCTCTCTGCTAACGCCATCGCCATCGTCTGGACCAGTCTCCTTGCCCGGCCGTCCCACACCACAGGCCCGTCCCCGAATCAATCACCGTGACAGGCGATCCGATTAGCTAGGCTCAAGCCATGTGCTCAACCCCGGATTCAAAGATTTATGGAAAATTCCCTGAAAATGAAGCAAGAATACTTCCCAGAGGAGGGAGTAGGCTGAAGAGCAGCAACGAGAGTCACTGCACCTGGCTCCAGATTTAGGGGCCAACATGCCAGAACTGGGACCAGAAGTCCAGCGTCCTCGGCAGGGTCTTGTGTTAAAAACACCACCAGGGGGAGGTGGGATGCTTAAATGCCACCCTCTGTTCCCATCGAGCACCATCCTGCGCTGGCTCCGAGTGCGGCTTGCAGGGCTGGACTCTCATGCCGGACCACTCCATACCGACCCCGAACACCCGCCTCCCGAACCGCCCCTGGACAGCGCCCGCCCGGCCTCCCTCGCGCTGCCCGCCATCCCGTGACTCAACACGCTCATGCGAAAGCGATGGGCAGGGCCCGCCGACGGCGCCTCGTCCCCTGCCAGGTGGGAGAAGCCGGCGGCCGCGCGAACCACAAGAGGAAGCTCCGCGCGGAGCGGGCAGAGCCCCCCGTCTGCCCCCGGCTCCCAGTGGACTCTCCCATGAGACGAAAGCCCGTTTCGTTTAAGACACTTTAATTTGCAATCGCTATCTGAGCAGCTTCACTTTGCCCTGACCGAAACCGCCCTGTCATTCAGCCAAACCTTCTCTCACATTCCTGCCCGGTCCAGGCCCGAGCACCCGAGTTCATGACGGGGGCCTCAGCACCTGGGCTCCGTGGGCCCACTTTCCAGATGGGAAAAGTGAGGACCGAAGCCACACGACCACTGAGTGCCGGAGTGAGGGGCAGAGCACGGACCCCCATGCCAGCCTGGTCCTCGGAGCTAATCAACATCTGTCACCTCAAGGGACAGCACTGCCAGGCACTGTGGGGACATTCAGTGTCCGAGCTCCAAAGCACAGATGATCTCTCCATTAATGCTTAGGATAATGAGACACTCCCTCCCCCCCCCCCACCAAAAAAAAAAATCGGCTGATTTATCTAATGTTCTCTTTTGAGGCTTTTCCAAACAGTGATTTAGAGTGACCTTTCATCATAAGGGCTTAAGGGGTTCCAAGGAAGGGAGGGGAAGGAGGAGGAAAAGATGGCTACAGACTACACTGCAGTGAAAATCTCTATACTGTAGATATTTTTTCTTGAATTAAACCTATAAAAACTTTCGAGGACATACATATGCATATATGTGTGTATACATGCATATGTATATATACACATATGTTTCAACTTTACTTTCTAAAAGGAGAGTATTCATTACCACTGCTATTTACATATTACAGAAAATGCATTTCAGTTTACATAAGCACTGTTTATGACTATCCAGGTCTAGCAGGAAAAGAACGTAAAATGAATAAAACAGCTATTATGTTTTGATGAAGTTACATTAAAATACTCCCTGCAAGCACAGAGTAGGGGCGTCCAGCCAACCTTGGGTTCAGGGAAGGCTTTGGGGTGGTGATGTTTACGTGGAAGGACAGTTATGCAGGGAGAGCGAGGGAGGAGGGCGGGGCATAGGAGGCCGGGGGAGGATGACCCCGCACAGCGCTCGCCAGCTTCCCCACCAGCTCCATGGCTGGGAGACAGTGGCGGGGTGGGGTGCCGGCTGTGCCGGTCTCTGGGTGAACCACCCAGGAATCCACTATGGGGCCTGACCCATCTGTCTTGACATTTCCATCTCTCCAGGAGTGAATAATTTCCCACTCACTTCTGGGGTGACATTTTTTCCTCCAAAACCATGATCTGTAAAATTAGATGTCTCAAGAAGCAATTCCCCGTGAACGGAAGGAGGCGTGTTCTGGACGACGTGTGTGTGCTTCTGCTGTCTGCCGGGAGCGCTGGACGCGGCCCAGGCCCAGCAACTGCCAGAGACGCCGGGGAGGAAGCGGAGGGTGCGAGCGGCGCCGGGTGGCGGCGTGGGGCAGGCTTCCATCTCCGGCGCCTCGGGCACGAAAACACACAGAAGGCGCGTGAGGGGGGCTGGGCTCACAGCAAACACAGCCTGCAGAGCACGGAATTTCCACGCGGCTAGAAGACCCTCGATGGCCCCGCTCTTCTCTGCCTCTTGGTCCTTGAGTTCTGTCACTGTCACAGCCCCGGCCACGCTGACACCCTCTTACTACCTTCACAACACCTGTTGTCCCTTAATCCCAAGCCTCGCTCTGCCTATGCAGGGAATAAGTCAACAGTCCTCCCCTGTGACTTTACCAAACCCACTCCACCCGCTCAGATGGCCTTTGTTGGCCCGGCTCATCTCCTGAAAGGAGGACATGTTTGACAAGTTCACCACGGGACACTGCTTCCTCGTGTGTGGTCTTTATCCCACAGTCCTGCAATTGCTTTTGAACTTGTCCGTCTGTCCTGCCAGACTGCACATGTCACACACACAGGATTCACGTGTATCTCGCTCACCACCATATATCTGGCAAGCATAAAGTGCCTTATATACATCCTCAATAAATATTTGATGAATAAATGAGTGATTGGATGAAAACGTGGAAGATAATTCAGGGCTAAAATAAGCCACATCCTCATCTAACATAGGAGAAACTGAGGCCACGGGGCTGGGACAAGAGAGCCAACACTCAGCATCCCTGTTTCCACCTCAGAGCTATAAACTGTCTGTGAGCTACGTGTTCATGAGGAGTTACTGGGCTTAGATGATGGGGGCTGGATCGGCGTCTAGCGGTGGGAATTTGAGGCCCGTGAGGCTGGGAAATAACCAGTCACTGTGGCCGCACCTGCTCCGGGCTGTGTGCAGCCTTCTCTCCAGGCCAGGCACACAGCTCTCTGCCTCTGGCCGTCCTGGAGGCAGGATGACCCAAGTAGGAGCCCCAGGGCCTCCGCTCATGGGATCCACCTTCCCTCCTCCTGGAGGCGAAGAATGCACGAGTGGTCTCAGCCCTTGTCTTTTCCATCAGGAACGAAGCCACCTTCCGCCACCTCAGACAGAGACGTGACCTAGAGTTTCCCAGTCCCCCGTCCTGGACCCTCCCTCACATGTCACAACGTCTGGGCCGGGGACGGTGAAACCTCGCTCCTGGAGGAGAAGTCAAGAGAAACTGTGTAGGGCTTTCCAGAGACTTGGTGGGCCACGTGTGCACACAGACGTAGTGTATGTGTGTACATATATGTAAAACACGAGATACATATCTGCACACACACGATATGTACACACATACACATGCGTACATGGATGCATGTAGACATACGTACATGCGAAATAGGTATAGACTTTGTTTTTATTTACGTATTATAAAGGATGGGCTCGTGCGATCATGGAGGCTGAGAGAGCCAGGCCCCCTGGAGCCCAGGTGCCCAAGAGCAGGAGAGCCCGCGTCCCCAGCCCTGGACTGCGGCTGCGGGCGGAGGGCCACGTGGGCTCCGGGCCAAGGCGGTAGCTGGCAGCGTCCTGCAGTCCCCCCACCCCCTCCAGGGAACCTTGGGGTCCATGTTTTACATGGTGTAGCCACGTGATAGGGGAGCTACTTGACCCACACCACATTTTCCCCGATAAAGTATGAAATTTTCAAAAATACGGAAAGTAGGAAGAACCGCTCAGTGAGGACCCGTGTACCCATCAGCGCGATTCCATAATTCACACCTTTCCACTCCTGCTTTATCGGGTAGTCCTCTACCCGTTGAGCACTCCAGCCATCATTCACCTTTTTTTTCTTTTTCTTTTTGCAACAGCATCAATTTTAAAGAGAGCAAACAATAAACCTCAGTTATGCGAAAACAGTGAGATTTCAAATTTTTCTGTTGCACCCATCAATACCAATTATTCTGACTACAAAACGTGATTCATACCTAAAATCAACTTATTTAACTCTTAAGGGTTTAAGTACACAACAAGACCTAGAAGTTTCTCAGAAACTGCTGCCAGCCAGACTTAATTGGGGTGTAAAAGAACGGACAGAATTTTGCAGGCAGGAAAATATCATAGCTCCATGAATCTGTGGTTCCCGCCTAAGTGCTCTGTAAGTGACAAGCAGATTTTTCTACGTGAGAGATAATTAATCAAAAAAGAAAGATAAATAAATTTATCAAAAGAAATGATTTCATCATATAAGAAAATTCAGTGTGTGTGAATCTCCCCATTTATTTAATCCTCACCCATCTCTGAAAGGGTGTTATTTTCACTTTAACATGGACATTTTTATTGAGGTAAAATTCATGTCACGTATGATTAACCTTCTTAAAGGGTGCGATTCAGTGGGATTCGCCATGTTCACATGGCTGCAACCAATGGCTCTCTCTGGTCTTGGAACTTTTGCGTCGTCCTTAAAGACATCCCATACTCATCAAGTAGCCATCCCCACTCCTTGCCCCCGCCCGGTAACTTCTAAGCTGCTTTCCCTCTCAAAACTTTACCTCAGGTTCTAGTATCCAGAATACATAAAGAACTCGATAGCAAAAAGACAAACAACCCAAATTTTTAAACGGGCAAAGGACTCGAATAGACATTTCTCCAGAGACATACACATGGCCAAGAAACACGTGAAAAGATGTTCAATGGCATTGGTCATTAAGAAAACACAAATCAAAACCACAGTGAGATGCCACTTCACGCCCACTCTGATGGCTTTTAATTGTTTTTAATGGAAAATAACAACTGTTTATGAGGAAGTGGAGAAATAGGAACGTTTGTGCGTTGTGAAACCATGCAGCCACTCTACAAGACAGGGAAGCAGTGTCTCGAAATATCAAGCACAGGTTTGCCATGGGACCCAGCACTTCCACTCCTGACTGTACACCCAAGAGAAATGAAAACAGATGTCCACAGAAACTTGTGCATGAATTTGTATAGTAGCGTTATTTATATCAGCTGAAACGTGGAAACAACCCAAAATGCCTGTCGATAGATTGATAGCTAAACAAATTGCACACACATACAACGATTATTTTCATTTTTAAAGATAAATCTCAGAAGCCATTTTTAAAAATATATTTATCTTTCCTTGACTGACTCTGTGACTCATGGATACTTAACTGCAAAATAAGGTCCATTCCGCCACTACGTTCAATATCGCATTATTTTGAAATATATATTTCCAGTTGCAAGTGAAGCAAACGGCAATGCTCTTGACACTTGGGAAGACGTATTCCTCGGCACACTTTCATCAAAATTTCCTTTCTTCAGCTGCACTTCTTTTGGTATTAAACATAGCAACAAAATAATCCTCATCGGTTTCCCCATCGCAGACCCCATTCGCTCCTCTCTCCTCCTGGCAGAGATTTTCTCATAGGACGGAACGCAGACTACGTAAGCCTCGTATTTCAGGGCCCGAGTCATGCCTCCCACCTAGATGACAAGTCAGTCTGCAAACCAGTCTACAAGCTCTCCAGCTCTTGGTCAACATACGCAGTCACGTTGTGTTCCCGGATCCACGCAAGCTTAGTCCAAGTTCAGGTGCTTTGCGTCGGCCAGTGATATTCTTCCTCTTGCTATTCCCATGGTTTCCTCTCTTTGTTCAAGTCTCAGCTGTCTTAGGACCCCCCGGATTCTTCCCTACTGGTCCCTCCCCCCAAAATCCTACAATGCATTTTGGTTATTTCAAATTAAAGTTACTTGAAAAGCAACTGGTAAAAGCAGGGCATGTCACCCCTTCCTTGTGTCCTTGAATGCAGGAAATAAATCTCTCCTGTGAAGGGTGTCCTCCTTGCTGGTGGGGGTGGGGGGCTGAGAGAAACGCGCATATCGCCAGAGTTAAGAAATCCAGCGCTGAGAAGCCCGTGTAAACAAACCGTGTTACTCCCTGCTACTTTAGCACTCCAAGCCCTCTTTCTTTGTCCTGTCAGTTCTTCACAAATTCATTCTCTCGTTGTCTAAAAGTATAAACAGCTGCCTGTTCTGATCACTTCTCTGAGCATCACCCGCGGTTCCCTGTGCGCAGGCATTAAATCGGTTTTCTCCTGGTGATCTGGTTTGCGTCCGTCAACTCCGTTATTCGCCAGCCACGCGAAGCCAAGAGGAGCGGGTCCCCTCCCCATCACAACCGGAGCCGCCACCCCAGGTCACTCTCCTCACGTCCTTGTTTAATGCCCTGTGTACGACTTAGCATTCTCTCCAGTTACCGTGTCTGTTCATTCGCTCGTCTCTCTCCTTTTCTGCTCTCTGCACTGGGACACGTGCTCCAGGGGGAGGACACCCCCTTTCTCTGGTCTCTGTCCTGCGTCATCACAGTTTTGGGCACACAGTGCCCTCACAATAAATATTTGTTGAAGTAGTGAAAAAATTATGCTACTCTTCCCCTGTGGACATCTACCCAGAGCTTGGGGATTCTAGGAGGCTTTTCAAGAGAGGTGGCATTTGATCCAAGTCTTTAAAGCTGAGTGGAATTTTTGCCAAGGCCCAGAGGAGAGCCTTGATGGTCGTCCAGAGAGCTGAGAAGCTCTGGGCGCCTTGGGCAGAGCAGCGGCCGTGCGCCGAGCAGTGCGCCACGCACTCCACCTGCACCACCTTGATTAATCCTGTCGTCCAAACGTGGCAATAGTGTCTGTGCCACTTTCCAAGGGACAAAACAGATCCTCAGAATGAGAAACAAAAACTTGTACAGAGAGGCACAGTGGTTGTGGGTCGGGGACGGAGTGTAGCTGGTGCTCTGGTGTTCTGTGTGTCACCAACGCAGTGAGTAGACGGAGCAAGAGTTAATGTCAGGACGTCGGGGGACTGATGGGGTACACCCAGATAGGAAGCTGGGATCCAGTTCGCTCAAGAACTGGGGGTCTTTCTAAGGTAGGAAAATGTCCAGCTTTGCATTTTAGTCGTATTTCTATCTGGCGTGAGGATGGATGTGCGGGGGCAAGATGAAGGTAAGATATAAAGAAGTTAGAAAGTCTGGAAGAAGGATTATGATCATTTGGATGAAAACAGTGGTCCCGGAGGTGCAGAGGGAGGCGTGGATGCGTGTGACTTGGAAGGTTCAGAATCATCAAGAGGCTTCAATAGCCAGTTGGGTAAGTCAGGAAATGGGTTTCTTAAGACAGAAGAAGAGAGATGCCCAGCCTGTAAGAATCAGATTCTAACTAATATAAAATAATATTGAATGTCAACTGTAATTGAAAATTTAAAAAATACATACATGTGTGTGTGTGTATATATATATATATATATATGGATTAGACTTCCACACACAGCATGGAGTGGTACATCCAGGTCAGGTGGCCCCTCTTTCTGAAAGGCAGGGACAAACTGTCACAGGTGCGGCGTCTGCCAGGACTGTCCTTCCAACTCAGTGGGAGGTGCCACCTACCCACTGGCTCCAGGCACACGCCCCCCCTTCTCGCTTCCCACACGCAGTTAGTCATGATGGCCAGCCCATCCTACTGCTCCTTCAATTCCTTCCTGCTCCTGCCATCGACAGGTGCCATCACCTCCTGCCATTGACAGGTGCTGTTGCCTCCTGCCGAGCTGAGAGGTAACACACTCTCTCCTGATGCTCTCAAGGAGAACACCTTTCAAGAGTCTCCAAATGCTCTTACCTCAGTCAGACCTGTAAGATGACGTACGAGGACCTGCGCGACCTCCGCATTCGGCTCTGCTAGCTCGCTAGCCAACTTTGATTTTCTGTATTTTGGTATAATTTCAAATTTATAGAAAAGTTGTAAGAATAACACATGGAATTCCCACATTCTTTTCACTCAGATAGATCAATTCTTTCCATTTCCCCATTCAATTTATGATTTTTTTCTCTAGATGACTAGGTAGATAGATGGTAGGTAGATGATAGGTAAGTAGGTAGATAGATGATAGATGATAGATAGATAGATAGATAGATAGATAGATAGATAGATAGATATAGATGGTAGAAAGATAGATTAGATTAGAGAGAGAGAGAGATGATAGATGATAGATAGGTGGTAGATAGATGATAGATATTTTCTGAGACATGCTGTGCATTTACAGTGTGTATTTCTAAGAATAAGAACATTCTCTTAGATAGCCAATTATCAAAATCAGAACTTTTAACACTGACTGAACACTGTTATCTAATCCACAGGCCATGTTCACAATCCGTCAATTGTCCTAACCATGTCCTTTTAAGTTATTTTGGTTTTCCAGTTCAGGATCCAACCCAGAGTCACGTATGGGAGTCAGCTGTCACGCCCCTTATCTACGACGACCCCACGCCTCTCATTGAGGAGCACAGACTGCTTATCTCACAGAATGTCCCTCATTGTGAGTTTGCCTGATGCCTCCTTATCAACTGGATTTGGGTTAAGAATTCCGGCCAGCACTCCAGAGACGTGACGTGTTCACCATCGAGTGGCCACGATGTCAGGTGGCCCAGTGCCTGCTACGTGACTGCGGCACACTGATTGAAGTGGTGTCACTAAGTGTCTCCACTCTGAAGCCCCCACTTTCCCTTTCTTTCTTTGCAAGTGCCTTGTGAGGAGATATAAGCTTGTTCCCCACAAAACTTTTAATCACTAATTTATAGGCACTGATAACTTTCTAGTTCCGTCGTTCCTTCTATTTTTGCTAGTGGCATTCTTCTACAGGAATGAGCTCCCGATATTTACATTTGTATCTTTTCATCAATTTTTTACAGAATTGACTCACTCATTTTTACTCCATCTAATGGATTAGGGTCCATCTCTATCAACATTTACTTTGATGACCAAATTGTCCCAGATTTGGCCAAGAGTTAGCGCTTCAAGTTGGCTCCTTGTCCTTTCAATATGTCCCTGTAATTCTAAGCCAGTAATTGCTGTAAAGCATTCCACGTTCCAGCCTGGCCAATCTTAAACTCCCCTCGAGGACAATCTCGCATCCGGTCAGATGGACTCCGCCCGTTCCTTACGCAGCACGAACTCTTCCTTCTACGTCAGGGCTTCAGCGTGCATCTGTCCACCTACCCACATGAGTGCCCCCCCACCGTGTCTCCCAGATGCGTGCTAGGATACAACAAATAGGGTTGACTAAACGAATAAAAAGCGTGAAAAAGGGAGCAGATTTCCACGTGGGCTCCGAGGACAGAACTCCGGGCGTGTGAGAAGTGGTCGCAGGGAGTTGCCATAAGGAACACGGGAATGTGTCTCTGCAGGTGCCTGTGATCTTCTGCCAGCGACATCACAGAGAGGAGCCCGGCTGGGGGCAGAAGGAAAGGAACGGACCGGGTGGCCCCTGAGGCGTCTCCCGGCTCCAGGAACCTCTAACACTGGAATTCCACAAAGCATGCTCAGGCAGAGGCATTTCCGGTCCACCTTAGAACCCGGCACGTGGGTGGATGCCTAACCTTCTTTTCCTTCTGGCATTTTCCCTAAGACTCCGGGGCTGTGTACCCATTTCAGATGCAGACGTTCTCATCGAGGAAGGCTGCTGTCTCTGGGGAGGCGTTACCAGGCACACTCAGGCACAATCCAAGTGTGGCAATGTACCCTTTCTGACTCAAGGAGTCATCACCACTTGCCTTTCAACATGGCCAGGGGTCCTCTCATCAGACTGGCAAAACGGGGCTGTCCTGCGGACCCCACGCTGCTGGGAAATATACAGGCCTGGGTGACGGGAGTCCAAGCTTAATCACTCAAGAAGTGCGGGAAAATTATAATGCTCCAACTCAGTGAACCCCAAATTCCTCATCTGCAAAATGGGAAATAAAGCCTGTGTAGCAGGGGTGTTGGAAGGATTCGGTGAGATGACACTGGTAAAATGATTGGCAAAGACATGGCACACGGTACGTGTTAAATATGTAAGTTGTCGCTGCTGTTTACAAACGACATTAAGTAAGTCGCTTAAGCCCTTCGAGCCTTACTCTCTACATCTCCTGCACCAAATGACAATTATGCATATTTTGCAGGGTTTTGCTGAGTCTTTGTTACACTATAGCACGCATAGTTCCTCGCGTGTTGACACGTTCTAAGTCAACGCTTTGATATGTTGCTTAAAATTTAATCTGATGTGTAGCAGCTTATACAAGAGAAAAGTATAGGTTTTAGTAATATGCTCTTTTAATTAAATTCTCAGACCAAAGATTGGCAAAATGATTTTTTTTGTGTGTGCAGCCTTTCCATTTACAAATTTATACCAGACAGGACTTAATTGAAAAATACCTCTTTCTTCTTGGTTTCCAAATTATGAAAGTAGCTAAAAAGGCTGTGACATTTAAACATATTTCATATCTGACTGGGAAGATATTTTTCAATGAAAAATGCTTTGGGCATCTTGTTTTTGCTAATGAGACAGCATGGATGACAGAAATTGCTTCTGTGACAAGTCCGGGCTGACTTTTCCAACCTATTCCTTTTCATTTCCCAGCCTTGCTCTGCCCACACGCAGTGCCCTGGATACTCTTCCAGATCCCCGCGGTCGTATTTTGGGGTCTATGTGGTGTGGCCGCCACATGTACTGAGGGCCTGGTGGACTTGCCTCTGCACCTACATCATTTTACACGATGTCATCCGCCTGGCACGTCCACCTTCACTGCCACTCTATTTGTCCCTGTCCTCAAAAACTCCTGGCCAAAGGCTCCTTTTCTTTGTTCTTAGACATGAAGTTACAATAAAAGCCAAAGGTGCATCCTGAACTGGCGGCCCATCCTTTGTTCCCGTCCTGCGAATGTGTTCGTTCTGTTCATTTTGACTCACTGACACCTGCTCCTGGCACAGGTGTCAAACCCATGTTTCAAACCCATGTGCAAACTCTCTGTGGTTTATCAAACCAGGAAAGGTGTTTCTGGTATGGGCAGGAGAAACTAGTAGAATTACCAAACATTGTGAAAGACCTCAAATGAGAGAGAGCAAGCGGGGGGACGACTGTGTTGGGGCGAGACGAGAAAGCTAACCAACCACCTGTACAACAGGAAGTCAGAAACAAAGTGCGAGGTCGATAAATCAAAAAATAATAGGACGATATTATTTTAAAATATGGGGGTAACCACCAAGAGAGCTAGGGATGGTACTGGTTAAAAAGGGAGGCAGAAGCAGGGGAAGATACAATTATCGTTTTTTTGTGTGTGTGTTTTTTTTAGAGGCTATCCTATTACCTTATGCTTTTTAAATCCACATTTGTGTGTTCTGATACAAAAAGAATTAGATTAAATCACTTCTCTCGTGTCACTGGGTAGTCATTCCTGGGTGTCCCTGAGGTCACCCAGGTTTGTATTAGGCTTTCATAGTAAACTCTTCCACAGACTTGTGAGTGCCTCCCTGGCAGGTATCGTATCTTAGTCACCTGAGAAACGATACCTGTGCCGGGAGCCGGTGTCAGTGAGTCAAAACAAACAGAACGAACACATTCGCAGGACGGGAACAAGGATCGGCCGCCAGTTCAGGCTGTACCTTCAGCTTTTACTGTAACTTCATGTCTAAGAACAAAGAAAAGGAGCCTTCGGCCAGATGTTATCAAGTTCAAGTCAGAGGAAGATTCAGGTCAGAGTACGGAAGAACCAAGAGCTGCGGCAGGAGACATGCGAAACGCATCACGAACGCCACCCAGAAAGGGGTCACAAGAGGCCATTACCTGCGGAGTGTGTTGCTATTTCTCCCGTTAAAAAAAAAGTCAGAACGCCCCTGCTCCCGCCAGCGCCTGTCCCATCTCCCCGGCAGGAGAATACAGTCCTCCGCGTTTCCTATTTCTCATTCTCTTCCCTGCCTCTCATGAACGAGCTCCACAAAAACCACTCTTTTTCAGATGGCTGGTGACCCCACGTTGCCCGGCCCCGTGATAAACCGTTGTCTTCCGTTACCTGAACCACGGCAGCGCCTCGCACCGTCGTCCACACCCCCGCACAGCCTTTCTTCACTCCGCCTTCCCGGCGCCTCTCCTGTCTGGTTGGTCACTCCTTCTGGGTCACCTCGGAGGCCCTCGTTGTCCCCTAATCTCTCAGTCCTCCGGCCTGTGTCCTTCTCTGCTCACACACGCACCTGTTGGTGCTTCGGTCAGTCTCCTGACTGTGCCTGGGGCTTCCCCGCTCGGCGTCTCCGGCCCGGGGTTCACTTCCAGTCTTCAGACTCAGAAGCCAGGCTGCTCAGCCGGCATTCCCGCCAGGACGTCTGTCTGCGAGAGTCTCAGACATGTCGCGTCCAAAGCTGGACGCTGGGCTGCCCGCACCCCGCTCCACCTCTGCCTTCCCGCCTTGTGTGGCAGCAGCTCCACCCTCCCGGTCCGAGGGCCGAATCCTCAGGGTGGTCCTTTCGATTTACATCCCCATAAACTTGGCCCAGAAACCCTATTTACTTGACCTTTCCCATACATCCGGAGTCTGACGACCATTTTAGGATAAGCAGCCACCGTCCTCTCCTTGCTGAGTGATTGTAGTCGACCCCTGCAGGTATCATCGGTCTCGAGACTATTCTGGTCACCGAGGGCAGTGTCATCTCCTTAAAGCATGGCTTACGGGAAGACATGACGACCATCCTACACAAATTCTTTCAGAGGATAGAGCACTAACACCTCTCAATGCATTAGATGAAGCCAGAATTACTCCGCCACAACACCTGACAAAGACCTTACAATAAACGCAATTACAGACCTATATTTCTCATGAGCATAGGCACAAAACTCTATAAAGAAATATTAACAAATTAAATCCAACAGTATATTAAAAGGATAATGCATCATATCTAAGTAGGGTTTGTTCCAGGAACACAAGGTTGGTTTAGCATTCTAAAATCCATTATTATAATTCATCATTTTCACAGAATAAAGAAGGAAAAATATGCAGTTTTTTTAATAGATAAAGAAAATAATTTGGTAAAATCCAACACTTACTTGGGATTTAGAAAAAAAAACAAACACTTGGCAAGCTATGAATAGATGAGAACTTCCTCACCTAACGAATGGAATTTATAAAAAAATCAAGAGCCAAAACCATATTTAATTTAGAAATATTGAGTTCTTCCCACATAAGTTAAGAAATAAGACAAGGATAAACTATTTCTATTCAACGATCTCCTGGAGTCAGTGAAACGAGGCAAGAAAAATACGCACGAGGCGCCCATGTTGGAAAGAAAGTAATAAAATTATCTCATTTGTCAGATGTAGAAAATCCTAAGAAATCTACAAAACTATTACTAGAACTAAAAATTAAATTTAGCAAGTTTACAGGATAAAAGTTAATATACAAAGTTCAACTGTATTTTTGGGTACTAGCAGAAATAATTAGGCAATAAAATTAAAAGAGTTCCACTTATATTAGTGCCAAAGACTTAAAATGCTCAGAAATAAATTTAGCAAAAAATTATATATATATATCCCTTACTATAAAGTTATAATAATTAAGACAATGTGGTACTGATAAAATCACAGACACATAGATCAATGGAAATGGATAGAAAATTCAGAAATAGGCCCGCACACACACATGGATAACCCATTTTTGACAAAGGTACAGATGCAATTCAATCAGGAAATGACTGTCCTTTTACACAATGGTGACAGACCAACTGGCTCTCTGTATAGAGGACCGTGGGCAGCTAGCTCTATACGACACGCAACAAATGTTAAGATGGATCACAAGCCACAGCGTAAAAGAAAAAACCATGAACTGTCCAGAACAAAACCGGAAAACGTCTTTGTGATCTCCAGTTAGGCAAAGATGCTCAGATAGAGTGCGGGAGTTCAGACCCTCACCTCTAGCAGCACCGATTTCAAGGAATGGATCCCGCCTCGCCTCAGTCACTCAGAGGGACAACTTTCTAGCTGGGGCTCCTGGAAGGCTGAGGATGCAGGCAGGGCGAGATCTGATGGGACTGGTCTGCAGAGGGCTTCCGGGTAGACATCGCTCCACCTGAGGTTCTGACTGCCTTTCTCTCATTCCCTGAGCAGGACGAGGGCTCCTTGGGGATAAGCCTGGCTTTAGAGCCGAAGGTTTCTTTACAACTGCCCACCTGGTTTAGTTCAACAGATATTTCCTTGTGCCAGGTGCATGCTGGTGCTGAGGGGAGCAGCATCAGGGCCACCTGGGGGGCTGGTGGAGTGCGTCAGACTTCCCGATGCGGGTGAGCTGTGAGGTGGCCCCGGAGCCTGCCATTCCAGTGCAGTCAGCAGTGGTGCAGGTGGTGCTGTGGCCCGTTGGGATCCACCCTGCGGAACCACCGTTTGGAGGCAGAGTCAGAGCACGGACATCTGGTCAGACCAGTGGGTCACTGGTTTGCAGGAGCCCACGGGGGCTCGAAGTAGGCTATGATGGAGACAGTCACATCAGAGAAATTTTATTTCCCGGAGAGCCTCCTGTTAACACCTGTCACGCCCAGATTCCAGTTCCCCTGTATCCGTTAAGACGGGAACCACAGAGCAAGCACTTGAGGTTGCTCAGCCTCAGTTTCCCCATCTGCAAAGAAGCATGCCGACCCCTCACAGGACTGCTGTGATGGGTGATCGACAAGGAAGTAACACACCCAGCGCATGGCACGGGTTCACGTCCCCACGGTGGTGCTATTATTTTATTAGCAGTGGGAGCAGGCTGAATGGACACACTCGGTGGGGCAGAGTTTGATGCACTTCGTCATGTCGGGGTGCAGGGCGTCACTGGCTGGGAAGGGGGCAGCCAGGACACTCTGTCACCTCTCCCTGAGAGCCCAGCAGGGGGTGGGCGGGGGTTGGGAGACCAAACAGCGTGCACTGCCACAGGGGTGGGACTCGATGCCCACGCAGCAAAATCCAGGTCCTGCTCACCGCTAAGCAGCTGTCGGATGAGCGCTGTCCCATTTGCTCACGTCGCGAGCCCTGTTCCTCCACGAGCTCGCTAGACTTGGGCGTTCCCCTTGTGCAAGGAGGTGACAAACCGAGAAGCAGCGGAGTTCAGTCGGTCATGGCCTCAGTTGGCCTTGAACCCAGGTCTGCCTGATTCCACGTTCCGAACTCTGACCCCCACAGCTGGCAGCTGCTCTGTCGTTCCTGCCGGAAGGCGCTCTCGGGCTCCCAGACGGAGGTCCCTCTAAAGAAGAGGATTCAGAGGACAGTCCATTATGCCGAGGCTCGGCCCCGGAACACAGTTGCTCGCTGTGGAACTGTTTGTTATGTGGGACGTGCGGGCTGGAGAGAAGTGAGACGTAAAATCATTATTTCATGGAGGAAGATGCTGCCAAAGGGACAGAATTACTTACCCTATTAATTCCGTGCTCCAGCCCCCAGCTCGTCTCTGTGTAATGACTTAGCCGCAGACTGTATCATTGGCAGTATTTGGGGACATTTCCACTACGATTTTTGCAGAAACTGCGTAATCTAGACTCCCCGTTCCCTTTCGTTTTGCTCTAACGTCTTCTCTGTCCTCGGCTGGTCCTTCGACTTCGCCTCCTTTGTCCCCGCCCCTCCACAAGCCCCTCTTTCTTCTCACGGCTTCTGCGCCACCGACGCCCCCCTGACACTCATCTCTTTCTCTTCCTCTGCACCCTTGTCAGCCCACTTTTTCCTCGCTCTCATTTTTCCATCCAAGTGGCCATCGTCTGCAACAGGCTGGAGGAGTTTCCATGCTAGTCCCCAAAACGGTAGTGTGGGGACAGTGCTCATAAGCCGTCACCAGAGCCATCGTCGCACAGAATCCCCGCCCCCGCCCCAGACCCACATGGAGAAACACCGCGCAGAGCTGGGAATCAGCCCCCAAGAGCTGGGCTCAGGCGTCACTCCGTGTCTGCTCCAGTCGGCACCCATCTGTAAAGATAATAACGATAAGAGGAAGAAAAACAGAGAGAGAAAGAGATACAGAAAAGAGAAGACGATGTGCGGATACTCGAATACGTAAAACAATGAAAAATGGTGGATTAAAGCCTTGTGTTGTTATAAGGGAAGGAAGGAAGGAAGGAGGGAAGAAAAAGATCAAGGGAGGGAGCGAGAAAGGGAGGGGACAGGAAACCAGTTCGGGAGAACTGCCCCATGAAGCCGGCATGTAGAACCACCGCGTAAAATCCCAGAGTTGAGATGACTAGACATGAGGCAGCAGGAGATAAACAGCGTCACCTGAACCCTGACTCGTATATTCAGGAATCACTCGTAACTGTGAAATACACCTAATAATAGAAAGCTATAGGAACTTCTGCTTCCGTCAGAAGTCAGGTAGCTGTCGTCTGCGAAGCAGTCCGACGGCTCCGGTCCGGGGTCGGGTGAGTGAAGCAGGACTGAGCCAGGAGGCTGCAGTGCGGGAGTGATCTGCCAGCCATTGCTGCAGCGCCTCCCCTCAGAAGACTCGTAGACTACCTATGCCAGGTGAGGAGGGGGCCGTCACGTGGAGGAGAAACGTCCTTGATGGTCTCACGCGGACACGATTACCTGATGCCCGTCTACAGTGTCCGCAGCTGGGGTGGCTCCCCAGTGCTGCAATGCTATGGGACATCGATAGTCGTTACAACGTCATCACGTGGGACACGGAACGTCCGAGATTGGTAAGGAAGAACGGCTGCAGATATTTCCTGAGCGTTCATTAAAGTAGATTTGAAAGAACAGAGCCTCATTATGTTTTTGTTTGGAAGAATACTATTTTAAAAACATTAACGCTCCTGATTTAGAGGTACAAACAATCCTAATAATTTTTACGTCTTAACAAAGTGATTCTTGAATTGTAGAAACAGACATTTCAGGTAAATAGAAAACTATTGATAAGCAGTGGGAAGAAGATATATTAGTATACTAAGAGATTAATTTACTATGATAATGTAATTATATGCTAATGATTAATATGCAAATACATTATGATGTTAATACAATTACTTGTTTAAAACACTGTAGGAACTGGTTTGAGCACAGATAGTTTGATCAAAGGAAAAGCAGAGATAAGCCCAGGGAACAATGAGCATCTATAAAAGATACAGTATGATAAATAACAAAAACACCAAAAACAAAACTGAAAGGCCAATTACGAGTTGTGAAAAAAAGTTTTTGTCAGGTGTGTAACAGAAATAAGATATTTAAATTATTTAATATTTATGTTTATTCTATTGCTATTTATGTAACAGAAAGAGAGTATTGAAAATATGCAGAGCTCATTGAAGGAGGAAGAAATACAAAATCCAAACACGCTGATTACTGCAATGAAACCGAAGCAGTAATCAAAGAACTCCCAGCAAATAAAAGTCCGGGACCAGATGGCTTCACAGGCCAATTCCACCAAACATTCAAAGCAGAATTAATACCTATTCTTCTTAAATGACTTCAAAAAATTGAAGAGGAAAGAACATTTCCAAACTCATTTTATGAAGCCAGACATTACAAAAAAAGAAAATGACAGGTCAATATCCCCGATGAACATAGACGCGAAAATGCTCAACAAAATATCAGCAGACCGGATTCCACCACACATGAAAAGGGTCACAGGCCCTCCCCAACAGGGACTCATCCAGGGATGTGAGGATGGTTGGACATCCACAAATCAATCAACGTGATGCACGACATAAACAAAATAGAGGCTACAAACCACATGAGTGTTTCAACAGGGGCGGAGGAAGCGTTTGATAAAACTCAATGTCCTGTTATGACAAAAACGCTCAGTGAATGGGCCCAGAGGAACGCACCTCAGCAGAGTGAAGGCCGCTTGCAACCAACCCAGGGAGGAGACAAGCCCAGGGCCACCAGCCAGCTGCGCTCGGCACAGCGCCGGAAGGCCCAGCCACGGCATCCTGCGGCCTGCGTCACAGACAGGGCCAGGATGGAAGGCCAGGCGTGGCCGGTGAGTCTGGAGATCACATCGGGGCGCGTGGGAGTTTGCCCCTAGGGGGTGGCCGCTGCACAGTCAGCTGGCTCTGCCCCTAAGCCGTCTCGTTCCCACGTCCGGCTGGGCCTCAGGGACTGATAGTTCACCAGGGCTGTGCTATGAGCTGACGTGCGTTCCCCTGAAATTCATATGTTGGAGTCCTGACCACCACGGACCCAGAATGCAACTGAGTTAGGAGGCAGAGCCTTGGATGAGGCGACCGAGTGAACACCCGCTCGGACTGGTGTTCTGACGAGAAGGGCCAGGCGCCAGGGCTGCACGTGCACCGGGGGCAGCAAGCGGGTGCCCCCCCAACCCAGTGGCCCCGGCTGCAGAGGACACAAACTGCCCGTCACGCTGCCCAGTCAGAGGACTGTGCCAGGGCCGCAGACCCATCCCTCCATGTGTCTGTGTCCCTGCCGGTTCTGATAAAGGTCGCCAGCCACGCTGGGCGAGGGCCTGTCCCGTGACCTCGTCCCTTCATCACCTCCTTTGAGACCCTCTCTCCAAACACAGTCACACCCTCGGGCCCTGGAGGCTAGCGCTGTCACAGACACATGATTTTGGTGGGGGACACAATTCAGCCATGACAGAGACATCAGGAAAAGCAAGAAGAGACACGGCGAGGCCCACGGGCATCTGCGGATAATGTGCTTTGAGCTAAACGCTGTTCTGGGGGCGTCCAACACTTGTGAATAAAAGTGCCGGGGTGGGGGGAACCAGACAGTCCCCCTTTGAGGGTGACAAACCAGAGGCCTGGAGAACCGACAACGCGCAGGCACCTCCCGGGGGCGGGGAGCATGGGGCATGTGCCCCTTTCACAGGCTGGCCCGGGCCACCCGCCCAGCCTCTTTTCCAGCCCTTTCCGGCTCCCAGCCAGAGCCAGCGCTGCAGAATCGGCCGGTTGAAATTGCGATTCTAATGGGACCAAGCTCTTAGGCTCGCTGCAGCCTGAGGTAACTGTGCAGAGCACTCAGCGAAGTGCTCGGACCTGGCAGACGCGCCACACAGCGATGGCTTTTCTCATCACGATGGTTATTTCAAAGACTTAAAAACTCTCTGTGCAGAAAAAAAAAAAAGAAAAAAGCAGCAGCAGCAAATTGGTAACAGTCCATCTCCTGCACGATATATGTAATGTAAATTATACTATATATATACCTTTTACTATATTATAATTCTTAAGCCTCCAATTAATTTTACCACTGGGGAAACTGAGGCCAGAGTGGTTTGGTGACTTGCCAAGGTCTGTCAGCACCTAAGACAGAGCTGAGGTCAAAAACTAGCTCTCCCAAGTCCAACAGTCTAATCAAGGGTCGTTTATTATTCAATGTAAACGAATCGGGCGAAAACACGGAAGAGACCCAAATGTCCACTGATGGGCCAGCGAACGAGGTCTGTCCAGACGCTGGAGCGTGACCGGCCTTAAGAAGGAAGGATGTTCCCACACGGGCCGCAGCGTGGGCACGGAGGACATTACACCGGGTGAATAAACCCGTCCCCAAAGGGCAAACATCCTACAAGGTACTTAGAGTACTCGGGTACTTGGAGTGCTCGGGTTCACAGGGACAGAAAGCAGATGGAGGCTGCCGGGGGCGGGGCGGGGTGGAGGGGGACATCTTGGGGACAGAGCGTCAGTGCTGCACGATGAGAGGGCTGCAGAGACAGTGGTGGTGACACTGCTCAAGGTCACGGCGTGTGGAGTGCCCGTGAGCTGCACACTTAACAACGCCTAAGTGTTTCCTGTTGTGTGCATTCCCCACAATGAAAAAAAAAAGGGAAAAAAGTGACGGAGCACCCCAGGCACCCGGATTCAGTGCCATCCCTGCCGTTCCAATGCGGCCGTGGGGAGAATTGATAAACACAGCCTCATCACCTGGACGACAGGTTCCAAGGTGGGGAAAATGACAAGGTGTGTTAGGATGGGAGGAAATGGCTGCAGGGTTAGGTGAGCGGACCTTTGGCGGAGGCTCGGAGGATGAAGGGGTGGGGTTCGTGGTTGTGGGGGAGCCCCAGACAGAGGCAGAAGCGTGGGGCACAGTGGGGGCATCCGTGTGGGGGACAGAGGGCGGAGGCCGTAGCAGGAGGTGACCATGGAGAGAAAGACGTGTGGCGATGCCCTGCGAGGCCCTGGCCTGTGACTGTGAGGGACGCGGGGAAGCTCGTGAGACCCCGTTGTCCATGTGGGCTGGGCAGGGCGCCCAGAGCGGGCCGCAGACAGGGGCACCCCCTAGAGGAGAGGTGAGCCTGACGCTGCCTGATTTTCTCCCTTTCAGTTGCACTCAGAAATCTGGGTTTTTACATGAAGACTCCTGATTTTCTTTTTAATATCAGTAACGAGTTCCATTTCGTCGAAGCACTATGTCTCCCTTGCCCAAAAAGCCTCTGATTGCGGAATTGCGAGAGATTGACCCAGTTCGAAGGCTTCGCATTGTACCGTGCTGCCGCGTGACGCTCACGTCACCAGCCCCGTCTGACAGTTGTGAGGCGTTGGGAAGAGTCAGGCCATTATCTTCATTACTCGTATTCAGACACGAGATGTAACTCCTGTCAGCACAGCTCCCTCTCTGTGCACCATAATCTGCCTACGTGTCTGTTTCTCCCGCTAAAGCGGGGACCGGTCAAGGCCAGGGACCGAGTCCCAGAGAAAGGAGGCCAGTCAGTATTTATTGAACAAAGCAATAATGGTGAATGAGTAAAAATAGCTTGCTTATGTTTTGGGGATGAAGGGAGGGAAAAAAGACATACACACAAAAGTCAGGGCGGTGATGGAGGTTGCTCTGGAAGGAAGTTATTTTCTTCTGTTTTCCAAGCTCCCCAGACTGTTGTTCTACTAATTTCACAATTGTTAATGGGAGAAAATGTTGCAATGAAAACATCAATTTGCCTCGTAGGCCGCTGCTTTGGGATGCGCACCCTGCTGGGGACAATCGCCACAGTGCCCCACGCGCCGGCCGCAGGCCAACTCCGTGGAGCCCACAAGGAGCGAGGAGCGTTCGCAGCTCAACGTCACACTTACATGTGGGAACGCACGCGGCCTCGTGGTTTATCGATCGCTGGTTCGTTTTCTCCGCCCAAGAGCCCGGGCAGCCCTGGGCAGGCGGTCCCTGCCCGGGTCTGCAGGCTCTTCCAGAAAAAGGTTATATTTAGGAAGTGGCAGGGCCTCCCCAGTGTGGATAAACGGCGGAGAAGCAGGGTCTGGGTGAAGGAGGTGTCACATGGGCGTCACAGATGTGGGGGTGGCCCGGGCGCCACGCGCTGCTCCGGGGGTGGTGCGGGAGGTCCAGCTCAGCGGCCGAGGCCAGCTCTGTGGGATCCAGCGATAACGGAACCCCGGGGCCAGCTCCGCCCACGTCTGCCCTCCGCACCCTCTGTGCCCTCCGCGCTCCGCATCCCCCGGAAGGAAGCGGTGTGGGTGAACGCCCTGGGCACGGGGTCCGCGTGGTCCTCCACAAGCACCGAGGATGCTGCCGCGGCCGGGGCTGGGTCAGTCCCAACGGGGGGGTGGGGGGGCGCTACCCCACTGCCTGAGCCAAGACTGGACGAGAAACGGAACCAACTGGCCAGGGCGGATTCCGCACTTAAGACCGGCCCGGCCCTGCTCCAGGTTGAGCGCAGAGGACGAAGACAGCGCCGCCCGGCCCCGGCCCTAGTAACACCCACGCGCGCCCTTGACCCCTTCCCGCCACGGACGGAGGCCGCCCGGGGCCTGGTTGGGGCCAGCTCTGGAATGAGGGGTGCCCATCCCACCTCCCCTGCTTTTGGGGCCACACTGCTCCATACAGCAGGCCTGGAGCTGAACCACCATCAGCCAGAGGGAAGCGGGAAGGCACGCCCTCTCGCCCGCCAGCCCCTGTCCCCACACGCAGGTCTCAGGGGGTAGGCGGCCGTGGTGCCAGCGAGCACGACCCAGCCTGCCGGCAAAGGTCGCCCCAAACAGCCACGTCCTCGGCAGTTCTGTGGGCTGCCCTGCCTCGCGGGGGCAGGCCGGGGAAGACGGCGGGCACTCCCCTCACACGCGTCCTGGGGGCGTCAGAGTGTAGACACAGTTCCTCCTCCGTGCAAACACATGACAGCAGCACCATGTGGACGGACCGTGCTCTGTGCGGGCCTCCCGGGCCGCGCCTCCCCTGGCGCTCCGGCCATCTCCCCACACATCCACCGTTTAATCCTCGCAGCGATCTTAGGAGGCAGCTCGGGACGACAAGGTACAGCGAGGCCAAGTGGTGGAGTTGAGAACCGGACAGCTCCACGCCGAGTCGAGCGATCCCTGAGCCTCCCCGGCAGTGCTGCCGCACGCACCCTACATGCACCCCGCACACACCCTGTACGCACCCCGTGCACATCCCGCGCGCACCCCGCACCCACCCTCTGTCCCGGCTTGCAGGAGAGGAGCCTGCGTCTGGCCATGTGTCTGAAAAAGTTTGGGTCTAGAGGCCAGGCAGGCGGCCCCCGTGGCATGCCGAATTGCACCATGGAGAGGGGACTATGAGACTGTAAAGCCCCCAGCTGTGTATGGGACAGGCAGGTAGGGACTCACCTGAGGAGGTCCCCGGTGACGGCCCAGCCAGTGCCTTGGGCTCTGGCTCTCTGTTTGTCCCGAGTGCCGGCCAACCAGTGGTGCGTGGGCGGCGTGGGGTGCAAGGCAGGTGCGGGCGGCTGGGCTGCGCGTGTCACCCTGGGCTGTGGTCGTCACCCTCGGCTGCACTTAGAGCCACTTGGGATGAATTTTAAAAAAATTTAAGTTTCCAGTGCAATTGGCCTGAAGTGGAGCCCAGGCATAATAAAGGGTGTTTCCTTTTTTTCACTGCTGTTTCCCAGGTGATTCTAATAGGTAGCAACGGTAGGAAAACACCAAGCCAGGAAATGCATCCAAAGCTGACAATTAAAATTAAGACCTTCCCCTAAACAAACCTCCATCGCAGACACCTGGGGCTCAGCTGGGCAGTGACACTTGAAAACAATCTGCCATTATTTCCAGAGTTTAATTTCAGCTCTCGACAACCAGCGCCAGGTCTGTGCGGAGGGCCTGGGGAGGGGTCTGGGGGAGGCTCGGAGTGACCGAGGGCCGAGCATCAGCAGGGCTGCCCTGGCTTGGTAAACACGCTCAGGGCTTAATGGTGCCTAATGGTGCCTGTAATTGATGTCGAAAGTTATTTAAAAGTAAATTTACTAGAAAATAATTAGCAATTTTATAGTTCACTACTCCCTCGTTTTGTGGATAAATTTTTTTTTTTTCCAATGGTTTCGTCAGGCGCCACAATGCAACGTGCTGTGAGATCACTTGCCCGAAGTGGAATACCATGGGGGCCCCTCAGGAGATAAACACATTCAGAAAAATTATTATTAGCTATTTTCATCCATTGGGGGGAAGGGCCATTTTTCCCTCCCCCGCTACCGCACCCCTTCCCCCATCTCCCATCTGAATCTGCAGTAAATTACCCTAATCAACATCAAGGGAAAATTGTAGGAGGGCAGCTCCGAGGTGGCTCAGCTTTGACCTTGGGAATTCTTAACCTTAGCAGTGAGAGTAGAGAATTGTTTCCTCACTAGGCAGATAGGGCTACAGCTTAACGAGCTTGTAGAAACATTCATTACCGCTCATTAGCTCTCCTCCCTCTCTCCACCCCCTAGCCGGAAGCGACGGAATATGGTTACAAAAATTTTACTAACAATTCGATTGGCCGCTTCCTTCTGGAGCCTGCTGCTCTGGGCCAGCAGGGAAGGGCACAGATGCAGGCCCTCGGTGTCCTTCACACGCCCCCCGCCCCAGGTGACAACCAGTCCCTGCACCTGTGAACAGGTGCGGCATCCTCCCCTGCCTGCTGCTAACGCCGTGGTCCGGGCACCAGCAGCATCATGTCCCTGGAAGCGTATGAGACACAGAGCCTCAGGCTCCCGCTGAAAACTGCTGAGAGAGGCTCTTGGCGGGGGAGGGGGGCGTGGACCAGATAACTGTGTTTCAGTCAGTTTGCAAGAACCGACGCCGTGTGACGACGCCGTGAGCCAACACGTGGGCACGTGCCCCGGGCAAAAAATCGGAAGATGCCATCAAGATTCCGGAGGCTGTTTCTCTTCAAATCATCAAGTGTAACTGTCTCAACCTGTAGCTTCATCAAAACGCCCCATGTGTCTTAAATCTGGAATCTTTCAGAGGTGGACAAACATCATGGATCCGGCTGACGCAGGGTTCTCAGGGCTTTTGGGGACCGGGGTGGAGGAGTGACCCACACTGATTCTGCTTAAAGTAACGCAGGTGCGAACAGACCAGATGACATTCTGCTGCAAGCTGAGCTCGGTCCGCAGATGACGCCACGCGGCATGCGAACATTTAGACAGCTCAATGGAAAGGTGTCCCCAATTTTCTGGTATTATAAAGATGAATTGTTTAAGAGTCTAGTGGGCTCCATCGCTGGTCCGGTGACGGATCGCTGGGGCCATTTCCGCAGTCCATAGAGTCCTCTTGGAGAAGACGCTGGCATCTTTAACAACCACCACGGAGGCCGTGAAGCCGCGGAGCGGTAGATAGATGTGGGGGCAGCAGAGGGACCACACTCGGGGACAAACGAGCTACAAGGAGCCACGGGCAAGCCTGGGGAAGGCAGCAGAAGGAAGCAGAAGGGCACCCTTTCACAGGGGACGGCGGAAGCGGGGTGCGGGTTTGCACAGGAGTTCACTGGAGGAAAGTGATTGTTGGAACCGGCTGCAGGTGAGGGCGGCTCGCCCCTTCCTGCTGGACCGGTGGCTGCGGTGGGGGGTCTGCGTGCGGCCCCCCTCCATGGCGTCCCGGCTCCGTGCAAACGAGATGCATT
>CM053501.1:453705-480498 GCA_028627145.1 Eidolon dupreanum | reverse complement strand
ATATGGCAAGGTTACCAGTGATCAAGTGAAGCTCGGGGTCCCCTTCTACAGTCAGTCGCTATTGGCTCACGCAGGGCAAAGTCAGCTGACAACGCACCCATGCAACGTGCTGCGTACGGCAGGCCACCCGCCACCACGTGCTCCGTCAAGTCTGGGCACTCCCCTGCCTCACACCTAAGTGGAACATTTAGGATTACACAGGACCTCTTTGTTAAGATGACATGCTTTTAAATGCCTCAGCTAATGAAACTTAATACAGACGGAGATCCCTTAGCTTCCCCGCCATAATTAAATTTATTTACTGTCGCCTGGGTAGAGGAAAAACGGCTTTCCTTTTATCTCTAATTCACATGCTCTGTCAATAATTAATTGCTCCTGGGTGTTGCGCTTTCTCGGCGAGCACAGTTATTAGGAAGAGGCATCAGGCTGGCAGAGAGATCCACGGGGCCGGATGCTGCCGGAGAGGATGGCATTTCTGGGGGCGACGTGGACGTTCGGGTCAAAGCCATCATGTTGCCGGAATCGCACTCTTCCTGGGCTGCCGTGCTCCTCAAAGCACGTTCGTGTGCCTGCCTAGTCTCACCAGGTGTGGCTGTCTCCTTCGGAGGGGCAAGGCTAAGGGACATGGGTTTTGGGAAGCAGACAGGCGTGCTTTACGAGTTCTGACCACCCCTGTCACCCTGATGGAGTTACTTCACCCACTCTGAGCTCCGATTTTCTCATCCAAAGGACAGGGTTAATAAGTCTTTCCCTTATGGATCATCCTAAAGCTAAAAGGTGACACTGCAGGCGAATCACTTAGAACAGTGCCCAGCTGATGCCAGAATTGTTGTTATTGTTGGTTTTTCTTTTTTTAAACTTAATCCAGGTGTTCAAGGTCACTGGCAAGAAAATCCTTAAAGAAGAACCAGAGAAAAATATTTACGTTCGACCAAATGGAAAACCTGTACAACGTGGGAACTAAGAAACTGATCCAGGAAAAAAGGGTGTTCTGATTCCAGCCAATGTCGCCGCCCACGCTGCCTGATCTGGAGGCCGGGGTCCAGCCAGGGAGCTACTCATAGCTCAGTGGGGTCTCAGCAACAGTGACATCCTCCCTTTGCTTTGGCCGGAGAGATACCGTCTCTTAAGGAACTCACGTCGTGTCACGGAAATGTTAACTAAATGTCGATGCAGAAGGACCCAAAGATAGATATTTTTCTGCAGTTCTCTCCCGCAGACTCCCGCAGACGTAGTTTCGCTTGTTGGTTTTGTTGCATTTTCCTTTCGTGCCGGAGAAGCTGCTGGGTTTCTCTTCTCATCCGTCCCCTGCCACTTACTTCTAGGTTTCAGTGTTTGTCTTTATGTGACGCCCTCCATTCAAATTCATCTCCTTCACTTTGGCTGATTGCCATAGTCTGCGATGGTCTTTGTGGACCTCGAGTCTTTTATCTGAAGTATCTGAGATGAAACTGACCCTAGTGATAACCAGTGTGTAGAGGGGAGGATGTGGTGCCTCGCCGAGCACTTGGTGCAAAGGAGCATGGGGGTGCTGGAGAAGGTGCTGGAGAAGGTGCTGGAGAAGGCACAGGGCGGCCGAGGAGCCTCATGGCTTCAATCATCATGTTACAGATGAATTAGACCATGTGCCCTAGGACAGTCCCTGACCTTGGGGCTCACAGGTTCAGACTGCCTCGTGGGGCCGAGACACACTGACGTGGCATGAGTGACTCAGTAGTCTGCCAGGCAGGAGATGTCCAGAGGCCACTCAAAACCTATGAAGTAGCAGTTCCCCAAACTGACTGTGACTGAATTATAATCATTCATTCATTCCATAAATGGCGATGTAATGGTGAACGAAACACGTGTGTCCTTGCTCCACAGGCCTCCCAGACTAACGCCACACCTGATACGTGCAGAGGTCTTTACGGCATCACATAAATAACTATGTTGAACCTGCAGGGCAGGTGTCATTACCATTCTGCAGAGAAGGAAACAGACTTGGAGCCTGAAGACAGTTTTCGAGGTCTCGCTGATAAGCAAGGCTTCAGTTTCCAAGCTCAGCGGCCAGGCAGCAGCAATGCGGCGCCGCTGTCAGCGAGTGCCAATGAATGTCTGCCGAACGGCTTCTCACCTGGGCCCCGCTTCCGGCAACGAGTTCTGTACCAGTCCTGGTGCCCGTTCTCACAGGAAGCTGGCGGAGGCAGCTCTCTCCCGAGCATGGCCGACCTCTCCCAGCGGGCGTCAGACCTCATCTCCCCCCTTCTCGCCACCACCTCCCGCCCCCTCCTGGTTCCAGGTGAGTTCTCAACTGCACCTGACCCACAACCCCATTCCCACATCTTGGTATGTCTGAGGAACAGAAAGAAGACCCGTCACATAGAAGGGGAGTGGGCGCGGGTAAGAAACCTACAAACTATGTTCATGGCGTGGGCGGAGACCAGATCAAGGTGAGCCTCGCAGGCCAAGCATGGGACAGACGCTGAGTCTCATGCTCCACACGGCGAGAAGCCACTGAAGAATGCTGGACTGGAGAATATGATATGCGTCGCACTTCAAGAGGCTTCTCTAGCTGCTTTACTGAGAGCAGATGAGAGTGTGGCAAAGGAGGTGACCTGCAAAGAGGCCGTGGGGACAGCCAGCTGGGGACGGCGGCGATGTGGGCGGCAGTGCGGGCAATGTGGGTGGCGGTGCAGGTGGCGGTGCGGGTGGTGCAGGCGGTATGGGTGGAGGTGCGGGCCGTGTGGGTGGCGGTGCAGGCGGCGGTGCGGGTGGTGTGGGTGGTACGGGGGGTGGTGCGGGCAGTGTGGGTGGCGGTGCAGGCGGCGCTGCGGGTGGTGGTGCGGGTTGTAGGGTTGTATGGGCGGTGCGGTTGGTGGTGTGGGCGGTGGGGCAGTTGGTGTGGGCGGTGCGGGCGGCGGTGCAGAGTGCCGCGTGGTAAGAAGTGTTCTGATCGGGTGCATTGTAAGGCAGGGCCAGCGCTCCTTCGTGATGGGCGGGATGCGTGTGCGAGAGAGAGAGAGAGAGAGAGAGAGAGAGAGGCGTCATGACGCCAGCATGGCTGGCCCGAGCCAACGGTTAAACAGCAGCGCGGCTGATGGACTGGAGAGCGGGCTTTGGGGGAGGCGTCAAGTCTGACTTTGGCACCACCACACGAGTTGTCTGCTACAGACCCAAGTGGAGACATCAAGGAATCATGATGCAGGAACCTGACATGCAAGGGACACCCACGTTGGAGGTGGACACTCATGGCAGCTGTTCACAGTCCACCTGTCTGTAGAAGATTAGACCTGGTCTTTGCCTATTTGGGAGTTTTCTCGGATAGAAAAGGCATTTAGGTGCTGGGTAAGCAAAAAAAATTTTAATTCTATTACAAAGATTTTCTTTTCACTAACTCCTGTTAATCCCAGAGTCCTTGACACTGCCTGCATCACAGAGCCTAGAATGTCACAATGTGATTCACGCCCTTGCCCTTCGCATCTGGTCTTGGTTCCTTGAAGCCACAGTGGGGCTTTCTTCCCCTTTGCATCCCTTGCACCTGATCTGGCCCTGCCCATGTGGTAGCTGCCCGCAACTGCCGTGGTCACTGGATGACTAAATGTACAACGTGCACATGTGAATGTGTCCTGGGAGTCAGGGAGCGGGGCAGCCTGGCGGGCCTGGCTCCTCAGAGCGTGCCGTCCACACACGGCGTCCTACGGCCCGCGTGTCTGAGCCCCACGCCGTCCCTGTCTGAAAGACCATGTACTTCAGTGGGGACATATGGTGAGAAAACATGGCATCTGGGCCTGGAACAGCTCGTTCACAGTATCTGGGGTGCTCAGAGCAGCCGTGACATCAGCGTCAACACAGTCTCGAAGCGAGAATCACTCCGCGAGATCACACAGACGCTCGCGCAGCCCCAAATGTTTACGGGACTCTCTCCAGCTCCCTCGCCCCCCACCCCACTCTACTGGTGGTGGCGCTTCGCTGAGTCCCAGCCTCGGGGGTGCAGGTCAGCGTCTGGGGCCTCACAGGAAACAATGACAGCAATGGCTGTCATGCAGTAGTTACATGCAATAGCTCTCATTACAACAGCTGCCACATGGCGGCTACGATGCGATAGTTATCATGCAGTAGCTATGACACAGTGTTTGTCATACAACAGCTATCGTGCAATGGCTGTCCTGCAGGAGCTGTCGCAAGGACAGCTGTCACACGCCCTTTACCCAGCGCTACTCTATGCTCCGCCCTGTTGCTGAGGGTTCAAATCCTGATCACAGACCAACGTCTCTGAGCCCTTCCAGAGCCCCAGCCCCGTTGAGTGTGGATCCGCTTCTTGGCCGTGTGACCCTGAAAAAATTACTCAACCCAAGCAGTGTGCGGCTCAGTTCCATCAGCTGGAAAACAGGCATCGCACTCATAGTGATTTTACAAAAATGAAAATGAGTTCACATCAAAAACAGCGCCTCGCATAAAGCCTGAGCTCAGTCCATTAGCTCCAACTCCCTTAGAAGGTTCTACACTTCACAGGTCAGGAAACCGAGGCTGCGAGATTGGTTCTCACGGAAGCCAGAAACTCACTGAGCCCCGCTCCATGCTGAGCCCGGATCAGGGTGACTTCACGGGCGTCCTGGGCCACCTCGCGAGGGCCTCACGGCGCGTGGGGCCAGCCCAGGGCACTAGAAGAGCGAGAGCATCTCAGTTTTAGGTGACACAAGACCATGTGGTGGGGACAGAACCCGGGTCTTGGTGTTTCTGTCACATTACAGTTTGACCCAGGCACATGCAGATATTTTCAGGATTAAGAAAGTAAAGACAGAGAAAAATGATTCATTTATCCATTAATGTGCCGTGTAGGCGCTGCGCTAATGTGAGGCGGTGCGGCGGGACGAGGCCTTGCCCTGGAGACGTCTGTGCGTCCTGACAGGGTGGGGCCGTCAGCCAAGTCTGTCCTTGTCCCTTGGGTTCACGGGGGCCGTGGCTTTCAGGCTGGGACGCACTGGCTGAGGGTCGGCTGGATTCCAGCATCCACGCTGCCTCCTCATGCACCCGGCGAGGCCCGAGGCTCAGCCCTCACCCTCGGGCCTACCCAGACCAGCACGTGCTCGGCGTGGCTCACCTCACGCCTCCGATCTGCACTTCCAGGAGCGTCGGACGAGCACACCACACACACTCATCGCCCAGGAAAAAGGCCAGGTGTCACGGCTGGGGTCATGGAGCCCGCAGCGGGGCCAAGCTCATCCATGTGCTGAGCAAGTGGAGGAGAGTCTAAGTGACTCTTATCGGCTGCCTAACACACGTGTGCCCCTCCCCCCCAAACGGGGACGGGCTCTGGGAACCCACCCCTCACAGGACATCCACACGCCGAGCAGCTTCTCCTGGGAGTGCACACACGCACACAAACATGCTAACACACACGAACATGCACACACAAACATGCTAACACACAAACATGCACACTTGCACGAACACACCAACACACATGTGTGCACACATATGCATGCACAAACACACACATACACACACAAACACACACACACTGTGATATGAGGGCGAGGACTCATTATCAGGTGTGCACGCACACCAGTCCCCAGTGTTTCTGTCTCTTTGCGACACGCACACGCACACGTGCACACACACTGCTGGCTCCACGAGAGCGACTTCTGGGACACAGCGAATCTAACCCTCCCGGCTTCAGCCATCTAATGCTGTCTCACCCGGCGATAACTCAGTTAATGACCACGTCGCCCCAAACCCAACACCCACGAGTACTTCACACCGCTGCATGCTCTGTTCCTTTTACCCCTGGAAAGCAGAGTTTAAAGGATGGGTTTTTATCAGTATCACTAGAAACTTCTTCTTAGTAGTTTTCTAAAGCGTTCGGAAGTAGACAAACTGTGAGGAGACATCCGCACCCGTCTCATAAAATGCATGAATTTGATACATACACACGAGAAATACAAAGTTAAATTGGAAGCTTTTAAACGTGTGCTGTTCAGGTTTTTAAATCCTGTCAAGACCCTCAAAGAAAAACAGACGGCAGGTTGGCCTGGACGCAGACCCCCAGGATGCGCTGCCCAAGGCGGCCGCCAGGGGTTCTGCTCCCCCGGAGGAGCCGGTTTAGCCGCAGTGACCCCGTCTGTGGCCGAGGCACCGTCCTGCTCCTCTGGGACAGCTAGCCGGCCTGCCTAAGTCTGCCTGGGACCAAGCTGCCCTAACGTAGGTCCAGAGTGACAGCTGAAGGCACGGCCCCGGCCCGGCCCGCAGACCTGGGCGCAGAGCGCGAGAGGCTTCGAGCCGGCCCGGCACGAGCCCACCCCCAGCGGCGCCTCGGGAACGAGCCCCCAAGCTGCTGGACGAGAGTCTCCTTCTGGAAAAACGCTGTGGCCTGGTCCCTCTCCGGCCTTGACGTGCACGTGTTTGTCAGCGGGGACACTTTACAACCAGGGTTTGGTGCAGGAGGGCTGGGGGGGCGCCTGAGGTCACATGCTTCCGATGACCCCCAGGGCGACACTCGCCGATGCTGGTCCATGGACACTGGCCTAGCAGGCGGGCTGAGCAGATGCTGCTGACGCTGTGCTGTGTCCTCCCGTCTCTCTGTCCCCGTGAGCGCCAACGTGACAGACAGCCACGGCCAGCACCAGGAATCCGCGTGAGGTGTCCGTCTCTCTGGCAGCCGGAGCCCACTTGGCCCACGCGGGGCAGGTCGGAAATGGCTTAGAGTCGCCGCCCCCAGGAGCGGCCATCGACCAGCGACCGGTGGGTGTGGTGAACGGGTGCCCCAGCTCCCTCGTCCCTGGTGGGGTGGCCCCGAGACACTCCCCACACACAGTGTCCCCGGGGCTCCCCCACCCCAAGGTCACGGGGGCGTGTAAATGTCATGATGCACATAAGGTGCCCGATCAACAGCAAGCACTCGAGGACTGTGTGCTGTTGTCATCGTCACCATTTTGTCACTAAGACCGGGCCTACAGATGCTGGGGGCCTCGGGCCTGCCAGCGTTTGCTCCCATGTGGACCCACGAGGGCGGGCTTGACCGGCTGTCCCCCCTGCCACCATCTGAAGGGAGCGTCTGACACCGCGAGGGTGGCCTCTGCCCAGAGCGCCTGCGGTCCTCCAGGGAGCTGAGGATGGGCGGAGAGCCGCGTGGGCGCCAGACGCCGGACGTGGCTCTCGTCGCGGTCCCTGCTCTGTCCGGCTACACCGTGAGCCTCCTGCCACACAGGGGCCGCTGCTCTACGCCCCCACCCCTGGCATCTGGGCTTGCACTGGTCCCGCAAGTCACACCTGCAGCCCTGCCTTCACGCGCCCTCCAGGAGCCTGAGACCAGCAGGACGCGAAGACGCCCAGTCTGGCCCCCTGGCGGCCAAGGGGCCCCAGCGAACGGCCGGCACAGTAGCCAGACAGCGAGCGAGGTCCCTGGAGACCATCGGAGGGTCCCCGGTGAGAGGCGCGAGGGGCCACTGGGGCCGCCCCACAGAGGCGGGAGGCGATATAAACCCGTGTTGCTGCGAGGCGTTGAGCGTCGGGGTCCTCCGTTACGCGGCCGTGGCCGGCTGCAGCACCGGTGAGGGAGGGCGCCCAGAAGGCGGACGGCGATGCAAAGGCCCCGGGCCACACCCTGCTCGGTGGCGGGGGAAGGAGGACCACGAGGTGGCCGGTGTGGTGGGAATGACCGCGCAGGAATGGCTGGCACCTCCAACTAGTCTCGGGGGCACGTGGAGCTCCAGCTCTGAGCCCGGACGAGCAGCGGCCACTCCCGCCCCCTGCCACCCTCGGCGCCCAGTGACAATAGCTGCCATTGGCTGAGGGGCTTTCCCGTCACCTCAATACGGTCCGCCCTGCATCCTGCGTGGCCTTGTCGTCACTCCCAGTTCAGGGGACTCTGCCGGGAGGGGAGACGTCCTGCACCCACCTGCTGAGCGGAAGGACCAAAACTGCCCTCACTCCAAGCCGCCCACCTCTTGTGCTCAGCCGCCCACCTCTTGTGCTCAGCCGCCCAGCCCTTGACACCGCCTGGGGCCGTTCCTTAAAACCCAACGCCTTCACAGGGCCACCCCAGAGGACGGGGCCGGAGGCGGTGGCCAAGCCAGTACCGGTTTGGGGTCATCGGTGGAGAAATGGATTACACTCGGAAATAAAGGCTGCAGAGCAACTATTAAATTTCTAGACGACAACAGATAATTACCATAGATATTGATATTAGATGGTGTCTTGGGGCCAACCGAGGCTAAGACTTTGAAAATGATTTCAGAAAAGGAAGCATCCAACACTGCAGAAGGGAACATGTTCTTCTTAGGAGTAGAACCCAAGCTGGCATGAGTGAGCAACGAGGTGAATAATGGGTGAGTAATGGGTGTAACGTCATGTGTAATGGGGTGAGTAACAAGGTGAGTAATGGGGTGAGTAACAGGGTGAGTAATGGGGTAAGTAACGTCATGTGTAACGAGGTAATGGGGTGAGTAACAGTAATAGGGTGAGTAACGGGGTGAGTAATGGGTGAGCAAAGGGGGTGACAGGGTAACGAGGTGAGTAACGGGGTCATTGCCAGGTGGCTGCCCCAGCTCCAGCCGTCACATACATGCAGGTGGGAAGGGGGGAGGGAGGTGGCAACAGCCCCCCTGTCATCCAGGGAACTGCCCCCCACAAAGGTCCGTTGGCATCTCGTCGTTTAGAAAACGCCGCGCACGGGGCCACGGCGAAGCGGCAGAGGCAGAAGAAGGGTTTGAGAATGGTCATCCGCGCCTGATGGGGGATTCTCGGCAAAAGTTTTGCTTTGGGGGAAAAGGCTTCCGTGCGGAGTGGGATGCCAGCTTCCTGCCCTGGGAGGTGCAGAGAAAAGGAGTGGCGGTGGCAGGGGCGGCGAGGACGCCACGTCCTATGGCTGAAGGACTTTGGTCAGGACCCTGGAAGCCTCAGAGGGCGTTACTGAAATATCTGGGACAAATCATCAAACTTGGAAAAATTATGCAAGTTACAGATGGTGCAAACCGGAGCCTGCCTACCAACCTCCGCCGTTTACGAAACCACCTCCAGGGGGCGCCTTAGAGCTCACCACGCAGCTGCGCTCAGTCTCCCTCAGTCCCTGACAGCCCCACGGGGAGGGGGAGCCAAGGGGGAACCCAGGACCCCCAAGCGTGACAAGGTCGTAAGCGACAGAAGCCAAACCACACCCCAGGCTTCCGCCACGTCCCCAGGGCCTCCCTGTCTCTGCTGGGACATCAAGGAAATGCACTGGTAGTTCTGACGCCTTAACAAGTATTTCGCTGTCAAGACTGCCAGGCCCTGGGGTCAGAAGCACGGCAGGTCCCCAGCTCTGCACAGCCCGGAGGACCTCGGAGGAGCGCTCCGCCCCACGCGGGTCTTGCCCGGGGTGGGACGTCCGGCACGAGGGGCCGCGTTCCTCCTGAAGGCCGCTGTGTACGCGCTGCGCTCGCCCTGGGCTGGTGCAGGAGGAGGGGCTGCTGGGCGCACAAACGGTCGGGAGACTGCGGGCGGACGCCGTGTGCTCCGGGCCGGACGCCGCTCCGAACCTTCGCGGGCATCGGCTCACTGAGCCCGGGACAGAGCGGCAGCCCTCCCACAAACGCGCTCTCACGGGCCAGGAGAGAGGTGAGCAGCACCTGGGTGCTGTCTTAAACTTCTAAGACTGAGGCCACCGTCACAGAGGTATTCTTCCCAGCTATGTCCGTGGCTCCGGAGACCACCGGTCAGGTGCTAGGCACCAACTTCGATGTCCCATGTCCCAAACCGAAAGTACCACCAGCCATCAGCTGCAACAGCGCTTCCGGACTGCCCTGCTGCGGTCAGCGCCAGCAGCCCCTCGACTGGAGCCCCGGGCCATCGAGCTCATCCAAATACTGGCCATCGAGCTCATCCAAATACTTCCTGAGAGCTGGGAACAGAGGCCGGGGGAGAGGCGTGGGCCCAAGCGGTTGGCTCCAGGGACCAGAACCCACCCCCACGGCGGGAGGCCCGGCCCCAGCTGCCCTGGCCTGAGAGCACATCTTGAATAAACCTTCTAATCACCTTGAGAAGAGCATGACTCTGTTGCATCGTATTTTTTTAGTAAAAGCATTAAATGCGAACATTTGATATATACCACCGTTTTATAACCGTTTTGGCATGTCATGATTTTTTAATACAGCAGAAGCTTCAAAAAATAAAATCCCAAAAACCACACGAGTGCCCTCGGCCCCTCGGAAACGAGACGTCTGTGGGCATGGAAACGCCCACCATCCCCTCTGCCGGCTGCTTGCAGCCCAGCCCCCCCCTGCACCGCCCCTCGCCTCACCCCCTCTTCCCGCCCAAGGCCGCACTGAGGCCTCAGGCCCCTCAACACCTGCATCCCATGGAGCCTTCCCCAGGCCCCCAGCTGGGCCCCCCTCCCCCTTGCCCCACACCTGCAGCCACCGACTTCTCTCCTGCTGCCTTCCACAATCACAGATGAGATCACAAAGCATCCCTTCTCCCGGCTTGCCGGCTTGCCGGGCTCTGGCCTGTGGGCTTCATGCATAATTCATAACACTTCAGCTACACACGTTTTCTAGCAATTCAGGCTCTTTTAGGACTTTTCAAAATGTACTTTGCAATTCACCTAAATTCTGAGCAGCATTTGAATTTAGGGAAAATCTATAAAGTGTGAGAAGTCTGAGGTCCCTGGGAGGAGCCTTCACCAAGCACTTCTCCCCCGGGGGAGTCCCCGGAAACGCTTTGCGCTCCATGTCACCAGTCTTCCCTGCGACCACAAGACAAAACCTCTGGTCTCCTCGCAGACAGCGTCAACGGCACACATTTTAAAAAAAAATGGCCCCAGGTTACCATGACAACCCAGGTTCCAACATCATGTCGGCTGACTGCAATGCGATCCGATCAGGAATACCAGAGCCAGGAACGAAAGTATCCGGTTGCTATAGCAACCAGATGTACAGAAAACATGGAGTTGTTTCTATACGGAAGTTATAGAAACAAGCGTACTTGAGGGCTGGTGATTGCCCAGGAAATTTTCACATCGACCAAGGGCTGCCCACCCTTCTCTCTGGCTGGTAAAGCTCTGAGACAGAAGCTGCATCCGTTAGCTACTGCTGCGTAACAAATACCTGAACCGTAGTGACCTCAAATGAGAACTGTGTATCCTCCTCGTGAGCCTCTGGGTTGGCCGGGACTCGCCGAGAGTCGGGGCTGGCCTCCTCCACTTCTAGGCCTGTTTGGGAGTCTGCACTCAGCTTGCGGGTCTGCTGGGGGCCGGCTTGTTGAGGGGGCATCGGCGGACGTGACTTTGTGGCTTTGTGTCACTTAGTGTGTCACCCCCTGGCAGGCTGCCCTGGGCATGCTCTCATGGGAGAGCAGGGTTCCAAAAGCAAGACATCTCAGAAGGCCTTCGGGAACCCTGAGTCGGAATGGGCAGGTTGTCACTTCTACCGCCTTCCGTCGGCTAAAGCAAGGCACGAAGCCAGCCCAGATTCAAGAGAAATGGAGACAGACCTCATTC
This sequence comes from Eidolon dupreanum, assembly GCA_028627145.1. Taxonomy (NCBI): domain Eukaryota; kingdom Metazoa; phylum Chordata; class Mammalia; order Chiroptera; family Pteropodidae; genus Eidolon; species Eidolon dupreanum. The sequence continues at coordinate 469,046 of CM053501.1, read as the reverse complement.
CTTGATGTCCCACTGCAAAGGCGTGGAGTCATCTTTGCAGACGGTCAACTGAGATGCCAACTTGTCTCTGTGACATACCCTTGAAATCACACAGGAGCTGGACGTGCAAAAGTCAAACAATCCAGTGACATATTAGAAGGTGTTTGGCTTCTGGGGGGCAAGATAGTGTCATAAAAATGCCACATTATACATAGCTCGTGGCTTAGACACCGTTTCTGATGGTGAATTTCCAGGATTAGTACTTGCTCTTTAATTTCATTCTCTCCCTCCAAAACCAAGCAGAGCCAAGTGACACCTGAGCCCCTAGCACAGGTAATTGAGGCTGGAGAGGAGAAGGCCTAGAATGGCCGCGGGCAGCGTCCCCTCCCACAGCAGGCTCTTCCCGGAGAGGGGAAGCTTCGTTGCGTGGCCTCTAATGTCTTTTCCAACTCTACTCTACTCAGGATGGTTCTGCGAGTGTCTCGCCCACTCCGTTTGTGCCTGTCACGTCTCATGACAAGGCTGAGCGTGGCCCTGTCAGCTGGAAACGGATATGACAGAAGGCGAAGAGCCAGGGGCCAGTCGGTGAACCTGGTGGGCCGGGGGAGGTGTCGGGAACAACAGCCAGGGCTGGCTCCGGCTCTGAGCTCCTGCAGCCCACTCAGGAGCTCACGGGGCGGGCTCCGCACAGGGCACGGGGTCCCGGCCGGGCATGACGCACGGCAGGGAGGGCGGTTCAGCGGTGAGGCCCCGGGGCCAGGTATGTATTGGAGAAGTCGTCTGGCGGGGCTGCGGGCACCTGGCCGACGTTCAGGGGTAACTACCTCGTCCCTGGAGGCGAGAAGAGGCCGCTAGGCGGCAAGCATGCCTCCGTGCGACTGGCAGCGCTGTGGGAGCCATCGCGGCGGAAACCGGGCCGGGAGGAGCTAACCGACCCCCGCCGTTAAAGGCAAGCGTGAGCCCGTGGCGCGTCGCCGTGAGCCCCGCGAGGCTGTCGCTGTGCCTGTTTTGCAGATGAGCAGACAAGGGCCTGGGGCCCGAGGTAGCAAATGGGTCCTGGGTCCAGGAGTCGGACCAGACGGAGCTCGCCCCAGGCTTCCCTCCCCGACCTCTCTGCACCAGAGCTGAGTCTGGCTGAGTTTGGACGGGGGAACTCCGCTCCGAGGCTGAAGCGTGACGGCCGGCATGGTGGGCGCACGCCCCTTTCTCACTCAGCGTTCCTTATCCGCTTCTGGCCATTTTTTTAGCCCACAGACCCATGTTACCAACTTCAGGTGGGATGCACAGCCCAGCCCCGTCAATCACAACATTTCATTCCCTGGGCCACGTGATGAGCAAGTGGCCTGAGCCAATCCAAGCAGGATGAATCCCGAGAACTTTGTGGGAGGTACTGGGAGAAAAAGAACAAAAAAGAGAGAAAAGAAGTCCTATCTCTGTGGGCACTGAACCTGGGAGAATTTGAAACTACAGCTGCTGGCTCCGCCTTGACCCTCAAGGTCACAGAGGATGAAGCCAAGGCGGAGACCTGGGGAGAAGGAGGAGGAGCTGAGATGGGGGGTGTGCGCGTGTGTGAGCGTGCTTGTGCACACATGTGTGTGCACGTGTGTGTGTGCATGTGTGTCCTGACAACACACGTGAGCGTGCGTTAAAGTGCACTGGAAGCTGGAATGACTCATTTTCTCCACGTCCCTGAGCCGACAAGCTCTTGGTGCTGAGGCAGTGTGTTCCAGTTTTCTGTCACTTCCAGGGAAAGACCCGTCCTCGAATTCTGGGCAGAAGCAAGGTGAAAAGTGTGCCGCGATCTAGTGACCCGCCAGGGTTCCTCGAATCACCCTCCTCCTGGCCCCCCCTGCTCCCGGACACGAGCAGGGGCCGAGGAGAGCCTGCGGGGAGGGCCGGGGGCTTGGTCGGGAAGATCGGCTCTCTCCCGTGACCGGACCCTGGCTGAAAGCCAGTACCTCACTGCATGACACGAAGCGCATGCTGTGTAATACTCAGTGTCCCCTTGGAGAAAGCCGACCCGCTCGACTCACGTCCCAGTGCTTTTTGAGGTGACAAATTGGCATCTGGGTGAAGGAGTCTGTGGAAATAATTGAATTAGCCTTAAAAAAAAAGAAAAAGAAAAAGAAAAAGAAAACAAAAAAAGAAAGACAAATTTCCACAACAAAACCTGTTCAAAACACTGCTCGCCAAAGACGGGGGCCGTGTGTGCATTTTGCCATGAGCACAGACTCTGCCCGCAACCGGGAACGGAGACATGGTGTTCATGGGACGGGGACACGGTGTTCCTCGCGGATCAGACAGCACTTGTCTTCCTGGACATCTTCACAAAAGACGAGGACCGGTTGCCAAGTAGACGAGCCAGCTCATGGAAAACAGTGAGTTCTTCCAGAGACAGAGAAGCCAAAGGGAACAGGAAGAGGAGCTGACGGCAGCTTGAATCGACTGCCCCGGGGGCATCTCTAGACCAAGGAGAGCTAGAGACAGCTGCCTCGCCCTCAGCACCCACCTGGGGGAGCGCCCAACACCGGCCGGGCGCTCAGCCGTGCGGGTCAGCTGTCCCACCAGCTCAGGCCACAGAGGTGCCACCCCACCTGGGGGCCCCCGGACACCAACGTCTGTTAGGGAGAGGCTAGCAGAGGGCAGAGTGGACACACCGGGTGTCTGAAGACCCTGAACGCCGAGCTCCGTGCGAGGGGAAGCAGGGTGCTCAGGCCAGCGTCAGCAGCTCGGGGGCCCCGGAGATTCTCAGAGCGGGAGGAACCGTAGCTCTGGGGGAACAGGCCCCAGGGACTGGCCACAGACATCCCCAGGGCTGCACTCAGCGGAGAGCAGGGGTCAAGGCCAAGCTTCTGCAGCCACTTCCCAAGGCTTCGGGCTCCTTGTCCTCTGGGTTTCTCTGAATTGGCTGCAAAGAAACACGCAGTGCACAGATGGTCTCTGATGGCGGTCTACACACCGCCATAAAGCACCGTTGTGCGGGACCGGGGTCCACACACCGCCATAAAGCACCGTCATGCGGGACCAGGGTCTACACACTGCCATAAAGCACCGTCGTGCGGGACCGGGGTCCGCGCACCACCATAAAGCACCGTCGTGTGGGTCCGGAAGGCTTGGCTCACCTACTAGAGCAACGCATTTCACCCAGCCCTGGTGGGGTGCTGGCCTGTGGCCGGCGTCACAGCTCGGCCCGGAGAGCTGACGCGTCCCGCCTGCTCCTGTCTGAAGGGAGGAGCCGCGGCCAGCAAGCACCACAGGTCCACTCATGAGAGAGCGGACGGGCGGACGGTGGGCGGCAGCGGGGCTGCTAGCCACGTCTGCTTTTCTGGCCCGTGTGGATCTCGTCTGTTCTCCACTGTCGGGACCCAAGGGCACCCTCCTCCCCGCCGCAGCCTATCGCTAGGAGCACAAGGTCACGGTGACGCCCAAACGACAGGCACGGACAGCCCGGACAGCCCGGCTCAGCCCACCCCTCATGGCGGGTGGGGGCTTCGGGGCGGGGCTTCAGGATGGGGCTTCAGGGCAGGGGCTTCGGGAGACCCGGCTGGAAGCCACACGGGACAGTGGTGTGGGTCAGAGTGCGGCCGCCAGGCAAAGCACTGTTGGCCGTTTGCCGCCTTGTCTGTCCCCACGACGGGCGTGTCTCAGCCACCGCGGGAAGCCGAGGCTCACGGAGTCGGACACGTGGTGCGAGGTGCTGCTGGGGGCCCGCGCAGCCTGTGACAGCCCCCCAGGCCTGCCTGCCCGAGACCCTCCTGCAGCTGCTGCCCTGCCCGGGCCTGGCATCGGGGGTGCCTGGCCACTCCCGCAGATGACTGTTTGTCCCCAGAGAAATAAGCCAGACTCACGCCACCTTGTGCTGGAGAGTGTGTGGCCGCACACAGCTCAGCTGGCAGAGGACAAGGGTATGGCCACCCTTCCTAACGCAGGCGGTTCCCGGGGAGACAGCACACACACCTACGTACAACACACACACGCACACAACACACACACATATACAATCACACACATACACACAACACAAATGCACAACGCACACAACACACACTCACACCACACACCACACACATGCACACACACACGGACAAACAACACACACAACACACACACGCACGCATACACAACACACACATGCACAGTACACAATCACATGCACACAACACACACGTCTATGTATCACACACACACACACACATCACACCTCATACACTCACAACACACACATATACAATCCCACACACAACGTGCACACGTGCACACACACAGCCACGTCATTCTCCGGCGACTTTCGCAGTGGCTGTCACCACTGTCCTCCCTTAGCTCACACCAGTGTTTCCCAGGACTGTGCTTCTGCAATCTGCCTTCATCGTCTTCCCAAGGCTTATAAGAGTCATTCTACTATTTTTCCAATATTGTCTTTAAATTAACCCACTTAAAAAGAAACGTGGCTCCCTTTAGGTGCTAAAGGACAGCTTTATGTTATTATTGCACGTGGAAGCCCAGAATCACCTGTCATAAACGAAAGGCAAGCATAAAAATTAAATAAGATGAGAATAACAGTATTACCAAATTCATGCTAGATACCATTATCCTCCAACGCTATTAGCAAATGTCAGGCAGGTGTGAATGACATATTGGCATCAATCGAGACATTCTCCTTGAAAAATTGAAAGAAAAATGAAGAGGGAGCGGCTTCCTTGCCGTGGGATTCAGCGTGATTTAATGTCACACCCTAGTGCAGCTTAAAACAACCCGTGACACGCGACCACAGGGGCTCGTGTGCGTTCGCACCCAGGGAGACAGTGGTCTGAGAGACGAGGGTGCCCCCACTGCCGCAGGCATCCCAAGCGCTGGGCCACGTGGCCTGGCTTTCATCCATAACCTTCTCGTGCTTCTGCCTGAATGCACTGTTGGTTCTGGCCCATCGGAGGCCAAACTGTGTCCCCAAAATTCATATGTGCAGGCCCCAACCCCCAGGACCTCAGAAAGTGCATTTGCAGACAATTACTTTAAATTAAAAAGAAGTCATCACAGTGCGCTCCACTCCAAAAGGGCTGGTGTCCTCACTAGGCGAGGAGTCACGACGCGGACACAGAGGGACGTCCACGTGAGGACCCAGGGACAGGGAGAGAGGCCTTGGGAGGAACTCGCCGGCCCACGCCCCAAATCGGCCTCCGGCCCCCAGGACTGGGAGAAAGACGCGCGTTTGGCGAGGCGCCCGTGGGCTGGGCCTTGTGACCGCCGCCCTCACCGACTAACACGGCCTCGTCCCGCCTCTGCCGGGCCCCTGCCGGGCCCCTGCCCGGCCCCTGCCCGGCCCCTGCCCGGCCCCTGCCCGGCCCACCAGCACTGGGTGCGTGGGGCGAAACAGCTGCGGAGGGCGGGAGTGAGTAACAGCGAGGACGCGAGGGCCTGGGCCCGGTCCCGCGTGGGCTGTGCCTCTGCCACTGCCAGCCGTGACCCTCGGTGGCCGGCGAGGGACCCCGAGCTCGCGCCCTCTCGCTGCAAAGCGGGGTTCATAAGAGCGTCCTGCGTGGTGGCTTTAAGAATTAGACCAGATTGGGGGCAAGACATCAGCTGGCAAACGTCGGGTTCATTCTCCACCAACCTCCCACTGAAATATTCATGAAAATGGACTCGTCAACAGATGGCAGTTTCCTGCAGCCTCGGGAACAAGGAGCATCGATCACACTGCTCAGGGCCTGGAGCGATTCCCACGAGTCAGAGAAGGGAGGGTCCCGGAGGCAGAAGGACGAAGGCCTCTGTCCCCCACCCAGCGCAGGTGCCCAGAGCCGGCCCAGCGCCCCGGAGGCAGGGGTGCCCACGGAGCTGTTTCGGGGTCCCTGGACGCTCACCCCGCCCCCGCGCTCTAACGCCTGCAGCACGGTGCGCACGCACGCGCCACGCGCCCCCGCACGGCTCGGCGAGGACGAGGACGGCTCGGAGGGCTCGGAGGGAGGAACTGCCCCCCAGGAAGGGAGCGGAGAGGCGCCTGTCACGGGCGAGCGCGGACTCCAGCGCCGACGCCTCGGCTGTGAGCGGTCGGGCGAGTTACGCGACTCAGTTTCCCGACCTGTCCAACGGGGACACCGCGAGTGCCAGCCGCACAGGGTCCCGTGCGGAGACGGAATGCACAGGGCTTTGGGGCGGCGCTGAGCGCCCCGGGGGAGTGGGGGGGGCACTGCGAGAGCATACCCCGCCACGCCACGCCCCCGCCACGCTCCCCACGCCCCCCCCCACGAAGGGAAAGCCAAGACGCCCGAGGCGCTGGAAGCCGCAGCGCTGCGCTCTCCAGCACCCTTCCCGGCCCGGCTGCCCCGCGCTGCCCACGCCGCCGCCCACGCCGCTCTCGGCTGCGGCCCCAGGTGCTGACGACTCGTGGACACCGCCGGGTACTTCCGCTGTCACCACCACGCGGGTGACGGTCCCCAGATGAGGCGCCCGTATCTGGGGCCCGGCCTCCGTTACCTCACCTGGTCCCCGGGCCAGCCCCCCGAGGCGGACGTGCGGCTGTCACCTCCGTCACTAACAGAGCGGCTGAGGCTCAGAGAGGGGCGGTGACGCCCCAGGACCGCGCAGCAGGCTCCTTGGGGGGCCGGCCTCCGGTACGGCGCGGCCCCCAAACGCCAGCCGGGGGGCGGGCTCCCCGGACGCTGTCCCCACACTCCGCAGTGCTGCGTCCGGAACCCTCCCTGCAGAGCCCGAGACCTGCCCCAGCCGGCGGAGAGCTGCACGTGTCACAGCTGCACGTGTCACAACTGCACGTGTCACAGCTGCACGCGTCGCAGCTGCACGCGTCACAGCTGCACGCGTCGCAGCTGCTCCGCACACCTGCGTGTGCACGTGCTGTCTGCACGGCATGGTTTCGAGTCTCGTCACAGTGCCGAGAGCCATTATACGCACGGATGGCTACGCACACGGAGATCGGGGACACAGCGACGCCGTTTCCCTGTGAAGACGCGCGTGCGTTGGAAGATGGACAGCGTGTTTTTAACTCTTGGGCACTATTTGCTCAGCTGAGAGCTAAGTGAAATTGGGAGGGTGTTAGAAAGCTGTGAATAATGTTTGATAGGAATATTATAGATTACCTGGGAGAAAGGGTTTTTACGGCGTAAAATGTCACTGCCAAAACCAGCGAGGGGCTCCAGAGTCCAAAGCGCTCTAAATAGTGATTTGACGCAATTGTGCGATTCAGAACCTTCTTGCTCCCTGGGGGTGAAACGCGGGAACGGGATGTAAATCGGAGCCGGAGGAGCCACAGCAGAGACCGCGCCCCACAGACCGCCCTGCCGTCTCCCGGGAGACTTATTCTCATCCTCACCCCGCAAAAAAAAAGAGAGCTGCAAATGACGCTGCTCCCCACGAGGCCACCCCGGCTGGGTCGTGCGAAGGCGGTCGGGAGGGGGGCAGGCGTCTGGATGTGACCGGAACGTGGCGGCTGGGTGACCGCCAAGCCATCAACTGCCTAAAGGCCAGAGCCCATGAGCCGCAGCTGACCAGAGAATAACGGGTTGACGGGGTCAGAAGACGGCGGTGGCTCTGCTCGCCCCACCCCCACCCTCCGCCCCGCGGGCCCTGAGGCCGCCGCGGGGGAACCGGGCTCCGCTCTCCAGCGGCTGAGCCATGAGCGCATGCGCACGCAGACCCACGGATGCCGGGACCCCTTCATCGTGCACGTGGCCAAACAGCCGCCATCTCCCTCAATGTCGACAAACAGAAGAGGCTTTTCACAAGCTGCAGGGTGGGACAGGGAGGGCTGGGGCGTCAGAGGTCCCAGGACGCGGGGGGCGGGATGCCGGGACACATGGCCGGGAGGGACAGCAGGCTGTCTGCCCGTGGCCTCAGAGGGTGACTGCCTGCCAGGCCTGCTTCCCCAGCCATGCCGAAGCTACATGACGCTTCAGAAGGCCAGGGGTTCTCGCCATGTGCACCCCTGACGTCCACCCACAGCATCGTCTGCTCTGCTGGCTGAGACGCAGACGCCCAGGCTCAGGCCCCAACCTACTGGAGCAGAATCTTATGCCACCGTCCCTGAGAACCACCTCGGTAGCTGAGGGGACCATGTGCCACGGTCTGGCAGGACAATCTTGGAGTCTGTGCTCTTGGAAGTGTTATATTATAGACCAGGGGCCAGTGAACGACAGCCCAGGCCAAACGCTGCCATGGCTTGTTTCTGTGACTAAAGCGTTCGCGGGACACGGCCACGTCCAGACCATCTCTGTCTGCACACGAGCCCTCCGGGCAGGCCGCCATCAAGCAAGACGAATTTATCCATATTGACGCAAGTCACTTCTCTGATTCCACTACCAACCGTCAAAGGGGACGGCCACTGCGTGCTCTGGGCTGCAGCCCCCTCCTCAGAAGCTTCTGGTACTATCAGCCTTTGGAGACAAGACCGGCAGGAGCCGGGGTGTCTGGGGTGCGTAGACGCCCCATAGCCGTCATCCGCAGCAGCGGAGGGTTTTGACCATCTTCAAAGTGGATGTTAAATTGCCCGCTGGATGGAAAGAGAAGTGGGTGTCCGCCAGCCCGGGCGGTGCTGCATCTGGGGCCATGTGATGGGAGTCGAGATGAGGATCATGACTCTTGATTATTCTGTGTCTCAGCCGATTTGCGGATCCGGGACCCATCTGGATGAGAAGTGGCACACGGTGCCCGCAGGACCCACCGCCCTGCCCCTGTGTTCACTGCGGCCCCGAGAAATATCTGTCACTCTGCTGCCAGAATGCTCACTGCTCTGCTAATGATGGCAATTAGTCCAGCCTGCCCTCCCACTTGTGGGTGCCCCCCTGCTGGCATTAGGCACCCTACAGGAAAATGGAAACACAGTCGCCACCATAGAGCAATAATAGTGCCAACCATTCAATTATGCATGAAAAAAGGCACTTGAGTTAATATGAATATTGAATGCTTAAGAGCATTAAAATACCAGCAAATTACCATTCTTGCATATGTAACGAGAGAAGTTAGAGACCAAGACAATTGTGAAATGAAAACACTGCGTGACGGTGGCCTCTGTCGCACGCCGATGGGGCTACTTGGGATCTAGGGTGTGTGAACATCACAGGAACCGGGACACTCCTGCCTGGACACCTGGAGGAGGGGGGAGGCAAGAGGAAGGGGAACACGGATGAGAAAGAGCCGGCGGGCGGCCGGGGCCTCGCCTGCAAGGTGGGGGTGTGGGCCTTTCCGCCCCATTTCTGGAAGAATCCTTGGCATCGGAAGAAGAGGCTGGGGCCAGGTCGCAGGACTTAGGAGCCAGGCAGGTGCCACACTCAGGTGAGCCAGGCCAGGTGAAAGGTCAGGGCTCGGTGACGGCACTGTAGGTGAGCAGCTGCTTGGCACTGAGCGCCAGCCGGGTTCCGGAGAGAAACTTTGTGTGGGGGGCGTGACCCGTCCGCCACAAAGAGACCACCGGCGTCGCTTGCCGAAAACAGGTGGCAGACGCAGACAGAAGCAGAAACAAAACACCCTGTGCAGCTGCACAGATGTTGTTGGTAGGGGTCCGAGTGCAGGACCCACCGTCCCTGTGCAACGGGGCTGAGCCGGAGGCAGAGGGGGTTAGGTACATGGGGCCCCCAGACCGGGGCGCTCCCCGCGGTGCCAGCACACGCGCCAGACGTAAAATGCGAGGGACTCCGCCTTATGTGACCTGCCGATGCCGAACGCCCCGCCCTGGCGGCCTCGCAGTGGCCAGGGGACACCGGCGGCGGCGTGGCTCCGACCCGCGGCGTGTCTGAGCGGGGCTGACCGCGTGGCAGGCCGGGCCCCACGTGCCGCGCCCGCGAGAACGGCCTGGTCAGAGCCCTGCCTGTGTTTGCAGGACGGGACGGGCGTGAGGGGTCGCCCGCCCGCTCGTGTGCTGTTCTCAGCGGCCACGCAGTGTCCCCGGCTTCTCCGTCTCATCGCTGCCAGGTTGGGCCAGGCGGCTGTGCAGTATTTGGCGGCGTCCCTGGCCTCCAGCGGGACCAGCCCCCACGCCAGCCATGACCGGCACACACGTCTCCATGCCTGGCTGAATGTCCCTAGGTGGGGGTCACCATCTCCCCTAGTGGAGAAGTGCTGGGTTACTGCTGGGACAGGCCGTGGAGTAAGAAACGTGCCCTCCAAAAAGAGGTCTGCCATTCGTCCTTGTCCCTGGGGGCTCACCCCTAAGTATCAGGAGCAGAGTCTCTGTTATTTGGGGTGGCTGCAGCCGGTGGTCCTGCTGGGCCCACAGACGGTTTGGTAACTGATGACTCGGGTGGGGGCTGGCCATGCGGCCACGCAGGCCATTCGCGGGGTTAGAGGGTGAGGCTCAGCTGCATGGCAGCAGGCTGGCCGCCAGGGGACGCAGCAGGGCCGGACACTGGCTTCAACCCCGTGGCAGCAGCTCACTCGAGCCGGGGAGGATAAGGCATCTGCGAGCGACAGGAGCGTTGCTTCTGGAACCCCCAGGTGGACGGAAACGGGGTGCCGTAGTAAACCACAAACTGCTACCCGGGCAGTCATGGTGGGTGGCCCCAGCCCAGGGGCATAACTTCTGTACTAGGAGCTGGACCTTGGCCTTAAGCCAGCCCTGTCCACTGCTACTGTGCACTTGGCCACCTCCAAGACAACCAGGAGCCGCCCTGGAGCGAGCGTGCCATCTTGGCTGAGTCGCCTCCGGTCCCGCCTGGCGTACTCCTGCTCCGCGTCATCCTCCTCACGGTCCCTCCTTAGTCTCAAGTCCATAGAAACAAAGCAGAACTGTCGCTCTCCGAGGCATCGGAGATCTTGCTCCCCAGTAACTGCCGTCAGTTTTGGCTCCAATTAACTCTGATAAAAACCCCTGGATGTCTCTTACACCCCCCCACACCTCCCCACCCCCCGCACATGCCTGATTCTGCCCTTAGCCTGGCTTCGATGTGTGTTTCTGCTGTAATAAAACATAATCGTACAGCAGCTTCTCGAGAGATGAGTCGTCCTAGTGAATGATCACAGCTGAGGGCAGTCATGGACACCTCGAAACGTGCAGCCAGCTGGTCCGAAGGCAAGTGGCCCCGAGGCCCCCCAACTCGGGGCTAGGGTCAGAGGTCTCGGGCAGACCTGACGTCGGGAAGGTGGTACCCCTACTTTCAGTTTGGAGGTATTCCAGAGTCATCTATTTTTAACTATCAATTTTATTAATTTTGTCTTAAAAAGCTTTCTCCTGGGAGCCAGGCAGGGCTCCACACGGGATGTCACACAGGTGTCGTGGGAGCCTCTCGGCCTCTGGACCACATGGGCGCCCCACGGTATCCCTTTCGCTCGCCTGTGGCGGTGACGTCGCTTCCCCTCTGTGAGACTTGCTGTCCTTGTGTGCAACATGGTGATGACGGAGCCTCCATTCATTCATTCATCCCTTCATTCATTCATTCACCCGGTCAGTCAGGATCCGTGCAGTGTCCACAATGACTTAGCCTCCAGGGACAACGCGAGGTCCCCACCTTCATGGAGCCCAGCTCTAGCAGGACAGGTGGACAGTAGCCAACTCTAGGTGACGAAGCAGCCACAGGGTGAGGGACGAGGAAGGGACAGTAAGAGAGGACGATCTTCCCCATGGAGCCTGTTGAGGGGACATCGCCCTTGCAAAGGCCCCGGCGTATCCGGAGCACAGGAAACGTGGGCCCCGAGGGTTAAACGGGACAGAGGGCCACCCACCGGCCACTGTGTCGGCCGCACCTGCACAAACGTGGTCAAAGCCAGGAGGACAACGGTGAATTCCATGTGTGCCGTACACTTGATACCGATTAACTTCTCTGACCCTCACGACCTGCTGCTAACAGCGGCTTTCCGTTTTTATGGATGGGCAATCGAGCCGAGCGTCTTATGGAAATTGCCCAAATTACGCAGCTTTTAAGTGGAAAAAGCAGTGTCAGGAGCCGGGTGCTGGGCTCGTGAGCACGTGTCCCTCCTGCCCCCCGCCCGTGTCCCCGAGTCCTCAAAGCGGCTGCGATCTGCGATCCAGTCTCCTTCTTTTCTGACCTCTCTAAACGCTCCTGGACTCCCACTGTGGATTTCTTATTTAATAAATGCATTTATTCAGTGAGCATTTATCAAACGCCGCCGCTCCCCAGCCCTCGAGCAGACACGGAGAACAGAAAGCTGTGGCCCGGCCTCTGCGCGCGCGGGAACGTGGGGGCAGAAACAGCGCGAAATTATAATGCACTATTTCAGGCCTTGAGACGCCGTTTAATTGTCTCATGTGTCTTCAGCTTGTCTCCCCAACAGGGATGTGTCAGCAGAGGTTGCGACGGATAAAATTTATCGCTAGAGTGTCTGGACATTTTCATAAGCAATGGAAAAAATATTAGCGGCTTTTGAGAAACAAAGGCTACGGCCGCGGAATTCCAAATTTCAGGAAATCTTCCATGGCGCTCCCGTGCTCCAGGTCCCTCCGCTGCCCGAATCTTGGGTTTTCTCCCCTGATTGTCCCTTTTTTCAGGGGACCTGGCTCGCCAGATGATGGCAAAGCCTCCCCTGCTCTCTGCTCTTACCGGTGTCACTGCTCCTCTCCCCAGGCCTCGAGCTCGGACGTGGTGACAACTGCATTGTCCTTCCCCTGAGCCGGGGACAGGAGGTGGGACGGGACCCTCGCGCCCCGTGGCACGGTGGGGTGGGAGTGTCGGCATGCACCCCCGGCTGGCTATCTATGGGGACACACGGCCCTGGTGCCTGGGTTGATTAACTCCTGGCATTGATTTGGAATTTGTACCTATCTCCCTATCGATCATTAAAGAGGCATTAATTGATTATTCGGGTGCAGAATCTACTCTGTTCTTCAACTTTACAGGCCTCTCGCTCTCTTCCAGAAGCGGCGAGGGCTTGGGGCGGGGACCCCTGAGGACTGCCTGGGGGAGAAGTCAGACTCACAGTCCGCATCCCCTCACGTCTGTGACTCGAGCCTCGATCCCAGACGTCCCCAGCAGTGTTTTCAGTAAGTCGGTGTAAATGGACTCCCTTCTCCTTCTGCTGTAATCTCCATGCCCGTTTAACCTGGGCTCCCTCGAGCGCTGGTCTCTGGTCTGAAGCCTTCTTCGGCCAGCCAAGCCCTCTAGGTCTGCTGCGCCAGGCACCGCGTTCTTCCTTGCTATGCCCTGGGTGTGCCTTGTTCCAGACCCGGGCTAATTCTTACAGACTCTGAAGGTCTCCAGTTACACTTGCAAATCCAGCTTAATGTTCAAGTGTGTAAGACACAGGAGCGATTCAACTCCAGTCAATAGTGTAAACAAAGCCTGCTCGAGATAAACCCATTACCAGGCCTGAAGTGGCCCAGGGCACCTCTGCTGCTGGCGATTAGCATAAATGCTAAACACAAACCAATTAACGCACTCTGGGAGGCTTATCTCCTGTCACTTCTGCGGAAATAAAGCCCAGGCTAAATACACATATTGATTTAGCCATTAAATCCAGCATCACTCAAAATGAAACTCATTATATTATTGAGTAAAAACAAAGGCAACTTAGTTTTCAGGTTGGGCTGGATTCTTAGGAAATGTCACTTTTCCCACTTTTCCACTGATTTCTCAAATAGGCCCTAGCACTTCCTCCAGGACGGAAACCCAGGAAGCAGAGCTTTGCATGCGCCTGAATGTGAGGCTTGCCCTCAGCCCTGAAAACACAGTCCCAGGGGAACCCTTCTTCTTTAAAAGGCTATTTCAGCGAAGACGAAGAAACTTTATGCTCGAAGAAAAGGACAGTAAACGGAAGGATGAGATGAGATATAAGAAAAGGACAAGGAACGTGGAACCACAGGCATGGCGAAAAGAACGGGCTGACCGTGAGCATTTGTGGCAGGCACTCGGACGATGCTATTTCTGGCAAAACCCCAGAAGCATCTTCCAGGTTCCAGCGAAAACGGGTCTGGAAGACCAAAGTCAGGGGCTCGCTCTGCACAGGCGGTGCACCAGGCGGGCCGCACTCTACCCCAGATCTGCGCTCGCAGTGGAAAGCGAGCCCCACGCGCCCTCTGTCTGGGGAGTGACCTGCGGCCCAGGGCGGCTCAGCAGACACCATCATGTCTCCTGTCTCCTGTGGGTTCAGCAAGCCTGCTGTGCTGATGGAATTTACTGTGGGACCTGTCCAGCACCAGGCTGCGCACAAGCCACCCCCGTGGGCCGTCCCAGACGGAGTTCTAAGGGGCGTGGAGGAAGCAAGAGACTCCAAGCTCGAGCTCTTCCTGGGGGCCAAGCGTCAAGCTTCCGTCTGGGAGCTGTTACTGCCGGAGACCCCGTGCCCAGGACCGCCCCCACCGGCCACTGGACGCGTGGGCTGCTCTGCTCAGCGTTCCGGGCAGCAAGGGGCCTGGGGTCATGACTTCTGGTTTCCTTTATCATTCATGAGCTGACTGGGACTGCACCCCACATCGCCCCACTGTGCCTGGTCACTGTCCTGAGAGCTCTGGAGTGACCCATTAAAAAAAATCACATGGCCATCCGGGATGAGGCCCCTTGTTTTTCGACGCCCCAGCTGGTCCCCAGGCTTTCGTGACCACTGTGGCACCAATGGCCCCAAACGTTGTAGGGAGCTGACTCTGAACATGACCTTCAATCCCCATTCCCCCTGGAGCCCGGGACCACCCACCGCTCTCCAGGCGGCTCACCCCCAGCCACCCCTCCACCCACATCCGCCCACATTTTTGTTCTGTTAAGGGCATTATCATCGGCCCAGGATCCCACAGCAGATGACCTGGCTTCGCACCATCCTGGCCCGACTCCCACGTTCAATTAGTCACCAAGTCCCGACAAGGACAGTGCGCCCTCAAATACCTCCCAGCTGTCCCCTCCCCTCCAGCCCTCCTCACACATCCCGGCTGCACTGCCACCCGAAGCTCCCGCCACACCCGCCCACCTCCGGAGGCTGAGTCCACCCGAGCCTGCCTTCCCCAGCGTGAGGCCCCCTCTAAAGGCCTTCTGGTGCCTCGGAGAAACCGCAGGGTAGGTGCGAGCAGAGAGAAAGCCCTTTCGTGAATTCACTTTAAAACGCCCACAAACAGAATCTCCCCAACGGGATAAAATCAATCCCTCTCTGAAGCAGGGATGAGCTTCTATTAATTGCCGTGTCTTTCGAAATAGCCCTAAAAACATATCTTCTGATATCGCAAGCTTGTTGGAAAACCTCGATTACTTTGTTATTGCCTAAAGAAAGATAAACCCTAATAAATTTTTAAACTTTTCTCAGGGAAATGATTGCAAACTCACAGAGAAGCCGCAAGGCTGGAAGCGGCCTGGGGAACGTCTGCACGCCCTTCCCGGACGCGGCACCGCGGGCGCTGGCTCGCTTCGGTTTTATCGTTCGCTCCGCACAAGCGAAGGTTCCCATGGACGCATGCGCGGTTATTGATCAGAAACACCTCGGAGAGC
>CM053501.1:435573-453205 GCA_028627145.1 Eidolon dupreanum | reverse complement strand
AGTGACATTACAGGTGTGAAAATAAAATGTCGAATTTTTCTCACTCTCTCAAAGAGAACGCCGAGGCAGAAACGACGGATTCCTCAGACTCGAGTCTCTCGCTTTCCAAAGACTCTTCCTAGAACCCCGGTTCACCCACTTGGCACGTTACACTTCCACGTTCTGGCTGAAAGGCGGAGATTTAGGGCAAAAGCTGCAGGAAGACAAGTAGCCAACATCCGCCTGAGTGTGTCAGCCCACGGCAGCCCTGCGAGGTGTGGATGATGGTCTCAGTGTGGGTGACAAGTCAGGACAGAGGGGCTCGGCCACTTCCCCCCCCCAGGGTCACGCAGGCCGAGCACGGAGCTCACGCTGCACCCGTCACTCTGCAGCACAGGTCCCCGCGGGAAGCTGGGGCTGGGGCGCTGGCGGGGACGCCCAGACGCCAGGCGGGACCCAAGGCGACGGCCCCTCCTCCGAGGCCTGGCTGAGACCGCGACCGAGGCGACCGACGCGGGCGGTGCCGTCCTCAGCACCTGCCGTGACGAGCACCAGCAGCCAAGCACGTGCTTAAAAAGCAGCGTGGGAGGCAAGGCTGCCTTCGCCATCCGTCCGTGAGGAGGGCAGTGGACGGAGGGACAGAGCTGTGAGTGGCCCCAGCCGCCGAGCACGTGCCTCTCCAGGAGACGGCTCCAAGGCCCGGCGTGTGATAAATGCTGAGGAAAATGCCCGTGAGAGGCAGACAGGGGCGAGACGCCAGGACGGCCACCCTGAGGGCCCGTGCACCACCCCGGGGTGGCTGCCCAGCCCGGGAACCAGGGCTATGGGAGCGACAGCCGAGTCAGCGGAGGACGGGAGGGGTCGCGAGAGAGACCGCACCTCTGTGACATGCACGCACATGTGCAGGGTGACACGGGTGTGCACACACACTCATGCACACACGCACGCCCCTCCCACCAGGCACGGAAAAGCATCCGAGGCTCGGGGGCCTTGGGGGGCTCCCCGAGACCTCCCAGCCAGTGGGCGCTGCTGCCTCTTTTTGGGCCTCGCCCTTCGGCCTGAATCCGGGGCTCACGGCCACGTCCCCGACGAGGTGGGTGAGTTGAGCCTGGGGGCGTCTGCCCCGTCCTGGGGTCCTGACGCGCGACTCCTCGCGCCCCGGCTGAGCCATCTCGTCGCCGTGGCGGCTCCTCGTCTTCCACGTCTGCCCTCTCTTCCGGGTGGGAAGGTGGCCCTCCCCCAGGCCACCCATGCCACAAACAACGCCGCGGCAAGGGCAGCGCCCACGGCGCCGAGCGGAGTGGGCTCGACCTCGCTCTGCCGCGGAGACGCGACCTCCCCGGCACCTGCGCCCAGGGCCGCGGCAGCTGCCCGCGTGGCGGGGGCGACGACCCTTCTAAATCCCGCAGTCCGGCTCCCGGTGACGGCGCCGTCTGGCCCCCCGCTCCGCCCCAGCGCCGACCCGCGTCCCCAGCTCCAGCACCAGGGTGCCACCCTCCTGCAGCGCACTCGACGCGGGACGCCCCTCAGAACGCAGCCAGCGCTGGCTGCCAAGCTGGCAAAGGCAGCGGCAATGTTTCCAAACACTGGCTGGCACAGGGAGGAGGGATGACGGGCGCCCGCCGGGAAGCACACGCACGCACACGCATGCACACATGCACACACGCACATGCACGTGCACGCATGCACAATGCACACACGCACATGCACGCACACGCATGCACACACGCACATGCACACGCACACATGCACAATGCACACGCACGCACATGCACGCACATGCACACACACGCATGCACACATGCACACGCACATGCACGCGCATGCACGCACACGCATGCACACATGCACGCACGCACATGCACGCGCATGCACGCACACACATGCAACACGCACACGCACACACACACACGCACACGCATGCACACATGCACACACGCACATGCACGCGCACGCATGCACAATGCACACACGCACATGCACGCACACACATGCACACACGCGCATGCACACACACGCATGCACAATGCACACACACGCACATGCACGCACATGCATGCACATGCATGCACACACATGCACACATGCACACACGCACATGCACGCACATGCACGCACACACATGCAACATGCACACGCACGCACATGCGCGCGCACATGCACACACACATGCACGCACGTGCATGCACACATGCGCACGCATGCACATGCATGCACATGCACATAAACACGTGCACACACATGCACACACATGCAGAGACACGTGCACACACACATGCACGTGGACTGCACACACGTACATGCGGACACACGTGTGCACACACATGTAGACACATCACATGCGAAGGTGGCAGGTCAGGTCCCGGCTCGGGCCGCGGCTGTGACGACCCTCTGCCGTGACCACAGAGGGAAGGAGCCGGCTCCTCGGGGCGACCTCGGCCCTTTCTCGTCCCCTTCCCTGGTGGCCCTCGATCCGCCGCAGCCCAGACCCGCTGCCGGGGTCCCGGCCTCTGCTCGGGACCGCGGCCTGGCGGCGTTCGATCCCACGTGCTCTCGCCGAACGGTCCAGCGGCGGCTGTGTGCCTCGGCGTGTGCTCACCCAGAGACGCTGACGCTGACGTGCACACAGATGTTTGTAGCAGCTTTTCTCGTAATTGCCAAACCTCGGATGCAACCGTTCAGTGGGTGAACAGATAAGCAAACCGCGGTCCATCCAGACAACAGAGGATTATTCAGCGATAAAAGCAAATGAGCTCTCAAGTCGTAAAGAGACACAGCAGAACCTTAAACGCATGTCGCCAAGTGAAAGCATCCAGTCTGAGCAGGCTACACACCGCGTGACGCCGACCGAGGGACGCCGGAGCAGGCGAAGCTGTGGATGGGGACGGGGGAGGGACCGGCGTGGGGGGAGGACGGGTCACGAGGCCGGGCTCGGGGGTTCTCAGGGCCTGCACTACCCTGTGGCACGTGCCATCAGCCCTCTGTCCAAACCCGCAGCACGGCCACCACCACGAGGGGGGGCCTCGCGCGCACGGCGGGCCTGGGGGGGTCACGTGTCCGCACAGGCGCATCCGCCGACACGAGGGCCCCGTGCGGAGGCCGCGCCCGTGCGGGGGGGTGGGGGCCTGGGAAACCCTGCAGCTCTCGACTTCACTGTGGATCTAAGCTGCTCTGGAAACACACTGCAGAAGACGGCAATAAATAAATCACGAAGCATAAACAGGTAAATAAGTACAGTTTAGAAGAAAGTGTAAAGAATAAGACCCGACTAGTCTTCCAGCACGAAAGTCCCTATGGCCTCCTGCTTCACTCACTTCATGACGTCCCCGGTTCTAGTCCCTTCAAAAGCCAACTGGCGGAGCTCGGGCAGCACACGCCCTGTTCCCAGCGGGGCGCCCTCTTCCCAGCGGGGCGCCCTCATCCCAGCGGGGCGCCCTCCAGGCCCCACGCAGTGGGCAGCGCACTCCGGACAGGATCCCTTAAACCCGTGAAACATGCGAGGTGTTGCTTCCGCAGTGCGCCCCGGGACCGCCCCCCACGCCGCCATACTCTGCTGGCACAGTAAACACGAAGGCATAGTCGTTACTTCCACGAGAAATATGTGTTCTCTCCCCTTCCCTGAAACAGACAGACCTCTCAGCCTAGCTTTTGTTTTCCTCTTTTCGGCAGAGACATAAGGAAAGGAAATGTTTTACTCTCCTCTTTAAGACAAACAACAGTGTCAATGAGGCACTAAGAGACAGCCGAAACCCAGCCTCGACATCGGGGGTTGGCCGGGTGGGGGCGGAGGCTGGGTGGCCAAGGGACAGGCGCCCACGGACGGGGGCAGCCTTTGCCGGCCGGCCAGCCACGGCCACCCTGGAGGAGGTGGGCCCAAGTTGCCCGGTGTTCTGGACTTTCCAAGAGAAGCAGGGAACCTGGGATTCTGCATGTGGAATCTCCCAGTTAAAAACTGGAGAACAAATTTATTTTTTAAAACCTCAGTCCAGTCTGAATTAAGCACAGCTACAAGCAAAATGTAACCTGAGGCTTCTTGACCTCTGACCTAGGACACAAAGGCCACTCCCAACTTCCAGACAGCTGCGTCCCTCCTGTCACCCTCAGGCTGCCCTGTCCCCCATGGTCGCCCCCAGCCAGGCCTCCTCCTGTTCTACCTCAAACCTCTCCCCTAAGGTGCCTCGAATGTCGCCTCCCCAGGGAGGCCCTTCCGGAAGCCCCTGGCGCAGTCCACGACTTCCTTAGCGCCCGGAACGTTACATTGTGAGCCCACTTTTCACATTATTTGCATTAATTTCTGTCGCTCTGAATAGTATGTGACCTGCTTAGAGACAAGAATCACGCCTTTGTCATCTCTGTGATTCCAATGCTAATGATGCAGCTTCTCACAGAGGGGACCTGCATGAAGCATTTGCTGACGGATGGACGGATGGACGGATGGACAGACGGATGGACGGATGGATTAGGGGATCGCGTGACTGGGGGCTCCCGGGGTCCTAAGTACAGCTGCCCAGCACTGGCCGAGCTGCTCCAGAGCACACCAAGCTCATTCCTTTACTGGGGACCTTGGACTGGCCCTTCCCCCAGCTCTTCCCAAGACCAGGTCCTCCCCATGACTCAGGCTCCAGCCCACAAGAAACCTCTGCGAAAGCCCTTCCCAGCGGCACCCCGCAGGAGACCCACAGTCAGGTCGGTGTCATCCATCGCTGGGCTTGGTGGTGATTCTCGCTGCCCGAAACGGCGTTGTCTGTATTTTCGTTTACCTATCTTACGCCTCCCATCCACCTCCACTAGAAAACTTCACAAAAGTATTGCTACAGACACACCTACCATCGTGTCTGGCACGTTGCAGATACTGAATAAGTATGGAAAACTGATAAGTTAATTACTGAAGGAGGAAATAATTGATTAAACAAAACCCAGTTCTTTTGGTGCTTTTACTGGCCTCTGTGGCATTAAAACCCACTGGGAATAAGGAACCTGTCGTCCTAACCAAGATTCCCCCTAAAAAGCTGTACCCTACAGTTGTTGCTCAGAGCCAACAGACTAGGATTTGTCACTTGTCATCACTAAGTGACCTGGACAAACCACCGAACTTGCTAAGCCTCGGTTTCCTCATCTGTCACACAGAGATAGTAACAGCACAACTCCTCAGGATTGTGAGGATTGAATGAGATCATCATGCACGAAAGGCCCATGATACAAAGCCCACCACTGACTAAACACCCAACCGAGACACACTGTGCCCGGAGGCCGGGAGGCTGTCCCGCCCCTGCCCACGGGGGTTACGAGACCCGGCCCGTGGAACATGCCCGACCCCTTCCCAGCGCGCTTGGCTTCCCCGGGCTCTGCAAGGCCCCTGCCTTTGTGGAAGCCTCCTGGGCTGGACAGATGTCATGAGTGACACGTCACATGCTGTGCCGCCCACTGGGCTTTGCAGGAGCCGGGGTCCCAGCCTGGTGGGGAGACAGGTGTCCACACCCCGTGCCGGTCCGAGCAGCAGCAGTGACATCAGGCTCCACTCATCCAGAGTGGCTTCCTCTCGGCGGCGCCATTCTCCCAGGGGGACCCCTGTGTGCAGCGTCCTCGGGGGCCAGGCGCCACATGCGGATCTGCTCTGTGGGCCCAGCATATGTCAACACGGTATTTCGCTGAAGAAACTCATAAAGAGGATTGCCGGCTGCCACGCGACTCTCACTCCATAATACCGGCAGCCTAATTGTTTCCAGAAGTGAACAATTAAACGGTTTATGGGAAAAGCTCTCTGTGTAATTGCGGGGCCCCCACGCAGCTGCTTCCTGAGCCCCGCGTTCGGAGACGGGCCGGCGTGGGCACTCATGTGCAGTGCGCGTCAGCCGTACGGCTCCTCGACGCCTCGCGGCAGACCCGTCGGGGAAACCAGCGGGGAAACTAGAGAGTAGGTTCGGGAGACAAGCACTTGATTCCTCGTGCAGCATGCGGCTTGTGGCTCGTGGCTGAGCCGAGGCAGGGACGAGGGGGCCGGGTTCGCACGGCCGTGGACGGCCGAGCGTGTCTGAGGGGCCTGGTCCCCGAGCTGGCAGTGCCCTTGGTGGTTGCTTTTCCTCTCCTTCTTCCAAAGCTGCCTGTGATCCCCCCCAACAAACCCTCTCCCACGCGGCTCCCTCCCCTCCTGACGGCGTGCGGTGATTAATTGCTGAGTTCGCCCTCGTTCCCCATTTTCCACGCGCAGGACGGCCTTTCCTGTCCACGTGCGCACACCCGTGCCTCGCAAGCATCTCCATTTTACGTCTCCAGGTCACTGATGGTGGCCTGCAACCGGCCCGTTCGGCCGGCCACGCGTAAACGCGCAGCATGTCCGGAGCTGGCCGGGCCGTGCTCGAGAGGAAGCCAGCACCTCGATCTGGTGATTAGCGACTGTGCTCCTCTGAGTCCTTCATGAAACTCTCTTTTGGGGACAAACTTACTCATGGAGCCGTGGAACCGCGTGGCCACCTGTGCCCCGCCCCCTGTGCAAGCTCCCAAGCGGCCCTGGGCTCAACCTTAGGGTGCAAAAGACAGACAAGGAAGCAGAAGCCCCAGAGCAGATTAAAACCGGCTGACCACAGGAACGCAGCGGGAAGGGCGTCCTTAAAACAGTCCCTGCCCAACGACGCGGGGACTCCGTTCCGTGCACCGCCTTCCAGCACGCGGTCTGCTCCTCGTTCCCGCAAACGCCACCACCGTGTGAGCCGCACAGCAGGCGGACGCGAGCGGCCATCAGATTCACCGGTCCGCCCACTCCCCACCTGGCCGTTTCTTCCCACGCACATACTTTTCAGCGCCGTGACAAACATGATGCCGTTTAGCACAGTGTGAGGTGGGGACGAAGTGCAGGTCTGTTAGTCGGGGGCTCAAACTCCTGACGGGGCGCCAGGCAGACCCCTAACAGAGCCCCGTGCACTTCGCTGTTCCTCGTACGTCGTTCCTCTGTGATCGATGTCGCTCCGGCACGCACGGAGCTCCACACCTGGCTCGTGTGGCACTCCGTGACCCTCTGTCAGTCAAATGACAAGGATCCTCAGCTCAGTCTCTGCCAGCCACTGCATCTTCCCAGTGATGGCCACAGAGAAAACAGCCTTTCCTTACTGGGGAGCAAGGAAATCTGAATGAGGCCGCACACGCACACTCAAGTGCACGCACTCACCCACGTCCGCACGCTGTCACCAGGAAAGCCCTCTCTGAGGTGGACAAAGGGGCCATTCCATCCGCCATTTCCACCCGGGCGTTGGCCAGGACCTGCCCACGGCGTCCCCTGCGAGGTTGTGGTCCCGGCGTGAGCAGATTCAGGCCGTGCGGGGCAAGCATCCTTCGCAGCCGCTCACGTGCCCCTGTGGCCCCATCAGCAGCACCCCGCATGCAACAGGACGCCCCGCGAGCCAGCACCCCCTCCTCCCGCCTGCCCTGCCCTCTGATTTCAAACATCACAACAGTCTAAATGAAATAATGAGAGAGCCTCATTCTAATGCTGTGGAGGGAGCTGTTTTATTGCTAAGGCGGCAAAGAGAGCTAATTGAATCCACTGGAAAGAGAGAAGAGGAAGGGAAAGGGGAAAGGAGGGTGAGGAACCACGAAGGAACGAAGACGGGAGGCTGGGGCTGTGCACGCGCGCGTGCACGCACACGCACACACGCACGTGGCCAGGGAGTGGGACCCTGGGCATTCGCACGGGAGGAGCTGCGTGTGTGTGGCTGCACACAGCACCCCAGACGGCCACATCGCCCCGGGCTGGGCGCTCAGGTACAGAACGTCAGGTCTCAGTGACGGTCATGGTGCGTCCCCCGTGGGAAACGGAAGTCTGGACAACCACACGCCTCCCCGTGAACCCAGGCGAGCGGCCTCCAAGGCCAGCGCACCGAAGACCACGCAGCCCCGCCTTCGTCACTAGGACTCACCTTGGAGCCTGAGCCCGACGTCACCACGCCGTGAAGACACGCAGGCCACAGGGGCAGGCCACAGGGACAGCCCGCCTGGGGGCGTTCTGCCCACGCACCCTGGACGAGCACAGCCTCCGCGTCACGCCGGCCCAGGCCCCGGACACAGGACCCGAGGGGCCTCTGGAGGCTCAGCGCCAGGCCGTGCGGGCTCCCCCAGCAGAGGCCCTGGGCGCTGTGACAACCCCGTCATACCGTGCCTCCCTGTGTGCCTCCCTGGCAGAGGCCGTGAGCCTAACAGAACGTAGCATGGTCGTTGTTCCAAGGTGCAAAATTTCATGAGCTTGCTCATCACCCCACAATAGCAAACCAGAATAGTAGGCATTTATTTTCTCCTCTTCTTTGGGAAACAATCCATACCTACATCATTAACCTTAATTTCAGCATCTGGAAAATGGGACTAATAACATCTAGCCCTTGGAACTGTTTGAAGAACCACCAACATAAAATAACAATAACCAACATTCGTTTAGGGCTTCCTCTGTCTCAGGATCCATTTTTCATATACAACATAATAATTCTCAGCCACACGAAGTAGAAAATGGATGTTACCCCTTTTAAAAATAAGAAACTGAGGCACAGAGAGAATGGGTAGCGGCTGAAAGTCACAGTAAAAGACAGAATATGAATTTGACACCAAAGCAGCCTTCTCCAGCTTCTTAACCATCAAAACATCTGCCTACAGAGAGACAAGCATGCAAGACAGTGCCTGACACGTACACAAGCTTAAGGAACTTGTGTTCCTATTGCTGTCGTTTTTGTTTAAGAATCTGAAAATTAACAGACGCGCACTGGGGAAGTACCAAAATGGGCTTCTCCTTTTTGCCTGGGTTTGGCACCTACAGTTGAACTTTGCAGTGGTCTGTCCACTCTTCATTACCATCCCCTGCGGCTATCACAAAACAGGAAGCACGTTCGTACAGTACACTCCCTATGCCAAAAAGATTTCAATTTCATGCTGTACTGAATCTTAGAAATGCTCCCCTTTAATCATGTTTTTATTCTAAACCAGAATAAAAACTTATATATATTTCCTAATGGAGTGTACACTTATTCATTCCTACCGATCTAATGGCAATTTACGAGAAGTCAAGCAATAGCCACTAAGATAAGCTTGAAGCTTTCGTTCCCAAAGTTCAATCAGTTAACCTAGGACAGCAATCACTTCTCCAGAATGAATAATGATATGGAATAGCATTTGGATGGAGATAAACCCTTTTTGCATAGAAAATTGCATTATCATGTGCAGTATCTCAGCTGGATACGTAAGTTTACCAATAAGGATATTGCTTCATGCATTTTTATCACGGTGCTGTTTGATGCTGAGATTTCCAGAGGGTTCTGCATTGAGGGAGGAATCCTAATGTTTGTATAATGTGTGATGTTCTTGGTGCTGTGATGTGCGGGTGGACGGGCAGGGGCTGGGCTATGCGGTGTCTGAAAAGCTGCCACCATCTTTCCCAGGGGTTCTTCGTGCCACTTAGCAAGGAGGGGAAAGCCAGCCACGCGCAGCGAGACTGAGCCCTTTAAAGAAACGGCACTGAAAATAACCATCATGTCAATTTCAGCTAATGGGGCACAGTATGGGCTCATTTTAAAGTGAGGAGGAGTGGCGCACAGCCATTAGGAAAGCAGCGTTTCTGCCATATGCGAGCATGCCCGTCCGGGCACAGCCAGGAGCTGCGACTCGGGGACGGCGAGCACTTCTCCCCCACAGACCCGGGGTGGGCCTCCCGCCGACCAGGTCCTGGGCAACCATCAGGGAAGTGTAATTGCAAATGAAATCAGCGAGAAAGCAGGTGAGGGATTTCTCCACTGGAGCATCAAAGACTCCTGTTGGTGAGAGAGAAACGTAGTTTCTGTTTCCCACCAGCCCCCTTCACAGGTGCTGGAACATCTCAGCGCTCACACCTGCTCACCAGCTGACGCGGTAATTTGAGGGCGCCCTTCCAGATTTGGGAGGGGCGAGCCAGGAGTGTCCTCTCTCCCCAGCACCCCCAGAATGCCTGAGCTGGCTCTCGCGCAGTTGTACTGTGCATTAGCTACAGTCCAGGCTCCACACTGGGGGTGTCCATGCGCGGGCATCTGAAGGACGCTGAAGACACCCGCCATGGAGGATAAGTGTGGTGGCTGAGGGCACAGATACTGGGGTCAGGAAAACCCAAGCTGGGGTCCAGGACCTGCCACCCACGTCTTCTCTCTGTGCCTCTGTTCCCTCCTCTGCAAAAGGTCACTTGCCTGGGAAGAGCTGTGGGTAAGGGGAGGAAACGCAGGCTCTGCACAGCCCTGGGCCAGCGAGGGCCCCACTCCCCGTCCTGCATGGAGACAAACCAGTGCCTTGGGCTGTGGGAGGCAGCAGGAGGAGGGGGCGGGCGCTGTCCATGGCCGTGGTGCTGAACACAGGGAGTAGCCACCTATGGGCGAGGCCCCGGTGCTGTCCACGGCCATGGTGCTGAACACAAGGAGTCGCCACCTTCAGGAAAATCCCTGGCGCTGTCCACGGCCCATGGTGCTGAACGTGGCCTGTCACCACCTTCAGGAGCGGCCCTGGCGCTGTCCACAGCCGTGGTGCTGAACACAAGGAGTCGCCACCTTCAGGAAAAGCCCTGGTGCTGTCCATGGCCATGGTGCTGAACGCGGCCTCTCACCACCTTCAGGAGAGGCCCCAGCGCTGTCCACGCTGTGGTGCTGAACATGGAGTGTTGCCACCTTCAGGAGAGGCCCACCTGGCGCTGTCCATGACGGTGGTGCTGAACGCGGCCTGTAGCCACCCTCAGGCGCGGCCCCAGTGCTGTCCATGGAGGTGCCAAACACGGCGTGTCTCTACCCTCTGAAACAGCGCTCAGGGTTGTTGTCTGACGGTGGCCTCCACAGCCTTCAACTGGCCAGAGCTTTGCAATGAGGAGCAACGCCAGTGTGGAGGAATAATGCAGAGGGTCTCGCTCCATGTTGGCCACCAAGTTTCACTCACTTCTTTCTGAATAATTCTGATGGTTAATCTCCACTTTTGACTCACAGCTCAGTCCCTCCTTGCTCACTACACACCTCATACTTGATCCATCACAGCTCTTCCTTGTTCTTCAAACACCTCATATCTCTCATATCCCCATGTTTTCTCACACATTGATTGCTTTATTTAGGATGTTATAATCCTGTTCTTTGGCTAGCAAACTCCTTCAAGGTCTAGAAGGCCACCAGTACAAGCTCACAGTCTAATGAAGCAGACTTAGGGCAAGCTTAGGATCAACAAGGTGGTCCATATGCAGCATATGGATCAAGTACCTGGTACACAATGAGAGGAAAGAAGAAAGCTTTCTGGCGGTCAGGAAATCTATACAAGGTCTGGACGATGCCTGAAACAGGTGAAGATGGAGGAGAAAGGCTGTATGCAGTGGACATTTGTGCTTCAGCACTTGCCAAACACAGCATCTGACAAATTGTCCCATGATACTGCAGACACCAGATGAAGAAATTAGAGCCAAATGAAACAATGCTTAGTACAGTCAAAGCTTATTTTTTATGGAAAACATGTAGATTAGGAAATCTCAGCTTCTAATGGTGTACAAAAGACTACATACTATATAATCCTTTTTATATAAAATTCTAGACACAGCAAAAAAAAACCTGACATAAAGCATATTTCTTGAGGTCACAGTGGGGAGGGTACTGCAAAACGGCACAGAGAACTTTGCTAAGTGACAGAAATATTCCATACCTTGATGGTACACATGACTGTATACATTCATCAAAACTCATCAATTTTATACTTAAATTTTGTGAACTTTATGGAATATAAATTATACTTCAATAAAATTGATTTTAAAGGGAGTGATAAAATATTTAATGTGTATAAAAATACAGGACATGGTCCAGGATCCTGCATCTTTAATATGTTTCTGTAGCGAATCTGATAAGATATGGTCTGAGAACAACCATGTTAGAAATGCTGATGGATTGACCATCTACTCAAAGTTTGGCTTGAGAAGGTCCCTAGTTGACATATGACCCAATGCTTGATCTTGTTCAAAATATTATCACCAACGTATGTGTGGCCGAGACTGCCAGTTGCTCAACTCGCCATTTTTTTCTCACTCATCTTTAGTAACAGAACCCTTATTTTTTATATAGGTACATAGTTCTCCAGGAAAAAAAGCTATATTTCCCAGCTCTCTTGCAACTGGATATGGCCATGGGATCAACTCCTGGCCAGTGGAAAGTGGTTTTCAAGATTTCCAGGAAAAGTCCTTTAAAAGGAAGAAATGTGCTCTTCCTAGTCTCTATTCCTCCCATTTAGAATATGAATGCAATGGCTGAGTCCCAGCAGCCATATTTATCCCTGAGGCAACATATTAAAGAGGGAGAGACACCTGCAAAAAGGAGCCTGGGTCCCTGATGGCCATGGGGAAATTATAAACTATATCGGACCAAGCCTAACTCTGACTTCTTTTATACGGAAGAGAAAAACAAACTTCTTTCTTATTTTAAGTCACTTTTATTGGGGATGTTTCTGCTATGTACAACTGAATCTAATCCTACCTCACACGTGTGGCTTATTAGTTTTGCATTTCACACCAAGCTGGTTTCATGATCCAGTGTGCTGGGTGACAGAACAAATTTCAGGCAAATTTCTAGACCCACTTAAAATGCAATGATAAAAGAAATCTGGTCAAAATTGGGGTAAATGAAAGAGTCTTGTAGGGCCTCAGTTGGCCACAGGACTTGATATTAGTCATCTTTGTGATGCAGATGACTTTTAAAAGCTAACTCAATGTCAGGTTATATTAACGGAGAGACAGTACAAAGACCAGAGAAGATAAGCCTTCTAATAGACTTTTTAGAAAACATATGGAATACTGAGTTCATTTCTGGACACTTCATTTGAAGAAGAATGCTGACAAAACTGACGTGATCCAGAGTGAAACAGAGAGAGTGGTCGAGAGCCTGGAAAATGTCAACTGAAGAATTTAGACCATCTGAACTGGAGAAGGGAACCCCGAGACGGATGGTACAGATGATGAGAAATATCTGCAAAGCCATCGTGTTCTCGGACAACGAGACTCATTCCACATAGCTATCGGGGAGGCAAATAGGACAGGACGTGAGAGTCGGAGGGACTCAGTGTACAAAGACCCATAAAACCGAAAATGAGCTGCCTTACAAAATATTGACTTCTCCGATATGCTGATTGATTAATTGATTTACACCTCACCTTGTGCCCAAAATAAATACCTAACATTTCTAAGGTGATTATGTGATAACACTATTCTGAGTGCTTTATATGTATAATTCATTTGACTCACAGAAACTCTTAAGTAGCTACTATTATTACCTCTGTTTTTATGGATGAGCAAACTGAAAATAAAGGTTAAATAACTTGCCCAAGGTCACAGTTAAAAGGATGGAGGCAAAGCCGAGATCTGAAGGCAGCGTCCAGGCCTGGAAACCCACACGATCCTCACCAGAGAGCCACACTGTGTTCTCCTCGCTGACGCATGCGAGGCCGCCCCCACTCGCCTGCTGCTGGAGCGGATCCTAACAGCTGACTGTCTGGAATGCTGAGGTGGCAGCTGGGTGGTGTGGACCAGCGACTTGGGGCCCGGGGGAAGCTCAGTGGGACTCTGGTTCTGTGAAAACACTGACATGCTGGGTGTGTGACGTGTTGAGTTTGGCATGAATGTAACACAACTGGATGGCAGTTTGAGAGAAGTGTTAGGGATCAAAGGCACACACCTGTCAGGAAGGTCGAGGAGAAGGGTAAAGAATCTGAAATTGCCCTTTGGATATGTGACAACGAAAGCCACGAAGCCTTCACATCTGAGAAGGCACAGAGCAGAGACTGCGGATGAAAGAGGCTGAGACTCAACCCGTGACCCAGACACTGCACAGGGAGGGGGACGCAGGGCCAGTGGCGGTCAGCACGGCCAACGCTACCGAGCACAGGGCACGGGCCTTTTAAAGCAGCGGTCCCCAACCTTTGTGGCACCAGGGACCGGGGCTCCTATAAGCATCTAGTGCCTGATGACCTGAGGCGGAGCTGAGGCGGTGATGCTGGCGCTGGGGAGCGGCTGCAGATACAGGTGAAGCTTCGCTCGCTCGCCCGCCGCTCACCTCCTGCTGTGCGACCCGGTTCCTAGCAGGCCACGGACCAGTCCACGGCCCAGGGCTTGGGGACCCGTTTTAGAGGCTGGATGACTGAGAAGTGTGCGGGACCGCTGCTGCTTCTCCTTGCACATGACCCACCCCCGTTTCTCAACGCCCCTGTTCTCTCCAGCCACGTATCCGGCATGGTTGACTCCGGCGTCCACGACGGCCCATGCGCGGGCCTGGCCGAGAAGCACGGCCTACTCCCCTCATTGCCAGGGTGGGTTGAGGGTGGGCCTGTGACGGGCGGGTCCCCTGAGATTCCACATTAAACTTCTGGTGGAATTAGTAGGAAAGCTGTTTTGTCTATACCGCCCGGGGCTCCCAAGCCAGGAAGGCGTGTGCACACTGGGACCGTCTCCACCACTGGGGCGAGCCCGTCCGTCAACGAACCCACAGGAAAGGGAGCAGAACCCAGGGGCCGGAGCTGGGGTGCTCTCTGCCCACCCTGACCCAGCTAGCTGAACAGTTACACGAACCTCTGGATTTTTTCAGTTGTGTAAGTGAATAAATCCTTTTTAGTTGGTTTCTGTCCCTTGCCACTGAGTGACGGCCGGAGTGCCAGAACTGTGCTTCAAGACCCTGTCGTGACATGCGTTTATGGGTCCACACCTCTTTCTTACAGCCTAAGTCCCCTGAGAGCAGGACACGGACTGTCAGAGGCCGGCACCCAGCACAGGGCCAGGCCCATCGAAGCAGAAAAAGATGCCCCTCAATTAACCAAAATTGCTGAAATGAAATAATAGAAGCAAGAGGCTGTTGCAAATTATAGAGATTTTTTCTTTTCTTTTTTTTTTTTTTGGTTACTATTATTTCAAACAAAGGTGACATAATAGCCTCTCTCTATTTTTAAAACTTATTGACTTTGAATCTCAGTCAAGTTCACCGAGGAAAAGCGCCCCAAAGTGTTCTGTTCAGCTCTGCGCCCTCCTGCCAAGCGGGTGCCTCGCCTCCCCCCACTTCCTTCTCAAATGCATCCTTGAGGAAATGCAGCGCTCAGCGCTCAGCATCAAAGCCCGGCAGGTTAAATGCGTTCCTTCTCACAAAAACAGAATGAGAAAGACCGAGGGGTACATCAAGTAAAGTAATAAAAAAGAAACAATCGACGAGCCATCCCTGATGTTCACACGCAGAACGGGACAGAAAACCGTCTGTGTATAACGAATTTTGCAACATTTGCTAAAGTCCTGCAAGTGAAGGAAAGAAGACAGATGATTCAAAAACAGAAATCTCTCCGATTCAGACACTTTCCGCAAAAGTGAAGTGCATGCGCAGACACACACACGTCACATAATCAAAAACGTAAGAGTGAGAGATTCCAGACAGAAGCAACGTTCGCGACAGGCCCTGCGCCGAGAAGCACTTCCCATGTCCTCCAACTACATTTACTCACGCACGCCTTCTTCCCGCAGTTCTTAGCAAACAGAGAGATTTAAGAGTAAACAACGGGGAGAGGAGCAAACCCCTTCCTTTAGGCAATTACGAACGCGGGGCAGGGGACATGTGACTCCCCGGCTCTGCCACCCAGAGCGAGCACCCGCCTCTCTGAGCCTCCGTTTCCTCGTCCTTCTAAGGGGTGGCTTGGTGCCCTCCTGGGCATTTGCACGGGAGGTGCTTGCCACGAGGGGCCGTCACTGTTTCATTTACCCCTTCACCTTGCGTGGTTTAAGGCAGCCACCACGAGATTGATGAGACCTGCCCCCCAACAGGAGGACAGCCACCACCAGAACCACTAACTATGGCTCTGCTTCTGGCCACTTGTCCCCCCCTTGACCAAGGTAATTTGCCATCGGTAAAAGGAGTCGCCTGTACCTGAGCTCGGTGAGGCTTGTCCCAGCTACAGGCTGACATGCTCGGAGCAGGCAGCTGTCAACGTTAGGGGACAGGCAGAATGTGTCCTGGGGAGGAGCCGGCTGGACAGTCTGCCCCGCTCACACCTGCAGCCGCCCGGCAAGCCCTGTGGACGTTGCGCCTCTCGTCGCTCAGCCCAGGACCCGCTCTGTGGCCCGGAGCCGGGGTTCTCCGAGGAAGCTTGAGCAGAAACGACGCCTCTCAGCAACCAGCCTCGTCACCACCCCGCCACACGTCACCGTCCCAGACAGAAAGACGGCCGGAGTCCTGCTCCAGAAGGCACCGCTCGGGACGCCACCCATCCGCTCACTTGGACACCGACGAGCAGGGTCCCTGCTCCTCAGAAAACAGGGACGAGAATCGCATGCAGTCACCGTGACCGCCAACCACCGGCGCATCGTCTGAGATTTTTGTTTTTTGTTTTTTTCCAAGTGTGTCACTCGCTAAGGAAGGGACGGGGCAGCGGGCAGGTGCGGCCGGCTGCCGGTCCCACTGGGGGCCTAACGCGGCTAGCGGGCCTTCGAGTCCTCGTCTGCGCGATGTGCGTTAGCTGAGCGTGGGGTTCCGCGCTGGAGGCCGAGGGTGCAGCCGCCGACGAGGCGGGCCCCCCGGCTCTCGCGGAGCGGACGTGCGTGGAAGGTCGCGGGCAGGAACACGCCGAGCAGCGTGCCGGGAAGTGGCCTGGCCGGACCGGCTGTGCCCGGAACACGTCCGCAGGACACGCGCCCGCCGCAGGTGAGTGACGAGGGGAGACGCCAGCAAAGCCGAGGACGAGGCCCCCAGAGTCGGCGCTGGCTTTCGGGGACACAGTGCCACTGGCAGGTGGAGGGGTCTGCCCTGAGCACCCCGACCCCCCACCCAGTGTGTGCAGGGTCCCCTCTGTCGTCACTGGAGTAGTGGACGATGCTCCACGTGTCCAGGAGCCTGAAGGTGGCTTTGCCAGCCCGCCCCAGGCAGGGAGCGAGGGAGGGCGAGGACGGAAGGAACCCAGAAGAAAACCAGCCGAGGAAACGCTCTGCTGCCAAATTCCGCACTGTCTGGGCTCCAAGTGGCGACGGGGAAAAGGTGCACGCATGCAGGCGCCCGGAAGGACAGCGAACAGACG
Source organism: Eidolon dupreanum (assembly GCA_028627145.1). Taxonomy (NCBI): domain Eukaryota; kingdom Metazoa; phylum Chordata; class Mammalia; order Chiroptera; family Pteropodidae; genus Eidolon; species Eidolon dupreanum. The sequence continues at coordinate 436,180 of CM053501.1, read as the reverse complement.
GGGGCCAGAGGCAGCGCTGGACGCGGGGCGGCCGGCACCGAGCCCGCCACGTCGAACCACACGGCCCGGGGCGGCGCCTCCAGGAATACCCACCCCCTTCGATGGAAACGGTCCACGAAATGAAACTTCCACTACGGGTCTGGAAGGGACTTAAACGGGTCATGGCATTCAACAATGCCTTTCCTTTCGTTTTTCTGCTGAAACGAGAGCAAAGCAGACCGTGGCCCAGCTGAGTGCCATTGCTCCCAGCTCGCCGTCACGCTGGACGCTGTGGTGGGGCCGAGGGCACACGCTCCACGCCAGGACGCAGCCCTGCAAGCTCGTCCCCGTCCACACCCCCACCCTGCTCAACTCACTCAAAACCACTTCAAGCCAAAATCGTGGGAAGAAATTACCTCTGTGCACTACACCGTACGCGGTGAAAAATGTCCCACACGAGACTCCGTGGTCCCGAAGCAATAAAATTTCGCTGAAGTGCGAGATGTAATAACTCAGGGAGGAGACGTCCCCGTGGCAGCAGAGGGGAAGGGAGACGTGTGCACGTGAGGCTCTGTGTGGCACGCGCACGGCTTCCCTCCGCGGACCGAAGTCCGTCCTGGGGGCTACG
>CM053501.1:394994-435073 GCA_028627145.1 Eidolon dupreanum | reverse complement strand
GGGTCACGCGAGATAGTCAAAGAGCATGCGGTCAAGTTCACGCCCTTTTCCGGGTCTTGCGATTTGTTTATTCCTCTGCCTCTTGCAAAATACTAAAGACAGACAGTGATGGAATAATTACCCAATATTAGATACACATAGGCGCTTTTTAGTGGAATCCAATTAGAATATCAGAAAAGAAATACACGTAGATAAGGAGCATAGCTGGTATTAAAAAAAAAAAACCCACCTACCAAGGCACCTGGATGAAGGTGCGTCTTCATGCACATGACTGACTCCTCCTTCGTAAAAACGTCTACACCGTCTACCCTGCATTAGGATGTACTTGCCAGAGCTTTGCACGTGTGTCTCTTTTAGTCCTTCTAATGACCCCATGGAGTACGGACTAGTCAGAGCTCCAGTGTACAGATGAGGCAACCGAGTCACAGGCCAACTCAGTCACGGCCACACAGCCAGCAGCTAGCTGAGCAGCCGGCTCCTGGGCCCATGTGACCCCACTGCTCCCGGCTTCCTTGTTCCTTCTACCAAAAGCCACTGGAGACGGCCCGTTGGAACGCTGTGACCTTCCCCAAGTCCCTCCACACCCATTCGCCCTTGGGTGGGGCAGGTGGGGGGCTGTCTGAGGGACCGAGGTGTTTCCCACAGGCCAGCTTCAATCCTTACCAGCTGAAAAGCAAAGCAAAACAAACAAATGAAAACGAGGCGCTCGAGGGGTTCACTGGGCACCCGTGTGCTAGACGTGAGCAAATGAAACGGCTTTATGAGGGGACGGCGAGTGAGAGCGGACGTCAGCTCCCTGGTGGACTGCACATCCTCCCACAGAGTCCCGCAGACCCGAATACAGCGCTCCGGGCTCCACTCCCTCCGCGGGCGGATCGCGGTCTGGGGGTTTCTGTGAAAACGGCTCGTGCCGTCGTGCGCCAGGGACCAGGCCAACGCTAGGGCAGAGGTCGCTCGTCGGTTTTATTCTCTGAAAGGGTCGGTCCGTCGCCCGCTGCAGGGGGACCCCCAGCTGTTACCGAGCAAGCCGGCGTGTCCGGGCTGGGAGGCTCACTGCCGGAACTCAGTGCCCATGACAGAGGCTCGGAATTCCCTTTCAGGATCAACAAAACCGGACGTGGTAAAGAAATCCAGCATGACGAACGAGGGGGCGGCCAGACCGAAGCTCCCGTCGTCCGTGCCGGCCTCCCAGCCGGACGAGTCCCGTCGCCGTGAGGGAAACGTGCAGGATAAATACGCATTCGAGTCGCCGAATCCACCCGGCCCTTTCCAGGAACGGGGAGGAGGAAGAGAGCGGGAGAGACACGGGGTGGGAGGCGTGGGTGCCTGGCAGCCTCGGCGGCCCGTCTGCCTCCCTGCTCCCCGCCCGAGGGAGTCCTCACGGGCGCGCTCCAGACTGTCAGACGTCGGGAGTCCGCACACGCAGCAGGCGTCACTGTGGAAATGGGGGGCCGACAGCAGCCGCTCGGGCACTGGGGAACGGTGCCCGCCGCGGGAGTCCGGCGGGGCGGCCACGTCCACCCAGTCGCGTGAGCGCTGGGAAGGAGGCCGCTCTGCGTCTTGCTGGGTGGGCACATGCCGCGGGGAAAAAATAGGAAAAAAAGCAAAAACGTGAAGGCCACCCACGTAAGGACGTTCTTCAGGGCGAGGCGCGGCCCGGGCGGGGGTGAGCGTGACCGAGGCTGGCCACAGTGGCAGCGCCCGAGCCCACGGTAGTGGTCACCCCAACAACGTGCGGGGCGCCGCGTTGCCGTTGGCGACACGTGCATGCCCCCTTCTCGAGCCTTCGCCTGCTCTGCCCCTGACGCCCCTCACAGGCTCTCAGCTCAAGCCACTGACCCCACGGGGCCTACGCTGGGCTCGGGCGCCGCTTCCCCCGGAACTCGCCCTGCTCTGCTGCCCACGGTGCGTGTCTGCGGGTCCCCGGCACTGAGCAGTCACCGAGCAGATTCGGCCAAGTTATTGAAAAAATTGTGAGAGACTAGACACTAAAGTATTAGTAATACTGACGTTCGGGTGATAAGATTTTTATACTTCGGGTATTTTCCAGTTGTCCCCACTGCAGACGTATCACTTACATGAAGATGATTTAAATGAAGCTCCACCGTGCCCGGGGTCTCTCCTGCCCCTTCTCCCCCCAGAGCCCCTCCCGAGAGCTGGGCAGTTAGGACGTCTGGGACACGACCAGGACCGAGACGCAGGTGTGATCGACCGCGGGGCTCCGGGCTTCCAACAAGGCGCGTGGGGGCCGGGGAGATGCTCCGGGTTCCCCCACCTCGCTGTCCCCGTGTGCCGAGCGGGGTGCGGACGGCCTCTCTCTCGGGGTCGTGGGGAGAGGCTTCTGGTTTGCTGCTCGGGAAATCGAGTTTAGGGGGCATGGAGTTTCGGGTTCAGAAGGTGGGCAGTCCTGGGGGCCGCGTCCACCACGGCGGAGGTGTGCCCTCAACACCGGCAGATACAGGGACCCCGTGTGCTGCGCTTCTGACCACAGTAAAGGAAAACAAGTCGAACGGTGGAAAAGAGAACCGTCCGTCTCTCGGGGGGCTGTCGTGAGGGCTGCCGTTCGGGGAGACAGGGCCTGCAAACGTCCTTGGAGGGTGTAACCGCACACACATGCATGCACCCACACACACGCACGCACACGCACACACAGAGAAATCACCGCTGTGTGCTAATGAGAACTCTCAGACAACACACAAGGGACCGACTCTTAAACACCAGGACACCAGACTTGATGAAAAAAAATTTTTCCCCCAAATGTGGATTTATTTCCATCAACGTCTTCCGAAAGTCCAAAAAATGGAATCCCACATAAGCCCCTCATAGACCTTGCCTCAGATGGAGAGGCCGAAGGGACAGGGGATCAGCCACCCCCGTGACACTGAGGCTGGGAGCCAGCTCGCTCCCCCCCAGGCCAGCTCGCTCCCCCTCCCCCCTGAGGGGCCAGCTGCCTCCCTGCTCTCCCGCAGCCCCTCTCAGAATTCCCCAGGTGGCAGGAGGGCGCTGAGGTGGTGATGGTGCAGGCGGCACCCTGAGCGGATAGTTGTGATTGCTGGGGGCAGGTCCCCAGACGCGTTTTGGGATTTAGCACGTCTCAGGCCCGAGCAGGCTCCCCCGCTTCCCCTCCCTTCTGTGCTGAGGCTGCAGACTCTCCGGCAGGGAGGAAGAGGGGTCTGTGAGCCGCCCGTGTGCAAGAGCACGGAGCCGGACCGCGCCCTCCCCCCACGCGGGCCAGAGCTGGTCTCCCCACGCTCTGCGCCCCGTGCTGTGAGCGGAGATGGCATCGGAACAGACGCGTCTGAAGCAGACATCTGCTGCTTTGGCTCCGGCTCTGCTTCCCTCCTGCGAGATCCGCGTCCTGGCTGTGTGTGGGGAAAACGCCGCCGTCCGCCCTCTGTGCCCCGGGACCGGCTCCCCCCCCACCCCCCCACCCCCACCCCAGCTCCGGTTCCGGGGGGCAGCGCTCAGGCCCCACGCCCCCTCCGGCAACAAGGACTGATGCTCCGATGACACTTCAGCCGAGACCTCTGGGACAAACGTCTCTTCCTACGGCAGTTGGGCTGATAAAACTGGGCTGTCACCCAGTGACAACCGCAAGGGGACAGGGTTAAGAAAGCAGCCAACCGCCTCCGAGGCAGCAGACTCCGAAAATGGAAGACTGGATGACACTGTCGAAGCCCCGGTCAGGCCACCCCCAGCCGGGACGTCTCAGCCACACAAGCCATCGGGCCCTCCGCGCTTCGCGTGTGGTTCAGCGTCTGCTCCTGTCTCCGGGCTTCGCCTGGACACTGCGGGCCGGAAGAGCCCACGGCCACGTCTCCAGCCTCCGGGGACGGTTCCCTCTAGACGTGCCCTAATCCGTCACGGTTCCAGGCGTGTCCCTCCCTGTTCTTCCTCCCGGCAGATGAGAGTGAAGAGACAGGAAAGGGACTCGGGAAAACCCAGGAGCACCAGGCCGAGAGCTGCAGCGTTCCCCAGTGGCTGAGAACCAGTAAGTTCAAACTCAGCGTTTTCTTCTAAATGAGGAGAGCGATGGGTCTGGGTGAGGTCATGCGGTTTGCTAGTTGAAATCGCGACGCGCTCCTCAGCTTTGAAACGTGTGGCGAACTCGCTCACTGCCCGGCCGGTGCGCTGCGATACTGTTCCCCAGTAGCAATGTCTTGGCCGTACACGTGCTCTAAGCATCTGTTTCGACGCCTGTTTATCGTTTACCAAAAGCGAGCCCTCTGTAAAGGGGCGAGCACACAGGGTGCCCAGGTTGGAGGGAGTCGGGAGCCACCCATGCCTCACATCCCAGGAAAAGCCTGGCTCGGGGCCCAGCCCACCACAGACCCACCCCTCCGGGTCAGCGAGCCCAAATAACAGGGGTGGCTGGGCATCACGTAAACGGCTTTGAATTTGGCCGCGGCAACATCAAGGCCCTTTCGTGGCACCGGATGGGGACAAGATCCTCCCGTCAGAATGGGGAGGTGAAGAACCAGGAAAGTAAGATGCCGGAAACCCGGGTGGGGCTGGAGCAATCGCAGGGGTAGGCAAACATCAGCCGTAACACTATCCACCAGCTCTTAGCGTCGGGGAGACAAGGTGGGTCCGAGCGGTACAGGAAAAGTCCACGCTGAAGGGGAGATGGCCGAACACGGGCCGCACTGGAGGGAGGGTGGAGGGTAGTGCCAGACGGACACACGGACAGACGGATGGACAGACGGACGGATGAGGGATGGAGTCGGCAGGATGAATGGATGGGTGGGTAGGTGGACAAATAGATACATATACACGTAGGTGCATGTGCATGCACATCCCCATCCCATAAACAGTTATAGTAATGATGTCATTCAAATGTTGACGAAAATCATTATGTGTAAAATAATCAATGTATACAAGTACATCTCCATGGTAAAAAAAATTTAAAAAGCAACGAGAGTAATACAACCAGAGTTTAGAAGATACCAAAGTCCAGACAACGAACTGCACGGCCACGGAACCGGGCGAGCTCTGTGGCTTCCAAGCTGTCCCGCGCCCCCCCCGAAGTGCCCTGTCCAGCCGCAGACACTGCCGCCCTCCCGGTTTAGTTGGCCCTTCCTCCTGGAGTCACTTTTCGGTGGAGGAAAAAGGGCACGGAGCTGACCACATCCCTGTGTCACTTACTTGAGCGGACAGCCCCCCGGGCTCCCCCCTCCTTGGGCGCGGAGACACTCAGAATGTCCCCCGACGCCTCAGAATGTCCCCCGACGCCTCTGCGGCTAGACGCAGCCACGCGGCGAAGTCCCCGCGACAGGTGAGCGCGGGCGGGAGGGTCACTTCCGCCTTTTGCCTGAAGCGAGGGCTGCCGGCTGCCACCACAGCGTCGAGCGCAGCCGCAGGCCGGAGACCGGGATGCGCTCACTGGGGCCCGCGACCTGCCTGCCGCCGGCGACCAGGCGGGCTCGTCAGGGAGCCCAGGGCGCTGGCACGCCGGCTGGGGAGCGAGAGACAGACAGACAGACAGACAGATCGCCCGGGATGAGACCGGAGCGTCGTCTGGTCGCCTCCGCGGCTCGTCAGCGGCAGGGCCACCCTGGGAAGCCAGCGAGCTCTCGAGCCGCTGTGTCCTCCGGTGGAGGAGCACGTGGCATGGCGGGCACGAGCCACGGGGAAGAGCCGCAGGGCGGGGGCGGCTCTGGGCATCCTGGGGGCCCCGCGCCGTGCGCCCTCCTGAGGCCCGACAGCCACGGCCCCTGATAGTGTCTGTGAATTAAACTTCTTAATCTGGCTCTGTGATAACAGCGCTTGTCCTGTATTTCAGACGCTCCCTGGAGTGCGACATTCCAGAAACCCATTACCGGGGGGATTCGCGACAACGTGCACGGGGTGAGTAACAACTGACACACAAAGGCGAAGCCGATCCCCGCACGTCACCGCCGTGCGGCCCTCGCAAAGTCCCAGGGCAGTTACGAGAGGCCGTTTCCCCATTTTACAGATGAGAAAACGAAGGCTCAAAGGCTACACGCTCGCCCGTGCACACGAAGCGCTCAGACCCAGAGCTCGGACCCGGGTTCCGCGTTTCCCATTCCAGGTGCAGCTTTCTCTTCCAAAAAGCCGCAGAGCCCCCAACAGCCAAACCGCCCTATGACAGAGGCACGCAGCAGTTTGACCCTAACTCTTCCTCTGCTCCGGGCTCCCAAGCCTCTGACCCCCGCAGAAGGCTTAACCTGGAGGCACAGGGAGAGGCGTGTCTCACCCACAGCGAGCGACACCTCGCACACAAGGCCTCCGTGTGATGATCTGACTATTAAGTGGTAATTATGCAATTTTGATAATGCATTTAGAGAAACAGAATCCCGAGCACCCCTGGAGCGTAACCGTCGATCAGGCATAATCCAGATCCTTCTAAAACTCTGGCAGCAACGAAGGCCGGAAACCAGAAGCTGAGCGTTACCCGGCTCGTGACGGCCTCTGTGACCCGGACCGACACGGCCTGTCTGAGGTCGCACGCTCTTCATTCGTTAAACTGGGATAAGAAAGCGTGGACTTCCCGAGGCTCCTACAAGGAACGAATGAGACAACGCCGTGAGCTGCAGGGACCCTGGGGACGCTGCCGAGCCCACACAGCTTGTCTGAGTGGGCTTCTCTTTCTTGCACCCAAAATAATCTTGCGAAAATAGTATGTGAAAGAGCTTAAAACAATTCTCAGCCAGACTTCCCAAGAAATGGGAGCGCGATTTCTTTCCCGAAGTTTTGGAACACAGCGCGGCTCGCAGGCAGTGCGTTCCCCGCCTAGGTCACCGGCCCACAATCCGCGATCACCAAACCCCACGCCAAACGCCTCCTGCCTGCACGCGCTGCCTGCGTGCTGGCAGGAAGCATGGCGGGCCGGGCGCCTGGCCCCCGGGGCCGCCCCAGGGTGGGGGAGCAGAGTGGGCGAGGGCGAGGCCGGAGACCAGTGGGTGCTCGGGGCGCCTGAGCCAGCGAACGAGCTGTGAAGCGGAAAGGAAGCTGGGAAGAGAAGGTCTCTCTGCAGAGCAGAACGTGGCCGGCATCGCAGGGCGAATCGGGAGACGGCACGGTGAGGGCCCGCAGGCCGAGCGCCCGGGGAGGCCCCGCCAAGGAGTGGGCTCAGAGCCACCCCACAGTGTCCGTCCTGGGGGCCCACGTGCAGGCGGGGCGTGCAAGGCTGGGCAGACAGGCCACCCGTCCCAGCTCGCTCCCCCAAGGTGGGAGGACACTGCTGGTGGCACAGAGCTCTGAGACGAACGAGAGGACATACTGCGCGCGTGGGGCCAGACCTCTGGGCCAGAGTCTCGCCCTCCCCGCCGAGCCTCAGGGCCCTCCCCCGTGAAACGCCTGTGTCGCTGAGTCCCCCGAAGGCTAAACGCATCCACACCGCGGAGCCGAGCCTGGCACGGGAGCATACGGCCACGGCCACGCCGCCACTGTGGCCACTTCCGCCACCACTGCGGCCATTTCCGCCGCCACTGCAGCCACTTCCGCCGCCACTGCGGCCACTTACGCCGCCACTGCAGCCACTTCCGCCGCCACTGTGGCCACTTACGTTACTGTTGCCACTTACGCTGTTACTGTTGCCACTTACGTTGTTACTGTTGCCACTTACGCTGTTACTGTTGCCACTTCCGCCGCCATTGTTGCCACTTACGCTGTTACTGTGGCCACCGCCGCTACTGTTACTCTTTTAAATCCAACTCTCAATCTCATCAGTCCATGAAAAATAACCATCACTTGTCCCTGACTTGTTTTTTGCTTTGTAACAACGAGCACATCTCAATGGATCAATTTACACCAATTCAGTGGTTCTTCCACACCGGGGCACAGTCCTGACCCTTAAATTTGGGGTAGAGAGCGGTCGGCAGCCCCACCGAAGATTCGTAACACTGTTTACAAATCCCAGAATAACAGGTGTCTTACTGTCCTCTCCTCAGACAAAATGTGGACCGTGAAGGGTCCTGGAAGCGAGGTACACCGCTCCGGCCGTGTTCACGTGAACATTTCAGAATGTCACACACACCAGCCCTCAGTTTGGCAGCAAAGAACACCAACAAAAGGGGGGGGGCAGAGGGATGGAAAAGAAACACTATCCTAGAGAAAGAGGTCTCTTTCTATTTACTCCTATTTTTTCAATGCCCCTGAGCAAAGTATTAAAATTTTGCTCTAACAGGTCCCTTGCAATTTTTGCTAAATTTATTCCTCGTTACTTCGTCTCTTTGGTTGGTTCTATACATAGAATATTTTCTCTCATTATATTTTCAAAACCACTGGTGTAAGCACGTAGGAAAACTATAGATGTTGCTCAGAAATTTCCTTACCAGCACCTAATGAATCCTCCCATCGTTTCTAATGGAATCCTTGGCTATTTAGGTTTTCCAAAAAGAGACGAAATTACTGCCAGACGGTGATGATTCTACCTTCTCCGTTCTTACTCTTTTTCGCATTTATGAATTCCTGAGCGATGGTAAATAATAGTAACGGTCAGGGGCGGTCTGGTCTTGCCCCAGATTTAATGGGGGCGTTTTCTGTGTCACGCTGCTAACGAAGATGCTGGCTTTGGGGATGATCCGACGTTATTAGCGGGTTGTCCTATAAATCAGGAATACATATTTAGTTTAATCGGGTGTCTCTTTAGCATCCATAAAACAAATCACAGGATTTTCTCATCCACCCACATTAAGAATCATTATTAGATTTCCTAAGGGTGGGCCATCCTTCCATTCCTGGCGCGAGCCCGCGTCGTCAGGGCCTTCAGCACCGGGTAAGGCACTCAGCCACCTGCCCGTCTCTCTGCTCCCGCGTGCTTTCAGGCCACGGGCCACGACTGACTCACGTCTAATCCTGGCACGGAGCCAAGGTCAGTGCCAGTTCGTCACACAAGCCAACGAATGAGGAACCGAGCTGACGTGTGCACGCGCCTCCCACACTAACCCTTGTGGCTCCTCCTGGGACGAAACGCCCCCCCCGAGGAGGACCGGCACGGTCCCAGGGGGTCTGCGAGCCCTTCGGGAGTGCACTCGGCCCCCGTCTCCAGCAACAGAACCCAAGGGGAAACTATTCCTGCGGTTTTGATGGGACGGACCTGCTTCCTACCCCCGCAGCACCCCAACCCAAAGCGGGGCACGGCGCCCGGTCTGGCTGGAGTGCTGGCATCGCCGCTTCAGAAAGGGGCACAGGACCCAAGAGGGGACAGAGGCGACTCCAGGAACCTCTCCCAGAATCTTCAAGGGAAATTGTTTCCAAAACAACCGATCAGCATACAGTGTGTGTGTCTAGGCTCGCTGCTTGCCATTTTGCCTAAAATGCAGGGAGACGACCTGATAACGAACCAAGGGAGAGACAAGCAAGACAAGCACAGCCATGAAAGGAGAGAGAGACCTAGTGACGTCATCTGACTCCTGCACTCAGCTTTTCCGGAAGCCGGTTATCCCCCAAGTTTGCTAATTACGTCGGCCAATAAGTTACCTTTTTAATAGCAGTTTATGTTCAATTCCTATCATTTACAACAACAAAAAAATTACCTAATTTACGTGCTGCTTTGCCTCCCTGTAAACACGCTTTTATGTTCCTAAAGGCTGAAAACAAAATTTCTTTAAAGGAAGGCAACTCTAACTACTCAGTGTTAAAAAAAAAAAAAAATCAACCGCCTGCTTTTAATTAATGGCAAGATGGGCTGAAATGCTCCCTCGGTGAATTATAGTTTCAGATTGACATTCCCAGGACAATTGGAGGAGCTCGTGGAGCTGCAGAAACGGCCGGGACGGAGCTGACGGTGACGACGCGTGCTGCGGTCTGCTCTGGGGACAGCAGCGTCGCACAAGCCAAAACCTTTACAACCTCCGGGCCTGCAGCCCGAGCGATCTCCGTGCAGCAGAGGTCCCGAGGCCTCGCCCGACTCGGCGTAGAAGTAGAAACAAACGCCTGCCGTGACTGACAGATGGAAACGAACAGACCGCACCGCGACGGCGGGGGAGCACCGGTGACAGGGCCGCGTCGGGACGGGGGGTTCGCGGGGTCTTCTGAACAGTCCCGCTTCGCAGATGCTTTCGGCGCTGCGGAAACACGAGGCGGGCGTGCCCCTGGTATTCCCAATGCCTCTGCCGCCGTCTGGGGCAAGTGGCATCAGCTCCTCCTGCAGCCTCAAGAAAACGTCGGCGTGCCAGCCCGCGGCGCCCGCCGCTCCACGCCCTGTCCCCACGAGGGCTCCCGGCCGCCGCACCAGCCTCCTGCGAGCAGACTCCTCTCGGCCTTCGGCTCGAGGTCCCAGGCACCACGTCCTGATCCCAGGCACCACGTCCTGGGACCGGTGTTTACGTCCCCTGCAGGGCAACTGAGGAGCTGCTTCCAGTCTGAAACCCCCGTTCAGACACAGCCTTGAAATAAAAGAGCATATGCGAATTAAAGGCGCACGACTGCTGTGTCTTTGGGGCCTTCGGGGCTGCAAAGTAAAATGAGTAGCTGAAGGGAAATGAAGAAGAAAAGCAAAGGAAAAAGGGAAAGTGTTGGGGGTGGGGGAGGGAGAAATCTGTTGTGTCACAAACTCGGTGCGGGGCACTTTAAATTCCACCTCTGCCATCCTCACGTGCTCCCTTGGGAGTAAGTAGTAGCGAGCCCGTCGTGCTGATGGAGAAGTGGAGGCTTGGTGCCCTTCAGTAGTTTGTCCAAAGTCGCACATGAGGATGCAGTGGGTTCTGACTCAGACAAAAACATGCTCCAAACCACGTCGCTTCTCCCCGACGGTTCCTTCCTCTAAAGAACAGAGAAGTTTGCCCTAGAACTGAAGTATTGTAGTGGTGGACAGACCCTGTGGAGACAATGCAGCCTCAGCATCCAAGAAACAGAGATAGATGGGTAGATAGATGACCGATAGATGACAGATAATACCTAGATCGCAAGACAGATGATGGATGGATGGATAGGAAGGAGAGAGAGAGACTGACACGCAGCAGAACCAGGACGTGGCCACGCAGAGCCCAGGCGCCGGCCTCTCACGCGGTCTCGCCCGACCCAGCAAGCACGGGGCCTCTGCACGCGACCCGGATGCACAGCGGCCTGACCCGGATGCACAGCGGCCTGACCCGGATGCACAGCGGCCTGACCCGGATGCACAGTGGCCTGCAGAGGACATCCCCACCTTCCAGAGACGCTGGCTCGTGGGGAACCGGCCGGCAGTTCGTTTGCAAACCGCCTTTTCTGCCCCGTGCTCCTGTTTACGCCCGGCCCCGTTCGCTGCCGCTGCCACGTGTCTGGGGGGGCGCGTCCCCACGCCATTGCCCGCTCTGGGGGCGGGGGAGGGACGGGGATCTGGTCCAGAACGGCACACGCAAGGCGCAGCTGTGACAGCGGCGAGGACGCGGGCTGGCCGGTCGCCCTGAACCGCGGCACACAGACGGGCTCTGCGTGTCTCACGGCGTTGGCCCACACTGCACGGAGGTGCGTCACTCCGCTGCCAACATCACAACCAGACTCCACGTTAAACCCGCTTCCACGCTCTCCCGCCGCGCGGAAGGTGGAGTGGCCCCACGCCCCCTCTGCGCCCGGCAGGACGGGCTGGGCCGGCAGCCGCGGCTCCCGCACCTGGTCCCCTCCCCGCTTACGTCACCCCCGGGGGCCGCGGTGACCCTTGGTGTAAATGGTTAAGCAGATACGGTCGCAACGCCAGTCATTGCTAAACTTTCCCCAAAAGCATCCCCGATAAAGAACCGTTTCCGTCAACACCGTGACGCTGGGACAGACAGAGCGGACCGGGCCATCGCGCCACGAGGACCCGGGAAGCCAGGAGCTGGGCCGGGCTGGGCCGCGGCTCCAGGACACCCAGTTTTTGCTTAGAGAACGTATTCGCTGTATCATTTCGTTTATTCCTCCCAACAGCCAGCGAGGCAGGACCGACTCTCGGAGAAGCAAACTGAAGCTGAGACTTGCTGACCAGTCGTCCAGCCACGGCCACCGGCCGGAAGGTGGGAGACGGGGCTGAGCCCGCGCGTGTCGGCCGCCTGTGCCCTGCTCTCCAGACAAGGCCGGCGGCCGGGGGCCCCGGGGGGACCCGGGGGGGTGTGCTTCCGCCAACGGCCTCTGCACTGCTGTTCCCGCCGCTGGGAGACCCCAGCCGGACCCGCGCTCGGGGGGACCTCGCTCCCTCTCCACTGCCCCCACCCCCCCCCCGCGGGCCCCACGGCGGGCATGCCCACCGCCCTCGGCACCCGATGCTGACACCGCAGCCGGGGACCAGCAGCAGCAGTGCCTGGGAAGCTGCCCGCGCCGAGCCCGGGCCGCCCAGGCCTCCCGCCTCGGAACGGGCGCCAACTCCTCCAGGGGTCCCCGTGCGCCGCTCCGCGGCAGCCCTGCCCAGTGTGGGTGACGTGGCAGTCATGAGGGCGATTTTCCACGTGCAGCCGCGTCGCAGTCGTAAAAAGACCTGTTGGTTTCGTTTGCTGTCCCCGCCCCTACTTAAACGTCGGTTCCCGGAGGATGGCGCTGCGTTCTCGCTCTGCCTCGCCTACCCGTCTCCCCCAGGCCGGAGGATCGTGTGTGGACGGCCGGCGGTGGAGCCACCGTGCAACCACAGAGGGCCACTTCCTGCCGCCCTGGAGCCCAGCGGCTCCCCAAATGCCAAGTGGCCGCAGTTTCTGTGCAGCCCGAGCCGCGGAGAGCTGGGAGCTCCGGCCACCTGTCACGTCAGAGCTCTGCCACGGCAGGCCCCCTCCCCGAGGGGCGTGTAAGGACTCAGCTGCCGAAATGCGCGCCTGGCTTTGCCCTTTGGGTTGGGGGCGGGGGAGGAAGGAGTGGGGGCTGAAACGCCCCCTTAATCGCCGGCCTGCATCCACCCGCGAGCCGCGGCGAGCTCCTCTGTCGCCGTGACGCACACGCCCTAATCCGTGAGTCTATCTCGCCCTGAAAATCTGATGCACGTGTTTTAATCTCGAATGTGCTTTTTAAACCACATCAGATCAACAGCACAGGAGCTGGTAGAGCCCGGATTTGGACGCAGCTGAGTGACACGGAGGAAACAGAGCTGCTGGGGCTGCTTAACGGGGTTCGCCCGATTCCTCCTCCCCCCCCCCCACCTCACCGAAAACAGGAACACACAGGCATTCGCAGAATGAGTGGCATTTGCAGAATTATGGGCAAGAACGGACGGGGGTGGGGGCAGGGCCTCCGGTTAACCTGCAGGTCTCCGGCCAGGCGGGCAGGGGGTGAGGGGCAGGTGCCACGGCCCCGGCTCGCAGCAGAGCTGAGTGGGGGAGACAGGAGCCTCGGTGCCTGGCTGACAACAGTCGCTCCCTGCCCTGAAGACCGGCGCCCCTGGTCAGGCTGCAGAGAGGCCAGTGGACCCAGCACGTGGCTCCCGTGGGTGACGAACACCCCCCCCCAAAAGCTCCTTCTCCGGCTCATCCCGTCACTCCGCCAAGCGTTACGTGGGTCCGCCATGGGAAGGGGCTGGGCAGGGGATGGGGGACACGGGTGTGTGTGATCCTCTTCGGCACGGCAGCCCTACGTGTAGCTGCCAGTGCTGACCGGCGGGCCCCAAACGCCACGGCGAGGCTCCGCAGCGCTGGCCACGCCATGGCCGGGCCCCACGGCCACGGCATCCATGCACCTCCCTTCCCAGGCTCAGTGCAAGGGGGCAAAGGCAAAGGGCTCCCCCCCCCCCGCTCTGCGAGGCTGCTTCCCGACGTGCCCCCCCACGCGGCCCCCATCAGCTCTGAGGCACCCAAGTCAAACACACCGTCTTCTGCCAGGGGCAGCAAAGCCACCCAGCACACACTGGCGACATCTGCTCTGTCCGCCCCCCCTCCCGGAAAGGGCCTGTGACGCTTCTCACCAGACACGGCCTTAAAATTAGGACGGGGGGAAAGCCCCAGTGACCGTCGCAGGGCCACGGCTGCCCACAGAAGCGCCGGGACGTCTCCACGACCGGCCACCGGCTGAGCGGGCGTCTCGCCCTTTCCGCGTCCACTGCCTAGCGGTCACCACCCAACACCTTTCAGTCACAACCGCAGAGCGGGAGCCACGGCTTGCGACGTTACACACACTGCTTCTCCAGTTAAATTAGGCATTCGCTGTTTTGTGTTTTGATAGGAAGGGGCTGTTTGAAGCCTCTTAAAATATTGCAATTAGTTCTCTCTGTTGAAACAGACGTGACATGAACAGACACATTTGCTGTTTCGCTTTAATGTGTTGGAATGTTTATGCCTAAGTGTACTTCTCCCAAGCTTTCAAAGCATAAGGCATATTTTTTAAAGTGGAAAAAAAAATCAATCACAATACACGCATCTATTATATATTTCTGAAGTTATTTCTAAAACTTTCCCAGGCTGTATTTAAACTTAGAAAGCCCATTTCTTCAACAGGAAGGTGACTTTTCAGGCATCAGACCTCCTTTTACCTATGGGCTCTGTGAAGACCATAACATCGCCTTAACCCACAAAGCCTGTGTTTCTGTTTGACAACCGCAATTAATTACTGCGATGCAGCAGAGAAGGGGCCAGCCACCCAGATGTATTTTCCAGAGAGATGTAAAACAGGAGGAAAGAGGAACAGAAAAAAAAAAAGGCGAAAGCCAAGGAGGTTTGCGTGTGGGGGCACGGGCGCCACGGCTGTTTGAAATGTCACAGCTGGCAAGACGGCGGGCTAATGTACTTTATTTACCTGCCTAACTTCGCCGCCCTCTGCCTCCCCCTCCCGCCGGCGGACGTGGGGAAGGAGGGAGGGGACATCTGGCAGGACGCGGCCCCCAGTGCGGGCCACCACAGTCGTGGGGGGCGCCCGCCGTCACGAGCCCACTGATGCTCCCAACACAAGCCAGCGTCTCCTCAGCGGGAGGGGAGCAGAAAGTTCTGGAGGTGGGGACCACCCCGGGGCGAGCGAGGCAGCCCGAGCTCGCGGCATCTCTGCGCCACTCACCGCTGCTTCTGTCTGACCTGCGAACGCTGGAAGTGGGAATTCCAGCCACGCAGCCGCGCGCGGGGCGACTCCGGCGGGTTCCCGGGGATCTCCAAGCCCGTCCGCCCGCCTCGTCCCCGGCGTCCCCGGCGCAGAAGCGCGGAGCCCCGCAGGAGCCTGGCTGGCGGACACCCCGCGGGCTCGAGGCTGGGGCCCCCCGGGCTCGGCGCTGCGCGCGATCGGGAAGCAGCTCCCCGGCCCCGGAGGCTGAGCCGGCGCAGCGCGCCCCCGCCGCCGCCCTCGCCCGCGGGGTGAGGGGACCCCAGGTGGCCCGCAGCCCCCGCGCCGCGCCGGGCCCTACCTGTACCAGTCCAGCCCCTTGTCGTAGTTCCTGTCGAAGAAGTGCGGCTCCACGCCCACGGCCCGCACGTCCGGGTGCGCGCGGATCGCCTCCAGCAGCGCGCGGGTCCCGCCCTTCTTGACCCCGATGATGAGCGCCTGGGGCAGCCGCCTCTCCCCGTAGTCCGGGGTGCCGGCGGCGCCCGTCTCGCCGGCCCCGTCGGCCGCCCTCCGGCCCGCCAGCCCCTCGCCGGGGGCGCCGGGCTCCCGCGCGTCCGGCCCCAGCAGCGTGCTGGGCGCCGCGCTCGCGTCGCCGGCGGCCGGCGGGGTCCGCAGCCAGGCGCCCCGGGCGCCCCCGCCGCTCGCCAGCCCCCAGCCGTCGGGCGCGGGGGCGGCGGGCGGCTCCGCGCGGCTCGCGTTGTCGGGCGGCTCCCGCAGCGCCAGCGGGAAGCGCAGGGGGCCCGCGCCGCCCAGCAGGCTGTAGCACAGGCAGGTGACGGACAGCGACAGGGTGCACATGAGCAGCAGCTTGCGCGCCGGCGGCCCCTTAGCCGAGGCGCCCGGCGGGGGCGCGGGGGGCGGCGGGGGCGGCGCGGCGACCGGCGGGGGCGGTGCGGGCCGCGGGGCCATCGCGGCTCCCGGCTCCCGGCCCCCGGCGCGCCGCGGACATGGTTTCAGCCGCCGCCCCCGCCTCGCGCCGCGCCGCCGCCCCGCCGCCCCCGGCCCCGGCCGCTGTCCCGCTGCGCCGGGGGGGGCCCCGGCCGCATGGCCCCCCCGCTCTGCCCGCGGAGCCCCGGCACCCCCCGCGGCCTGGGGCAGGGGACCGAGGGGCGCGGAGCCGCCGGCGCCCGCGCTCCGCCCGCAGCGCCCCCGCTCCCGCTCCGCCGCGGCTCCGGCTCCTTCCCCGCCGCTAACTTTCTGCCGCGCGCGCGCCCGCGCCGCCGAGGGGCGGGGGAGCGCGAAGGGGGCGCGCAGGGCTGGGGCGCCGGGAGCGCAGATCGTGCCCCCCGCTCCACGCACGCGCTGGGGGGGCCCCGGCAGCTCGGGGCGCCGCGTCCTCCGTCCCTGTCCGGCCGCTTCCAGGGACGCGCAGCCCCGCGGAGCCGCGCGGCACGGAGCGGGGGCCGGGCTGCGCGCTGTCGCCGCCCCTCTCCCGCGGGACTCGGGCGACCTCGGCCCGTCCCGGACCCGCCCCCTCGCCCAGGGGTGATTCGCCTCCCTCCCGACCTGCATCCTCACGGCCTCCGCGCCTCCTCCTGGAGCTCCGGACCCAAGCCCAGGGCCGCGCGGCCCGGGGCTGTCGCCTCTGTCCCGCCACCGGGCGACTGGTTTCTGCTGCGAAAGACGAGGCTGTGCCCGCCCCATACCCTTCGCCACAGGCACGCCTGTGTCCCCTGGGGGCCTCGCCGCTAAAGGAATTCAGACATCCCAGACTGAAATGGCCCGAGACCGAACAGGCAGAGACAGGCTGGGTTTCCGGGCGTCCGCGCATCGCTTCACTGCATTTTTTTTTAAGTGTATTTTCTTTGCAGAGAGACTCCCACCCCTCGCCCCCTCTCCTGGGGAGAGGTAGGCACAGAAAGGCTTCGGCAGATTCCAAAGTAGCCTCCCCCCCGGGGTGCCTTTCGCAGGGGGACCTGGGGATGTGGCAGGCTGCCTTGGGAGGAAGTGGCCGGGAGTAACCAACCGAGGCACCCCGGCCAACTCTGCCTCCTGGGGACAGGGCTGGCTCCAGGGAGTCCCTCTCCCCTGCCATCCACAGCTGGGAGCCTGGCGGGCTGATGCGGTTGGCGTCTCCGGTTATGTTTGATCACATAATAGAAACAACAGTTGAAAGAAAATGTATATAATGTCTAAATATTAACTAGATACCTAGTGCCAAAGAGGGAAAAAATGTTAATCAAATAAGATGAAGAACAGGCACCGCTCCCGAGCGCACAGTGGCTCGCTGCTGCTCCCAGCTGGCCACGCGCTTCCCTTCCTGCAGCTCGGGACGGCTCCTGGTGATGCGTGTGCAGCTGGCCACGCGCTTCCCTTCCTGCAGCTCAGACATGTGCTTCCCTTCCTGCAGCGAGGACATGCACTTCCCTTCCTGCAGCGAGCTTGCAGCTCGGGGACGGCTCCTCGTGATGCGTGTGCAGCTGGCCATGCGCTTCCCTTCCTGCAGCAAGTTCGCAGCTCGGGGACGGCTCCTCGTGATGCGTGTGCAGCTGGCCATGCGCTTCCCTTCCTGCAGCGAGCTCGCAGCTCGGGGACGGCTCCTCGTGATGCATGTGCATGGAGCGCAGGAGGCTGTGGTGAGCAGCCCGCTGCCCCGCACGACATCCCGTGTGGGCAGGGCGCTCCCTCCAACCCCGCAGGGCCGCACTGCTGCCCCAGCCCATGGGGCCCCGTCCCCCTTCCCACTCCTACCCAGCACGGGGTGCTTGGCCAGGAGGCCGTGGCTGCAGCAAATACTCACTGCCACCCGCTGCCTGTCGCCTTCCCAGGGCCCAGGCATGGGGCGCCCGGCGTGTGGCCAGGGGCCCTGCAGGCCGCCCCGGTGCCCAGGCCACTGAGGTGCCCTCTCCCCGCTCGGCGACGCGAGGCACCCGTCCACTCGAGTTTCTATGAAAGGGACACTTTCAGACCGGGAAAGGTTTTCGTAGAATGCTACTGAACTTTCACCCAGCGGTGGCAAACCAACTCACGGCAAACGGAGAGGTGGACGTGGCCAGCACAGTGACATAACGAAGCCTAAACTAGGAGCGACATTTTACAGTCAAGGGCTTTCCCCAAAAAATCTGGATACGAGGTTTCGTTCAAACAGCAGACTGAGCCACGGTGGGCCCTAGCCAGAGCCGAGAAGCCCCTTTCAGTGGGGCGCGTGCCGATTCCCCTAGCCCCCATGCGCTCGCACGGCCCACCTGGGTGCTGCTCAGAAGGGTGCCCCCAGCACCCCTTCCCCTCATCCCCAAGTGTCGCACTTGAACCAGAGGCTCCTGAAGGAACGGAGCCCGATGGCAGCCTCGGCCCATGACTGGTGGGGAAGAGGTGGCTTTGTGGGACTGGAGATTGGAGAGTTGTCACTTGGGCTGGGACCTTCTTCCCTACTCTAGGTCCAAGCTCTTCCTGTCACAGAAAGCAGGGGCGCCCGCATGGGAGGACGCGGGGTCAGCAACCCCCAGAGGTCCGGAGACTGCAGTGAGTCAACGCCAGGCCTGCCCGAGGTTTCCCAGCATCCCCCGCAGCTGGCCTCCGGCCGCCCACGTGCCAGACAGCGTCGCTTCCCTCTGCCCTCGAGGTCCCCGCCAGCTTCACGCACGTCAGAACCGAACCCTGCCGACCCGAGGGGCACGTACGTCGCCTTCCTCTTCCCCCTCCGGGATGGCTGGGTGACAGACCTAACACAAGGCTGTCGCGTGCTGGCTAAGTGGCTCTTGGGCAGGTCATCTCCTCTCCCCGAACCTCATTTTCGGCACATATAAATTATGGATCAGACTCACCTCAAATTGTTTTGATAAAGCACGGAACTGATTTAGGTGGTACATGCACAAGCACCGGGCCCTGCTTGACGTGTGGCCCGCCAGCGACATTCACACGTGCCATGCCTGCTTCTAGCAACCCTTACCCTGGAAAAATACACGCGCATCCTTTCCCAAAACCAGCCCAATGTGTGAGCTGGAGCCCACTCTCCAGAGGTACTCGGCGGCGTTTGTCAGGCCAAGCCTAATGCCTTCCACAGTGTTTTGGTTTTTTCTTTAAGCAATAGAAACTAACTCTGGCTAACTTCAGTTTGCTTTGTTTTTGTTTGTTTGTTTGCTTGTTATGAAAGAAATTTACTGGAAGGAGGTATAATGACTCACATAACTGAAGGGAATTTTTTAAAAATTGGCAAACAAAAAAGCAAAAATGGCCTTTGGAAGGACATGGAGTGTGTGGTGAATAGTTGTTACGTCGTTCGCCAAAGCTCCTTGGCTCCCCTTTAAGGGGTGTATCTCCTTGGCCCCTTAAAGTCACGTGTGGCTCGGCGACACCGGCTGAGGAGCCTGGAGCAGCAGCGAGGTCGGCCCTTCCAGGCGGAAGCTTCGGCAGGCGGTGCGGGTTCACCGGTGGGAGTGTGTGCTCCCCGCCTGGCAACCGTGCAAGAAGTTGGAGTGAGCCTCTCACGGCTGCCCTCTCCTCAGCCCTCCACGCTGGGCGAAGACCATAGAGACCCAGCCCGTCACCAATCCCTCTGCTGTTGACCGAGGGACTTCTGTAAGCCAGTATTCGAGCCCCCCTCCCAGAAAAGGGTGAACGACAGGTTAGGAGCCTACTCTGTCTCAGCAGCATACACAGAACCCATGTCTCGTACGTCTTCTCAAACACGTTCCCCATTTTGTCTTTGACGTGTCAATGAGAAAGCGTGTCTGTAGACATCTGCAGGCGAAGCTGCAGACAAAGCCAACGTGACAACGAAGAGGAACATTATAAACTCGTAAAGGGAGCAAAAGACTCAAGACCAAGCAGCGGCTACCACGAACGTCTGGGACCTTAGGCTGAAAAGGTATCACACGGAAATCAGGAGACACTTGGAGCCGCGAGCACTCCGTGACGAAATGCGGTGCACGGAATTAAGCGATTCTCATGACAAGATTCTCTCCAGTACACTTATCCAGAAAGAAGAAAAACTAAAGATAAGTGAGCTAGCTTCATGCTTAACTCAAGGAACTAGAAAGAGAGCAAACGAGTCAGGCCAGGAAGGGAGTGGCAGAGACAGGCACCCGAACTCCGCTCACACTTACTGCTGCTTCCCCGGCCCGGGACGGAACTGTGTACCCCGTTTCACACGTGGAGACCCCTAATCCCCAAGGCGGCCGCATCTGGGGAGAGGGACTTTAGGAGGTAAGTAAGGGTAACATGGGGTCAAAATGATGGGACCCCGATCTGGTGGGACTGTGGCCTCAAAAGCAGCTGAGAAGATAGCCCTCCCCGTTCCTGCACACGGGGACACGCCCCTCCACCATCTGAGGACACAGCGGGACAGGGATCTTTCGCAAGCCACCCGGGCCATCGCCACAACCCAACGTGCGCCCTGGCTCCCTGACCGCAGACTTCCAGTCTCCAGAAGCATGAGCGGTAATTCCTATTGTTTAGGTCGCCCGTGCTCTGGTATCCCGTTACGGTGACCCGAGCTATGACATCTGTCTTTCGAGGTTTGTACACAGGTTCTGATGCCAACTCCAGTGTATGTGTGTCGGGGGTGGGGGACCTCCACCCCAAAAGGCAGCTCTCCAGACAACATACGGTCCTGCGATTCAACTCAACCCTGACGCTTTACCCAGAGACGGCACCAGACCCACAAGGCTGTCCCCACCGCAGATGCCAATGACGAGTCCAGACGGCGACCTGTGCTGCTGACCGCTGGCTATGACCCGGAGGTTCCCCAGACCCCGCCTCAGGTTTGGTTAATTTGCTCGAGTGGCTCATGCAGCTCAGAGAAACGCGCCGCTCCCCGGGTCGTGAGCTCATCTCGAAGGACCTGACCCTGGGCCGGCGGGAAGGAAGAGACCACGGGAAGCGGTGTGGGGGAGGGGCATGGAGCTCCCACGCCCTCTGCTGGCACCGTGGTCCCCAGGTGCCACCAACCCCGAGGCACCCAGCGCCTCGGCCTCCAGGTGTCTGCGGAGCTTCCACAGAGGTGGGGCCGCCGAAACCTCTGGCCACCTCTGGCCACCGGAGGCTGATCCACCCTCCAGGAGGGCGGGGGCGGGGGCGGCGCACCAAACGGCCCTGCTCTGGATCACGTGGTTGGGTCCCTGGCCACCAGGCCCATCCTCATGAGACCCGAGGGCTCTGCGGAGGTCATACCCCTAACGGGAGGTGCACGGGGAGTCCTGGTGGAACCGCGACGGAGCTGCCGGCATCGCAGAAGCCTCCGAGGGTTCCGGAGCTCTGCGCCAGGGACGGGCCCAGGCCAGCGTCCGCTTCCTGCCGTAAGACGGTTTCCCGGTCCAGCCTGGCCGTCTGCAGCCACCGCGGACGGCAAGACACCACGGAGGGCAGAGGCGCTGGTCCTCAGTAACTGACCCGGCCCGTCGCCCATGGGAATACCTCCCGGGGGGGCCACTCAGGCCCGCAGCCCCGTGATCGGGTGGGTCCCCGAGGCGGGGGTGGCCTCAGCAGTGCCTGGCACCCCTTCCAGGCGCCTGTCATAACGGAGCGGGGAGACTGTGCCGACTCCACTCTGAGCCCCGTTGGCTCACTGCCGCACCCTCGGCTGCCATTGCTCCCTCTATCCATTCACCCCGAGGCCTGCTGGGGGGGTGGGTGGGGGGCAGTCCCTCCGCTGTGCTGGGCGAGACCCAGGCGGCAGCATCGTCTGGCCGGCGCCTCCCGCCACGCACTGCTGTTCACGCACGCCAAGGCGACGCGGCTGGCGCGCAGCTCCGGGAGTCTCCACCACCTGGAGACTCAGCCGTTAGCCCCATTTTCCAGATGGTGGAGGCACGTCCTGCCCATCGGGCCCCTAGCCATCCCGTCTGACCAAAGGCTCAGCTGCTCGCGCAGCCATGAGCCCTGCCGGCAGCCCCTGGTCCTGGGGCCACGGCGTCAGGGAGGTGGAGGCGACGTGAGACGAGGAACCAAGTGTGGCCGTGATACCAGCGTCCTCTCTCGGCAAGACGGCACGGTCACACGGCGTCCCACCCCCCACCCCAGGCCCACCAGAGGGACAGGAATCCGTCCAGTGGGGCGACAAGCCCCTCATATTTGGGATGTGTGACCACACACGTGTGGGGCGTTTATTTTCATTTGTGTCCATTTTTACTGCTCAGGTGCCATTTCTTACTGACTCACAAAAGCTGCTCATGTATCAAGGATATCAGATTTTTCCTCTATCATACATCTTCCAGTTATTGAGTTACCAGTTTGTTTTACCAGTAAATTCTTTTCAGGGTCACGTACGTTTTTATTTCTGTGCACTCAATCTTTCAATTATTTCCTTTGTAGTTTTTACCTTTGGTGGAAAAGATGCCCCCAAAGAAAATGCACTTTTTCTTCTAGTACATTTTTGGTGTGTTTTCTATACTTAAACGCTGAAATCATCTGAAATTCCTTTTGGCACATGGTTTCACACAGGATCCATCCTCATTTTTTTCTTCGTTTTCCTAACGCTAGTTATTTCCTGACGATTTGAAATTCAAATGTTATATAATAAATCCATAATGCCAACATCTTCCCACCCAGAAATACAGAAAACGAATGGTCATTCACTCAATCTTTTTTTTTTTTTTTTTAATCTCTTACTGGACTTCTGTGATTTTATTGCTGTAAGCTCCGCACAAATCTTTGCCCAGATGCATGTTTTGGCATCTAATTGTGCCTTTTTAATTTTATAAAGTTCCTTACTCTTTTTGTTTCTTTCACTCATTCATTGTTTCAACTACCGTTTGGAGCAGTGAGTATGTTCTGGGCCCTGGCTTCGATGTGGAGGCCACAGTGAGGCAGACGCGGGTCCCCACCATCGTGAGGCAGAGGTGATCACAGCGGCATGTCCTCGGGAGCGAGGCACGCACGTGGGGCGAGGGGACACGGGGAGCTGCTGGAAGCGCCCAGGCTGCCCCCCGGCAAGCGAGAAGCTTCATGACGAGGTGACGCTTCAGCCCACACGGAACGGGAAGGGTGGACTCAGCCAGGTGAAGCCTATTTTTAGAATGTGCAACATCTCACCCGCTTCATTCATTATAAATTCACTTAGCAAACTGCATGGAAGGTAACTTCACAGAGAAAAGGAGGACCTTCCAGAAACCGACAGCAAACATAACGAAACACGATGACGCGGGGGAGCTGAATCCCGTAAACGCGAGGACGAGACCCGCGCGTCTTCGCCGTGGCCTCGATCCAGCTTTAGACTGGGGTTCCCAGGTAATGCGATAAATGGATACGAGCGTCGGGAAGAAAGAAACAAATTATTATCATTTGCAAACTATATGTTCCGTGGCAAAAGAAAATCTATGAAAATCTACAAACAAAAGAGTTTGGCAAGGGTGCTGAGCAAAAATCAAAATGCAAAGAGGAACGGCATGCATGTGTACAATCAGGACACAATTGGAAAACGTAATTTGAAGAGAGCCTATTCAGAACGACAATAAAACCCATTAGGTCCTTAGAAATAAACCCGATCAGAGGCAAGCAGGTCCCTCGCAGACAGAGCTATACGCCATCGCCAAGGGCGTTGCATCCATCTCCTTGAGTCACAATGAAGACTACGAGCTGTGTGGCTCAGTCACAGTCCTGGAGGTTGGGGGCCGGAAACCCAGGCGCCCAGGGCCATGCTCCCTCAGAGGCCCTGGGTTTGCCCGCTGTCACACGGTCTTCTCCCTGCGTGCCTGTCTGCTCACGGCACGTTCCCCTTCCTGTAAGGCCGCCAGTCACCCCATGACCGCGTCCGGATGAAAGCTATGGAGGCCCTATTTCCAAACAAGATCCCAGTCACAGGGACCGGGGCGGGACTTCAGTGTGTCTTTAGGAGACACCATTCAACTCCTAACAGGCATACAAATATATGAATAAGCGAATACAAGCTACACGCGTATGCCTTATCAGATTTATAAATGAAAAACTCAGCCTGCAAAGATAAAATCCTCACCATTAATCCATAACCTCTGAGTAACTCAGACAAACCCCCGACAAGGTCTCGTGCAGGCAAGGACCACGTGCACGCTGGTCACTTCCGATGTCACACGGAGGTGCAGGAGCGGTCGTATCAACTCCTCCCGGAGAAGTTAAACCATGGAACCAGAAAGACGCGGGTCCGTTTAAGAAAGGAGAAGGGTTTTAATGAAACGGGAATGCCAACGGAAATTCCTGGGCCCCAAACGCGCTTTGCTTATTCAGGTAAATTCTCCCCCATATTCTGATAAGAGAGCTGAATTGCCAACCTCACGGACTCACCGCGGAGCTCAGCCTTGTTGGTGCTGAGCTAAGATGAAGGTCTCAAGCAGGAACCCTGCAAGCAGGAGCAAGCGTGGCTGCACAGTCCGATGGCCTAAGCGACGGGTTTGCTCCAGCGTGTTTTCCCGTCCTTCCATGTCGGAAGAGGTCTCGTGCTGCCAAGCCGGTTTACAGCACAGCGCATCTTCCTCTCCCTGAAATAGGAATGTTCACGTGTGTGCGGGTGTGCACTCCCAAAACACGCTTTCTGTAAATACAACAAGTGGCGACCATTCCCTGTTCCGACGTCGGTGGGCTCGTTCACGATGAACCCCGGGGGCTTCTTGAAATCCCTTTCGTTTTGAAATAGCTTCAGAGGACAGGTGATTGTCGGGACGGTGCCGCGAGCTCCTCTAAGCTCTCCACGCGGCTCCCCGAATGCTGCGCCCGGGAAGCCCAGTGCGCGGGGACCTCCCCTAACCGAGCCGCACGCCTTGCTTGCATCTCACTGGTTTCCACCCGTGTCCAGTTATGCTGTGTTTCATCATTATGTCTTTCTACTCTCCGCTGGGCCGTGTGCTAGAGGGGGCCGTCGAGAGGACCGGGCTTCGGGCCAACCCCCGGGCAGGGACCGGGCGATCGGGGGCTCCTCGCCCCCTCCCTGGCCTTTGGAATGTGCCTTCCGCCCACCGCTCCCACGGGAGTCGTTTCAAGGCCGTGGCCTGGGCAGAGTAAGGGGTTGCCGAGTCCACTGCACCGACGACCCAGTTAAGGCCTCCACACTTTTCAGGGTCTGGTGGCGGGCGGAGATGGACTGGGCTTGTGGTCGCCCACACAAGCCTCTTGAGGGAGGTGCCCTGCTCGTGAGAACCACCGCCCGCCTGTCTGGAGTGGCCTGCCTCTTTTTCCCAGGCCTCTCCACCCTCCGTGAGGGGGTGGGGGCAACCCCCAAGGCCACGAGCCCACGCAAAGCAGGGCCTCTGCCTTCCCTTGCCCTCATGACCTTGACACTGTTGAAGAGCACCGGACAGGTGCCTTCAACGCCCCTCAGAGTTGAGTCCCGCTGCTGTTCACCTCGTGGTTCGACTGGGGTCACAGGTCTGGGGGAGGAGAGCAGAGGTGACGTGCTCCTCCCGTGACATCCTATCGGGGACGCGTGACGCCAACATGACCTGCCGAGGACATTGACCGTGAAAACGAGGCGGGGGAGCTACCCGCCAGGCTCCTCCACCCCGAAGTCGCTCTCTTCCTCGTCCCATAATCACTGTTTTAGAGCCGAGTGACTACGTACAGGGACGGTGATTGTCACCTCCCGGAAGCAGGACTGTCACAGTTATGCGGCCATATGTTACAACCAGAACAACAATCAACGCGCGCTTGGGGGAGGGGTCCGAGGGTACACAGAGGCCCTGTTTCTCTTTGAAGTGCCACCCACTGACTTGAGCATTCGGCGGCGTGGCCCGCCCACAGCGACCGTGGCTGTCATGGTCTAACGCCGATTTCCTGCTTCGCTCGTTGTTCTACATTTATTAACTGAAATTCTCATGTAAGGAAGATTTATCCCTTCCCCTCCATTTGATTATTCAGTTGCTATTTACATCAGTGTGGACTTACAGATGTTTATTTTCTTCTTTGACCCACATAATCAGTCTAATCTTCTAGTATTATAATTTGTTTCGTGGCTGAAAGTGTTCCAGATTTGGTCGTTAGGAGTTCTTTCATATTGGTGCCTGTATCCTCTTGGCTCCCTCCCATCTTTTTATCTGTTTATTCTTGTCCTTCCTTCCTTCTGTCTGGACACTTCAGGATGCTCCAGGCCCATTTCGTACGTTCCCTGTCTAACCCTGAAACCAGCCATTTCTCCGAGGAATCCTGGCTCCTCTCCTCAGAGAAAGAGGTTTAGAAACCAAGAAGCGGGCGTTGAGTGCTCACTGCTGCTAGTCGCCTTCGACGGACAGACCTAGGAAACTATATGTAAGCATATAATCAGCTTATGTACAGGTTAACACACATAGTATATAATAACACACAAATTTGTTTGCGTGTGTGTGCATGTGTGTGCACACGTGTGTGTGTGTGTGTATAAAAGTAAGCATGAGCTCATACTGATGTCTCCGGCCCTAATTCAGCACTAGAGGGTTCCTCCTGCTCTTCACCCTTCCTTATTTGAAATTTCTTTCTCTGGCCCCCACCACACACAATTTATTGATGTATTTGTCCAACCCCAGCCAACACAGAAAGTGGTATTGGGATTACTAGCTGCATCCCTGTGGCTCACCACTTGTTTTTTTACCGCCTTCACCTGAATTATTGGCTCCACACACATGACAAAGACCTCAGCGTTATTTTAGGTGTTTAAATATCAGCATAGTCTGTAGTCTCCCCTCTGTAACAATTAATATTAAAACCCCTCTGACGGCCTCTAAATTTAAGGCACAGCAGAGAACTATGTTTATTCTACACAAGGGGAAAGGGCCAAGAATCTCCAACATAATTCTGAAGGACACAAATAAAAAATAAGTATTCACGCTATCAGATAGCAAAAAAAAAGAAAAAATATATATAATGAAATCATAGTAATGAGAACAATGGCCCAGGGGTTGGCAAACAAATCGATGGAAGAGACTAGAAAACCCAGAAACAGAAAACTGGGTTTTAACAAAGAAGCATTACGAGTCAGTGGGAGAGAGACTGGGCTGTTTAATAAATCATTGGCTGTCCACAGGCAAAAGGGGAAAACCAGATTCCTCTCAACACCATACTTGAAACAAAATACAGGCAGATCACAGACCTGAGCATGAGAGGAAGAACTGTTGAGCTATTTAAATTTTATAAGAAAACACGGCAGATTATCTCTATGGTATTTAGGTAGAAGAGAATGTCATAAACAAAATGTGAAAAGCACATCTCGTAGAGGGAAAGATGCGCATGTTTGCCTACATTTTAAATTTCTTTGAATCAAAAGATGTCATAAAGAGAAATGAAAAAACCAAGTTGCCTGGGACAATGACTTAAAATTCGGAATTATATATATAAGGAACTCCCACAAATAATTCAAAAATCACTAGGAAAAATGAAAAGGCAATAAAGAGGCAATTAGTTCACAAAGGAGAGAGTGTGATGGCAGCTCCTCTTACGATTATATCCAACCGCAGCATCACTCACCACGGTGGAAATTGAGTAGTTAAAATTCCACGTCACGCCCCTGAGATTGGCAAAAATTAGCGGCTTGGAGCTCCAAATTTTAGCGAGGACATCGGGGAGCAGGCGTCAGGCATCAGCGACACGGGTGTGCTGGAGGGAATCGCCAAGTCAGGTTCTGGTGTGCGCCCTGGAAACGGCCAACTTACTCCCAGGACGAGCGAGCGTGCAGGGTGGTGTGACACAGCAGCTTCCCCCGAGTGAGGGGAGGGGTCGCCGGGATTTCCTCGCGCACCGTAACTCCGCGGCACAGAGCGACACCCGGTTCGACAAATACTCATACGACGCAGCTCGAAAAGCTCCTGCTGATTCATAAACGCCAACCAGAGAGGGAGTGCGCGTGCACTGCCACACGCGTGGGCTTCACACACGAGAGATCGCGGGTCGTGGGGGTGACGCGTGCTCGTGCGGGCGCCGATCGATGCCCACGGCGAGGGAGGGGGAGGGTGGAATGGGAAGTGGCTAAGTCGTGTGCCCAAACGCGGCTGCTGAAGTCCCGACTGCGGGGCTCAGAACGTGGGTGTATCTGGGGAGACCGCCTCTAGACGGGTGAGCGGAGCCAAGGCCCCAATCCAGTGGGACTGTGTCCTCTTAAGGACAGGGGACTGGCCACGGCTGTGCGCGGATGGCAGGGCGACCATGTGAGGCCTGGGCGAGACGGCGGCCGCGCCCAAGCCCAGGAGAGAGGCCGCAGGGGGGCATCACCTCGCTGCTGGCCCTCGGCCCCGGGACTGCGGGGAGGATGGTCCGCTGCCCGGGCCACCCGGGCGCTTCGTCGTGACGGGCCTGGCAGCTGTCACCGCCTCTGAAGCCACCGCGGCAAAGTTTAACGTCTGTTTATTCTGGTTGTTGGGACCATAAATACAGATTCTATCATGTGCCCTTCTGTATGTTGCAAATATTGTATATTATTTAAGAAAACAAGAAGAGGATCCCCAAAAGAAGGACACGAATAAAACAAAGAGCCACCTGTGACCACCTCACAGCCAGGGTGCAGGGTTGGGCAGGTGGCGGCTCCGGCTGTCCCCACGGGGTGTGTCCCGGACACAGGCTGGCACTTCCCCTCCCGCCCTTGGCTCTGTCAACCCTCGGGCAGGACCACGGCCCGAAACCAGTCTGCACGTGGCACTCAGCACACACGGGCTCCTCGCACGTTTCAGCCTGAACGTGGGGCGTGTCGCCGCCTCTGGCCACATCTCGCTGCGGGCTTCTGGCCTCTGCCTCGCGTGCAGCCAGGATGAGGAGAAGCGTGGATGTGGACAAACGCCCCGCGGTTCTGCCCGTCGAATTCCTGCATTCAGATGCCACCAATAAAGAAGGTCGATTCCTCCTGCGCCAGTCAGGGTTCCCCAGAGCACCAGGAGACACAGACAGCTGACCGACAGGCAGATGAGACGATAGACGGACACATGGATGATCATAGATAGAAGGGTGATGGCGGGTCGGGGAGAGCGAGGGAGTGAGGAACCGGCTCACCCGATACGGAGATGGGGCAAGTCCAAGGGGCGCAGGGCGAGCCGGGACACTGGAGGCTCAACAGAGCCGACGGCGTGGTTCCGGGCTAAGCCCCGAGAACCAGGTTCGGTCCGAGTCCAAAGGCAGGAACTGCCCCCAGCCTGTGGGCTCCGGCCTTCGGCTGATTGGATGAGGCCCACCACCTGGGGCGGGGGTGCCTGCCTCCCTCAGTCCACGGATCACATGCTCCTCTCCCCGTCGTGAACCCACATGGGACATCATTAATCAGGGAGCAATGCACCTGTGACCCAGCCCAGCTGAACCACGAGATCGGCCAGCGCACCCCCCATGGACGAAGCACCCAGCTTCACGCTCGGCTCCTCTCCACCCTCCTGTGCCGCATATGAACTTCAACTTGTAGACTGACTATCGCGGCCAGATTCGTATTTCAATTATGCGTCTTCTTTCAGACTCACATATTTCCAACCTATTTCACGTAGTCACCTGTCCCTACCGCACACTGCACTGCACCCGTGGTGGCTCATGCCGTCCCGTTACGCTCCCTCAATTTGAGCATTTTGATTTGACTCTGCTTTTCTGGAATGCATCCTTCCGTGGGGTTTGAGCTTTTAACTGGGGCCAGAAATTGGCAGGGCCCTGAATTAAGTAGTGTGCTTTTGCATAAAATACAAGAGTCGGTTGTTTTTCTGGACACAAAGGACTCAAACTGTGATAGCTTAAACAAGCAAATAAACCAAAAACATTTTTCAGGAGGGGATAAAAATGTGCAGAAATGCAATTCAGTCTCCGACTAGATAACACGATTATAAGGTAGCTTCCTTTCCTGTTATTTTCTGTTTTCGTAACTACAGAATAAGATGTGAATGCACAGCAGCAAATTTAGCAAAACATAAAGCCAAGAACAGAGATGCAGTTGGGAACTCCTCTGTTCACCAGGGCCGCACTCCGCATCCTCGCAGAGGTGACAAAAGCTGCCTCCCCGAGCTGGAGCAGCGGGCCAGCCAGCGGGGCCAGCCAGTCACGTCGGCCAGCTCTGTCTGTCAGGCTGTGCTTCGTGTTCAGATATTCCACAAACATTATTGGCACCATCATATCTGATAAGTGGAGAAGCAGCAAGGATATTGAAAAAGTTACTAAGAAAGGGTCCGTGATTAAAGAGGCGAAAAGAGAGATTTCTGGAGGTCGGAGGCGAGGGAAGGCGGGAGCAGGGCCGAGCGTGACGCATTCGGCAGGAAGAACGAACCGTGCGGGCTGAGCGTCTGGGAAATCAACCGTCTTCACCACGAGGTGAGAAAACGATCGGACCAGCCGAGGCCAGAGGGGTCAGACGTCCAGCGGCCCGGCGTTAACGCTGAGGGCACCTGGTACAGGGAACAGGGGTGCAGTGGTCCTCGCGGGCTGCTGGCGACACTCGCCTTGCAGATCGCTCCCACCGGGGTCGAAAGCATCCCAGAGTCGGCACGCGTGCGCCTCGGACAGCCGGAGAATCTTCTGCGCCCCTGGCGAAGCCCGTGCAGGGCGAGACAACACCTGCCCGCCCTCGCGATTCCCAAGGGGGACGAAATGTATCTCTTTGGGGAAAATAAATCTGCTAGAAAATATACACGTAAGAGGGAGAAGAATCTGCCTGCTTCTCAAGCTTCAAAGGTATCGATCCACGTTCCTGTTAGGCAGGCGGGCGCCGGGGAGCTGGAGGCTTAAATCTGTCTTAGTTACCAGGGCTGGAAGCGCGTGGATTTGCAAACAGCCTTCAGAGCCGCCCCCTCCCCGGACCCTAGGCCCTGGGCGACGACCGGTAACAGTCTGACAGGCAATGGGGTTTTTTTCCCCTGTTATAAATAAAAATTGGATTGTACTATAAATAATATTATTTACCAAATTCATTTTGTCACAAAGATTTAGGAGACTCTCCTTATTGGTACATACAGATGCACTCACTCTTTTTGAATACTCAACAAATTCCTCGGTTGGACGCATCGCACATGCATGCGTGTGCGTGTGTGTGTGCACGTCTATTTTGCCTATGTATGTATACGTGTGCGTGACATGTGCACACATGCATGCGCGCATCTGTAGCCGCAGTGGAGTTGCCGTACATGCATTTCGTAATTTGAGGAACTACAATGCGGTGGCAATTCGTATTTTCACCTGCAGTTATTTTAAATTCTTTTTATTGTGAAAACCATTAACTCGACATAACGTTCACGAGACTCATACGCAAAACTGCCAAACCCCTTCAGCAAGATTCAGCAGCTGTGCAAAGCGTCTGCAGACGTGGCGCCCACGCGTCCGCCGCCGCTTCACCGTGCGCCGTCTCCCCAGTGACCACGCGACCCTTGCCTGGTCAGGAGCTTCTGCATCGACAGGAGATTTTCCTGCTTCGGTTTTGTCCACCGTCCCCATGTCGTCGCCGGCGCTTGCCCTGCGGCCCCGTCCAGGCGAGCGTCGCGTGTCCCCGCGGTGGCTCCCGGTCCCTTCGTGAGGCGATGGCCCTCGGCCCGTCATCGTGCTTCAAAGCACAGACGTTTCTGTAGAACGTGGCAGGTTATTTCACGGACTGCGCCTCGGCGTGGGTCGGACGGACGTTTCCTCGGTTTGACGTCGTGTTCTACGCCCCTGGCCAGAACACCGTGCCGTGATGCTGTGTCCTCCGCAGCCCGCGGCTGAGGGCACCCGGAGGCCACCGGCCCCCTCGCCCTCGGCCCCGGCTTCGCACCGGAGGGCCGTGCGGGCCGCTTGGTCTCCCCGTGCGGTCACTGGCGTCCACGCGTACGGGACACACTCTCGGATCAGGCGCATGCCCTCTTCCCCACCCGACTTTCACTATTGTCTTTATGACAAGGACTTGACAACGGCAACTTTCCACCTCTACCGCCCCGTCCCGTTTAACAGCTGGCCTCTCACCAAAGGACGGGCACTCTCATCTGTCTGTCTGTCCATCCACCCATCCCTCCACCTGCCCATTTACTCAGGACCGATTCATGGATCATTCATTCGGGGGATAAGACACTACGGTCCTTGCTTACTCTGATGCCCAGTGGGAGCCCCTTAGGCAGGCTCCCGTGTCCCCAACAAGTCCCCATGTTTGTTTTTGGTACCTCCTCACCTTTCGGACAACGAGAAGCCGGCACCTCGGCCTTCCTTGTCCCGCCCTGCATCGGTGCTTCCCCGTCCGGGATCCCCGGTCTCAGGGGGGGGTTGGGGAGCCCAGATCTGGGCCCTGGGTCTGTTCGCGGTCACTGAGATGTCACGGCTCGTGTGCCCTTTAAGTGGGCAGAGCTGTGAAAAGTTCTTGTTCGTTTATTAGAAATCATAAGTTTACGCTGATACTGCCCCAAATTCCAGTCTCTCCCTGCAAGGCCGTGCCCCCGCGCCCTGGTGGCAATCCTGGCCCCTGTGTCCACACCCGCACTCACCTGTGCGCCCCTGCGCAGGACCGGAAGCCGTGAGAGCCACAACGACGAAGCTCGAGACCAACTCGCGGTTATTTCATTCCCCCGCAGCTGATTATGCCTTGAATTTGCAAAGTGAACCGGTTCACTGGTCTCTGTTTGCATTCCACTTAGGCTCTGTTTTCCCCCCATTGCGATGATCAGTGACCCTGGCTGCACCTCTCCACCTGGGCGGAGCGCGGGGCGATGGGCCCACAGCGCTGCTCCCCGCAGCTAAGCACATGGACGCCCCCGAGGCCCGCTGGCCGGCTCCGGTCGCCCCTGGCTGGCCGCAGTGCCCAACCTGGACGCGCGTCGTTTGGGGCCAGCTTCCCCTTCGTCACGTGGGACCGTCTGGCGCACCCAGCACTGGTGACGGCTCTGCTGGCCACCGCCCGCGACAGACCCATACCGTGACGCTGACAGGTGTGCCCGGGGGCCAGGCGGGATGGCCTCACCATCCCACAGCCTAGATAAGGGCGGGTCTAAGTTGTCTTTTGTTTCCAGAAGGTTTTCTTGAATTACATCTTTAAACACTGGTTCTGCCCACTGTTTTCTCTCCCCAGCCCTCTGACTCAACTCTCCGGTTACAGGATGCTGGCCCTTTGCCTATCACACCTGTCCGGTGGTTTAAGGCCTTTATTCAACGTTTTTATTAAATGTTCACACTAAAATGCATTCTTGCCGAGGCCCCTTCTATTTTAGTCTTCACTTCCGAGATGGCTTTGCTTTTTTCTTCTTTTTTTGCTTTAAGTTTAATCAAATCTCATTGTGTTTCTTTCTGTGCCGTGTCCATCTCTGTTCTTAGTATCTGAATTCATGGTTCTAGATGTTCTTTAACATCTTCGAATGTGGAGTGTTGGGCTATGGTTCTGTTCCGTCACGTTTTTGGAGGAGCAGAACTGTTTTCTTTCTGTTTTCTTCCTACAGTAACTGCGTCTGGAGGTTGTTTGGGTGTTTGCTGTCATCGTTCCTGACTGCCGTGGACGGGGTTCCTAGTTTGAGAGAGCCCACCCAGGAGGGCCAAGCGCGGTTTCTCAAACGGATAACGTTTCGGGAAGTGAGAGCTGTATTTTGCCTGCCTCTGACTTCTGCGGAAGCCTTGCTGCTCCCGTCTTGTCTCCTTTTCCCTTCACGGCCTGGAGGGAGCGCCGCCCTGACCCTTCTCCGAGCCGCTGCCTGTCCCCAGACTCGAAGCTCCTTCAGGGCGGACGCCTCTGAGCCTTTCCCTTGCAAGCAGCTGCCAAGGCCAGTGCCGAACGACCGGCCCCAGGCCTGCGTCCAGGGTCTCAGCGTCCGGCCCACGCGCCCTCGCTGGGGATGGTCCTGGGTGTGTTTCATCCGACTCCTCCCCGACCCTCGCCCCCTTTCCATGCGGCTGGTATTCTTCCTGAGTCTGACTGGTCTTTTCACCGCGTTCACGGTATTGTCGCCAAGCGGAATGGTGTGTTTTCGGGGTCCTCGCTCTCTGCTGCAAACCGCTTTCTTTTCTTTTCGTGTTACTCGTGAGTGAGAGATTGTGGACCCCTTATCTCACAAGCGGCAGCCCTCATCTGTGTCCACACACGCTGCTCAACTGTCCTACAGTCGTGCGTCGTGACAACGTGACCTTTTCTCCTTGACACCTAGGAAACTGTCTTTCTCTAAAGTCAAAAACTTTCCCGATACGTGTTGTGGCGGTACCTCCTTCTCACTGATTTTGCCTGGCACGTCACGTGTCCCGACGCCCGGGCCCTGCGGGAAGGGCCTGTGTTCTGCGAAGCTTCTTCTGACACTAGTTTGAACGTTATTTCTCCCATTCGCTCCGCGCTCCCCACCAGACACGCCGACATTCCCACACGGGAAACCTCTCCCACCTCTGGAATCTTCTCGCCCGTGATTTATCTCTGTTCCCTTATCCCCTTCTTTCTGAGAGAGTCAGTCAGGAATGGCTTCGGCATCGTCGACTGAACCCCCAGTCGCATAAATTCGGATCCCTGTTAGTTCTAAGCTACATTTAATCTCGAGGAGAATTTATTCTTTTCGAAACATTCCGCTTTCTCTCCCTCTATCCGTATCTGTCATGCTCCCCTCTCTCTTCACGTCTCAGTCTCTGGACTTACCACGTACATCTCCATGTCTTGTTTCACAGAGCAAGCCACGTCCTGGGTTTTACCGTGGACGCACACGACAGATGCTTTCTCGAGCGTTTCTGCTCCCTGTGACGGTGCCAGCTCAGAGGCTCTCCTCGGCCCGCAGGCGTGGCACCTCCGCCTTCGCGTGTCGTGTGCGGCTGAGACCCACGGCGCCATCTCCACTTCCGCTTGTTCATCAGGGAACAAGGAGCGCGCAGCCTTCCGTCCGCCACGGGCATGACTCCCCCGACCCCGGGGCCCGGGCCTTCTCCCTGCTCCGACGCGGCCCCGCCTCGTCTCCCTGCGGTGTTCGTGCGTTTTCACCGACACGGCCGTTTCCCCGCTGTGCCCGAACCCTGCGGCCTTCACCTCGGCGCTGACGGCGCCGTCCCTTCTGCGTGCGGAGCCCAGACCCCGGCCGACCAGCGTGCGCTGGACGATGAAGCCTTGGGAGTGCTCGGCGGCCCTGTGGGGACGTTACCCCCAGCCCAGGGGACAGGCAGGGGCTGGTGATGGCCGCCAGGCAGCCGGCACTTCCCGGGGGGCAGCGTCCAGCAGGGACCACACCTGTGCCCGTCCCCAGGCCTCTGCTCCCGCGTCCCCCACGCCGTCCCCGGGGAGCGCTCCCCCAGTGAGCCCGCTTCACCAGACCCGCCGTCTCCGCCCCGAATGGGCTCGTTCGTCCCTTCGGCTATCGCTGAGAACGGTGTTTCTCTCCCATCCCTCCCCGGTAACTGTGACGGACGTTCGCGTCGGGCTCCAGGGTGCACGGCTCCCCTGGCCTGGCCACACGGCCCGTCCCGTGGGCAGCGGAGGTGGGAGGCGGGAGGGGGCGCACGAGGAGCCCCCTGGGAGCTGAGCGGGGCTGTTAGTCTGACCTGATGAAAAGCGCTATTTTTTTTTGGAGGCTTTAGTGCAATCATTAAATCTAAAATTCCATAGAAATGCTGCTCTGGTTAATCTTTAAAAACCAGCAAGTCAATCCCAGCTCAGTTCTCTCCCTCAAGTGAAACTCATTTGGTTGAGGATGGGGATTCAGGGGTTTGTTGACCAAAAGTTCAAAGTTCAAAGCCACGATTAAGTGTCTCCTCCCAAACGCAGCCCCTTGGGGGCCACGGGAAGAACAGGCGCCAAGGAGACGTGAATCCGCGTTCGCCGAGCCTCTGGCCACGCGGACCGATGTGTGAGCCCTCGGCTGCTTCAGGGTTCGTTCACAGGCAAATATTTTTAAACGCAAGTTCTTGTCACTTGTGTGCCCGGGACGTACCATTCTCACGACCTGGAAATGATGCCGACAGGCGACCATCGTGGTAGAACGGGGCGGCCCGGGCAAACCCAACAGCTTGGTCTCCCCGTGCCCAGGCCTCAGTCAAGACTTCAAACCACGGCCGAAGGGCACGTGGCGGCCGCAGGGTGAGGACAGAGAGAAGCGGAAGGTTCAAGCACGCCTGGAGGTAAATGACAGGACCGATGGCTCAGTGACAGCCGGGAACGGGGGCGGGGCGGGGGTGGCCCGACGAACTGCGGATTTTTCTGGCTCTGGGACCGGGAGGGACGCCCGTGAGGGAGGAGCGAGCACACACACGACGGCACGACGCGGTCTCTACGGCGAAGCAGCTCCAGCTCCGAGGGACGCCGCCGGCGGAGTGACCGCGGTCCGTCTCCCCCACCCCGGCGGCGGGACAGAAACGGGGCCTGGCAGGAGCTGAACGCGCTCGGGGAGGAACCTGGAGGTCGGCATCAACCTTTCCCCACGGGGGCAGCCCTCAGCCACAACGGGCTGCGACCCCACGTGAGGAGGAGAAGCCTCACCACAGACCGTGCCCGTCCTGCACTGAGGCGCACGCCAGGAAACGGATTCCTCTTGTCCCCCCACCGCCCCCCGCAACGCTCCGGCTCCGAGAGTTAACGCCGGGGACCCTGGAACTGAGCGAACCATGTCCTTGCAGACCGGACGTCTGACACACCTGTCACAGAAGCCGTACGAAATCACACCGGACGCCTGCACATTCTACAACAATGTCGATTCAGACTCAAAGACACGCCCATGAAATTTTTAAAACTTGTTTCCAACTCAAGTCACAGGGCCCGTACCGCCTGCGTCGAGAGGGGGCGATCCTGCTGGTTGCGGTCACGTCCGCTCTTTAACTGCCCACGTCGGGGGAGGTCCGACCAGGACGGGTGACAGCAGGAGACTCGGGACCGGCGGACATGTGGGCTCAGTCCAGGTTCGAAAGCACAGCCCCAGCGAGACGTAATCAGACGCCCAGACAGGCGAGGACCCGCTTTCCAGCACCCCCGGACTCCAAAGAAAAAGACATTTTTCCTGGACGCGGGGGCAGAAGGCCAGGGCGGGGTGGGCCACCAAGTCATCCAGCCCAAGCGTCCCCCACTGTGGTTTTGAGCATTCATTCCCACACTCCCTAATTTAAGGAGTGCTTATTGAGCACCTACTGTATACGAATCACTCTTCCAGGGTCTTGGGAGGCGTCAGTGAACAAGACAGAGACGCCCCCTCCCCCCGCCGACCTGCTGTTCTGAAGAGAGGCTTCGGGGGAGGGACGCTGAGAACAAGCAGTAAGCGCCATGAGTAAGTCACCCTGTGCCGCTCACTGACGGGCGGATGGATGCAGTCCCACGGCGAGGGGGGCAGGGCGTGAGACGAGACCACGACGGGGGGGGGGGGCTGCAACGTGCGTGGGGGGGCTGGGGGGCTCTTGTGCAGACGACGACGCTTGAAGGAGGGTTTGAGGGAGGGGAGGGAGTTCGCCGGGGGTCTCCGAGAGGGAAGCCAGGTGGGCTCTTGATTTATTTTTCCCTCTGAAACAGTCCGGGGTGGTCTGAAGCAGATGTCTCGCCGGGGGCTCCACGAGGGTCGGAAGCCGGTTCTGCCCGTGTCCCTGGCGGTCGCCTGTCCCAGCCGGTCTGATCTCACTGCGCTGAGGCTGCCACCGCCCCTCCCAGGGCACTCGCCCGGGGTCCGGGCAGCGCCTCCGCCTCCCATGGCGTGGTCCCCGGGTCGCCCGCCTGAGGCCGTGCAGACGCTCAGAGACGAGGGCCGACGGGCCCCAACCCGACCCTGTGCTTAACACTGACCGTCACCCCACCTCCATGAGCCCCGCGTCCTCACTGTCAAGGTGACGCGTCACCACCCAGTGGCCGAGGCATCGCTGAGGCCGGGGACATGCACGCGGAGCGCCCGGCTGAGCACTGGGTGCACAGTGAGCACTTCACTGAGCCACCTCCCTGGGGGCGGGGCCCCCTCAGCCCACTGCCCTGGACCAGCACAGAGCCTGGCACCAGAGGTGCGCTCATGAGGAACGGGGTGCCCTTTGCCTGAGGACAGCCAGGAGCACTCCAGAGTCCCCACTTCCCGAGACCTCGCATCTCCACGGGCCACCCGCCCGCCGGGTCGAGGAGGCGAAGCACACGCAGGCCCCAGATGGGTTACCCCTCTCCTTTCCCCCCGAATTTACGACCTTGGGAAGGGATGAGTTCGCGGGGCCAGGGGAAGTGGGGGGCAAAGCCGGCGTTGCCGCGACGCTGTGAAGGAGGCTGTTTCTCATCCTAATTACGGTACTTCCCAGCCCTTCTTCCTTCCAAAATGTGTTCTTCATCTAAAATTAAGGCATGATAATAATAATATAAATGAATTCTCTGGTGTGCCGGGCTGCAAGACAAAGGCAGAGGTGAGTCTATATATAGAGGGGCTTCATTAGGAGAGCCGACGCTCTGGCCCCAAACGCCTCGCAGTGAGGATGAAAGTTAGGTATCCAGTTAATTAATTTTGAGAGACTTCCCAAACCTCCTTTCTCGCTGCACTTTATTTGGAGTTTCAGACCTACGACCCCACAGGGCGCACACCCGCCTGCGGGCGCTGATCTTGGTGGCTGATCTTAATATGCAGAGCCGTGATCCACGGCCTGGGAGGCCCTGCAGGGCCCCGTGGGCGGCTTTGGGCCACAGGGAGGGGCGGAGCCCACAGCAGGGCCAGCAGCGGCAACGTGCCCACCCCGGGCTCCGGTGCCAGGCAAGGGGCAGCGGTGCCTGACGCCCTTGTGCGTGTCCATTGTGCGTGTCCAGGGTCCACAAACCACGCCCTCGGACAGAACCCGGCCTGGCACCTGTTTGTGTGAACATGTTTACGGTTGGCCGAGGCAGCGACGCCTCCTCCTGGGCGGTCAAGTGCACATCCATCCCTACCAGCTGTCCACTTTCCCGGTCAAGTCTGTGAACTGCCACAAAGGTCGGCAAATCGTAGCCCACGGGCCAACCAGGGCCCACTGCTTGCTTTGTCAATAAAGTTTTATTGGACACGCCGAGGCCCACTGGCCCGTGTACTGTCTGTGAGTGCACTCGAGCGGTGATGGCAGGTGCAGCAGGCCCTTGCCAGGCCTGAGAGACTCATCAGCTGACCTCTGCACGGAGATTGGCCAGCCCCTTCTCCGTGAGCGGAGCCTTCTGGAGTATTTGTGGCCACAGGTGGGTGTGCACATTACACAAGAGAAGAGGATGGCGCGGCACCTCACATTTGTGGGGATGACAATCTGGAGATAATTGCTTAATCATTTGGAGAAATGTTGGGTGTATATAGCTGAATACAGGAAGGAAAATCTCTTCCTTACGAAGTTACAAAATAAGGTTAAAAATCGGCAGAAACGGATTCCGCCTTTCTACCCTGAACTGATGTTTCGCATGACCCCGTGGGGTCGTGGCTGCGGGCGGAGCACCCAGCTGTGTCCCTGTGGTCAGGACTGGAAGGTGCAAGTGACAGAAAACAAAACCCACCCCACCTTAGGATAAAAAGAGAATTCCGGGAGTTCGCCTTAAAAACCCAGGGCTCTGTTGGGACCTGGGCTCCTGCAAGCCTGAGGCCTCACGTTCTTCCCCATCACTGACCCTGCTCAGCGGGCTTCTGCCTCAAGCCCCACTGCCTGGCGGCTGGTGCACACCTGCACCCCGGAAACCGGCTCCTCCCAGGTCCGGTGGCAGGTCCCCTCTGGGGGCAGGGGCAGTGCGTGCCTGCTGGCTCCCGTCAGCTCTGGCTGGGTCCCGCGCCCAGGCCCGGACCAATCGCTGTTGCCCGGACAACACAGAGCGTCCACGGCCAGGTCTGGGCGCGTGGCCTCCCTCGCGTCCAGAGGTAGACAGCTGACCCCATTCCAACCCTCTGGACCAAGACTCACAAGGGCGGGCTCTGCAGCAGGACCCAGGGGCCGGGACTAGAACAGACCAGGGACAGCTTACAGACCGGCAACGGCGTTGCCCCTACACAAACCGATGAGGCCGGGCTGCTCCCATCTGATGTTAACTCTCCGAACTCCCCCTCCAGTGTCCTGGGGCCCCGATAACCCGTGGCTGCCTCTTCATGCTAGGATGTGCCTCCCGTGGGCCTCTGGTGACTGAGTAGGGTCCTTCTTTACCCATAAATGCCCTCTAAAGTGAGATCCAACTCCTTCTCTGTAGGAACAGCCTAGAGCAGGGGTTCCCAACGCCCAGACTGCAGACCTGTACCCATCCATGGCCTGTTAGGGACCGGGCCGCAGAGCAGGAGGTGAGCGGTGGGCGAGTGAGCGAAGCGGCATCTGTGTCTGCAGCCGCTCCCCAGCGCCAGCATCAGCGCCTCAGCTCCGCCTCAGACCGTCAGGCCTTCGGTGCTCATAGGAGCCCCGGTCCCTGGGGCCACAAAGGCCAAGGACCACTGGCCCAGAGATCTTGGGTGTCATGAGCATTAATCAGTCTCTACGTCAGCATCGGCACG
>CM053501.1:359197-394494 GCA_028627145.1 Eidolon dupreanum | reverse complement strand
TAGATGATAGATAGATGATAGACAGACAGACGGGAGACAGACGGAGAGACAACACGTGGTGACAGCTGGAGTCTGCAGGCCGCACTGATGGGAGGGCCGCCCCGGCGTGACCGGGAGTGGGGGCAGCGGGGTGAGCCGGGGAAGGAGCGCTCTGTGTTGTGTGTACCTGCGTTACATACACTACCTGCGCGCAGGTAATTACGAGAATGCGTTTAGATGCTCACAACTAGGAAGCAGAGTGGGAGAGAGGACGAGAGCGGGAAGGACAGGGAAGAGAGGGAGACGGAGCGCCAGACTTGAAGGGGACTCTGAGAAAGTGACAGTTCTGATTTCACCCTTGAGCGGGGAGAACTCACTGGCTCGTAAACAAGTAGGGAATTCTGAGGTCCGTAAGTCATACATGAGATCAAACAACTCTCAGAGGCCCTGGAGATAAAAAGACCCGTGGTTCCTTTCCTCGGAACCATCCAGATAAAAAATGATGAAGGCCTGGACTGGGCAGAGATCCAAGACAGCTTCTTGGAAAAGGTGACATTTCAGGTGACACTAGCTCACTCCAGACAAGCGGAAGCTGAATCCGAGCCCGGGCTGCAGCTGGGGAGCAGCGTGGAGCTGTGGTTCTCAGACCTGGCTGCCCGCTGCGCCTGTGATGAGCCACAAAGCGACGGTGACCGTGGGCCCCGAGTTCAGGAGGCGGACTGGGACCCGGGGCAGGCCTCACGAGCCTCTCGCCGCGGACCCCGCGCCGCACGGTGATGGCCATCGCTCCACCACGGCCCGCGAGGCCCAGAGACAGCCGGGACGTGTCCCACGGCCACACAGCTGGTGAGCGGCAGGCAGGGCTCACAGCGGCGTCCTCTGGGTTCGGCGCCCGCGTTCGCTCCCGAGACCTCTGGATCGGACAGGCACGTTCGCCGTCACAGCGCGAGGGGCTTTCGTTCACTCCCACTGTCACACGAAGCAACTCAGGCCGCGGTGAAGAGGAGGCCACTCAGCAACTGGGTGGAGGGGCGAGGCCACGACGAGGTCACTCGCTGTCCGTGGGACGGACCTCGCAGGCCGCTGCCGCCTGGGAAGCGGCTCGCGTGCCGGCAGCGGCCATGTGCGGGCACTCGTGGGGGCCAGCCCAGGCCTCCCCAGGCAGAGGGCTGTGCTCGCCCACACGCGGGTCCCAGACACGTCTGCGCGCATGCCTCCACGTCCTTCCCTCCACGTCCTTGAACGACAGCGAACCGGGCCCGGCCAAAGCGGTCTGGGCCGCGTCAAAGCCACGCTCCGCTCCCCCCGGCCGGCCGCGCTGCGAGGCTGTGTGGGACGGACGCCCCCATCTGCTCCTCCTCTGAACCAAACGCCCGCCACCAGCGCCTCCTGCAGCGCAGTGCGAGACACCCCTCCTGACGGACGGCAAGTCACAGGAAGAGCCGGCGTCACGTCTCTGACGTCACTGGGCGGTCGGGGACGTGGGGGGAGAGACAGATCATTTGGGGAAACGAAGAAATATGGTCCTTGCATGTTGACGTCTCCAGGATGAGACCTGTGCCGCGGCACTTAGAGCACCTTCCTTTACCCCGGGTGGCTCGAGGGGCTGTCTGTCCCTGGCAAGCTACCTGACCACGATGGTCCCTGGAGGAAGCGCCCGGCCACAGCCGAGCCCACAGGCGTCGACGGTCTCCTCGTCTCCGGCTCACGGCCAAGCTCTAAACACGCGGTCCCTCAGGGGGTGCAGGCTGGTCGCCAGCCCGTGGACTCCCTCCCACGGACACCTCACGGAGGCCATGTGACCGGCCAGCCCGTGCCTGCAGACGCCCCGCCTTCCTGGCTGCTCTCGGGCCGCCCCGATGGGCTCGGCCGTGCCTGGACCCGGGCGAGTGCCGGGCTGGTGCCCTACCCAGGCCGGGGGAGCCACCGTGCCACACGCTCCCCACTCCGTCCTGCTTGGGCGTCTGCCCTTCACCGCAGGGCTCCCCGACTTCCGTGGGATCCATGGTTCCTGGACAGCACCTTCATGCCCTGGACTGTCCTGCGACCCACAGAGCGTCAGCCACACGGCAGGCACGCCTCCCTGCCCTGTGACAGAGGCCCCAATGTCCTGCCCACGAGCCAGTCCCGCTGTGACTTCCAAAGGCGTGGGAAACAGCTTCGGGTCCAGACCTGGTGGAAGCATGGTCCGGGGGCCCCTCCTTTACCCCCTTTTCACTGGTCCTGGTTTTAATATGAATTCTGAAAACAAAACGGCCTGGATCGAAAGAGGAAATACCCACCCTGTGCTCAACGTGTACTTTGCTGGAGTCACAAGGACGGGGGCAGGGAGGGGCGGGTCCCCTGGAGTGGCTCTTTCCTCCGGGCTCAAAGGCGGCTCTGGGGACCAGCCCCAGAGTCCCCATGACGGTCGGCCGGGGGTCGCCCTGGCTGGCTTTGCAGTGGTCCCCTGGCAGGACGCCCTCCACGCACCGGTCTCCCTGGCAACCTAACCCGAACACGCTCAGCAGCGGCTGGACAGCCCGCACCAGAGGCCGGGCGCCCTCCATCACCCGCCGCCACCCTCGGAGCTCGGCTCGGTCAGTGCTGGGGAGACAGCGGGCCGTGGCTCTGCATAACAAAGGCAGAGCAGCGGAGCTCATGTCAGTGAGTCATTCATTAGCCGGCTCCGTGCACACAGCAAGGAGCACCAAACGCGAGGAGAAGAATTCATCCCCGTGCCCGGGAGGGTAAACAAGAGAGGAGCTGCCCAGCAGCCGGCCGGCTTCCCGAAAAGTCCGCGTTGCTGCGTCTGAGCACAGGGCGACCTCCCAAGGGACCGGGAGGGCCGAGGGCCCGCAGGCTCCAGAGCGACGAGGCCGCCTTCGGAAAGCGGGTGTGTCGGACGGTGGTGCAGCCCCCTGCTCCACGGGGACACGCCCCAGGACCCCGGGGCCGCCTGACACCGCGCTGGCGCCGAGCCCTGTGGACGCTGTGAGTCCCGCACACGCACCCCGTGACGCAGTCCAGTTCACGGCCGGGTGCCGCAGGAGCTGGACAGCAGGAACCGGCGGAAAGCGGAGCAGCCGTGCGGCGCCCGTGGTACCGGCAGGAAGCCGTCCCTCTGGGTGCGGACAACCGAGCCGGCTGCCGAGTGCCCAAGTGCCCGAGTGCCCGAGGCACAGGCAGCCCCCGGAGCCCGCACACCTGAGAACAGGTGGGGCGGGGCGGGGCGGGGTTCCGTTCCGCTGCTCAGAACAGCGCAGGATTGGAAACTTACAGATCGTTCCTTCCTGGAATTTTCCATTTCGTGTTTTGGACGCGGGTGACTGGGAAGTAACCTG
Source organism: Eidolon dupreanum (assembly GCA_028627145.1). Classification (NCBI taxonomy): domain Eukaryota; kingdom Metazoa; phylum Chordata; class Mammalia; order Chiroptera; family Pteropodidae; genus Eidolon; species Eidolon dupreanum. The sequence goes on along the minus strand of CM053501.1, from coordinate 391,192 downwards.
TGGGGACGGGGCCGGCCCCTGGCTGTCTGGGGACAGCCGCCCGTGGGAGGGCTGCGCTTCCTTCCGCACAGGGCCGTGGCCGGTGAGGTGCGAGCACTGGGAGTCGCTTTGGACGGAGCCGGAGCCGTGGCCCAGCCCGGCCGGAAGCACCGCCAATGTCGCCCGCACGCATTCGGCGTGCACCGCGGCTGCCGGGGCCACACTGTTTCGGAGGTCTGGGTGAAACAGTTCTCCCGGTTTCCATGTACCAGACTCCCTACCCAGAGCCCAGTCACCGGTCTCAGGGGACACAGGGACAAAGCCCAGTGACAGTGCCATGCTGGATCCCCAGGCCACCCAACTCCGCCCACGGCGCCCGGACATCGGGCTGAGGGGACCACACCTGACTTGCTTTTCCAGCGAGTCACTCCTCCTGGTAGCCGGTCACAAATAGTTTCCTGAAACCCACCCTCCCCGGGTCACCGAGCACCTCGGATATGCGACTCCCCGTTCAAGGTGACGTTCAGAACGGCTAAGAGCTGGCATGGAGGGACGGTACACCGACACACGTCGTCCCCAATAAACTTTACGTTACGTATTTACCAGCATTCTCTTCACACGGTTTTATGTTTTAACCTTTTCCATCTAATCCTTCAATCTATCTGGTTTATTTTAGTGCAAAGTATTATAGAGGAATTTACTTTTTTTCCAAAATAGTTAACCATTTGCCTCTGAGTCATTTATTGAAAACTTATCGTTTTACTCATTTAAAATGCTAACATCCTTATGTAGCAAACACGTATTTGTGTCTCACTCTACTTCTGTGCCTTCTGCTCCGAAGGTCTGTTGGCCTCTGCGTACGAGGCTTCAAGGGCGCATGCCTTCATGACGCGTTTGAGTACCTAGGGGGCGTCACACTGCATTTCTTTAAAAAAAAAAATTGTCTCGGCTAAAATCCCACGATCGAGCCATTAAATTATTTTGCCATCCTCCTAGCCTCTAAAAACTACTTTTGTTGCTTGTATTGGGATATCCCAAAACTTTAGGTTAATTTCAGTAATTCAATTTCAATAACTTAATAGACAGCAGAATAAATAAATAAATAAATAAATAGGAATCTTTATGGAATTCCATACTTCTTCCCAAGAACCTGATATGAGTCTTCATTACTTATCTGTTTATTAAGTCTTCCTTCAGGTCCTCCCATTGAGCTTTGGTTTTTCTTCACAGGAATTCCCCTCTTATGTGTTAAGTTTATTCCTAGACATTTTATTTTTAGGCCATTAAATGAGCGTTCAATTTTCTTACTGCTTCCCCCCCCCAGGCATATAAGAAAGTTGTTACTTTTTTGATATTTCTCTTGTGTTTGGTGACATTATTGAACTTGCATATTCATCTTAATAGTTTTTAAGTTGATTTCATGCGTGTTTGAGGGAGATCTTCCTATCGCTTAAAAATAATAACCGTCTCTGCTTTTCCAGTCTGTATGCTGAGGATGTCTCTCTTCCTGGGTTATTCCGTTGGCGGGAAGCTCTGGAACAATGTACCGTATGTTTCACTGTAACTGAATTATTTTGTTTTAAACATGCAAAAGTTTCAAAAATGGGCTGTAAACATAAACCCCATCGGACAAGAAGAGCGCGTACCTGCAGGCCGTAGGCCGACAGCGAGGCTTTCTGTCCTGCAGGAACGTAAAGAACAACGCTCTGACGGTCGTCTGACAGCCTCTCCCCTCTCCCCCCATGACTGCTGCTTCACACCGTGACTCCCCATCCCCCGTCCCCCAGGCAGAAGCTGCGACGTTCTCCCACGGGCCCCGTTGCCTGGCCTTGCTCCGCGTCCTGGTTCATGGACCCCACACTGCCGATTCCGCTTCCCAGCGCAATTTAAAAGTCTGCACTGGCATGTAGACTGCACCTGTCCACCTCAGACCTCTGCCTCGGCCGCACCTGTCCACCTCAGGCCTCTGCCCCAGGCCGCACCTGTCCACCTCAGGCCTCTGCCCCAGGCTGCCCACCTTCCCAGGGACACCGCCCACACGATCGCGGGCCACGGCGCAGAGACCTGCATCCCACTCCCCCGGATGTCGCCGTCTCTTCCTGACCACCGCGAGCCGGCGGGCGGCCCCTCCCGTGGGCCGCGCCGCATGCTTCCCGCACACGGCCTCTCCACGCCGGGACGGCCGCGCCGTGCTGCTGCCCTCGCTTCCCGCACCAGCGGCGGCGGCTTCGGCTGCCGGCCAGGAGTCGGGGTTCTCCGGAGACAGAGTTGGGCCGCGGGAGGCGCTGCGCCCCTGCACTGCCTACAGGCAGGGACTCGGGGAGCCGGTGCCACAGCCCAGACGGGGTCCCACCGGGGACTCGAGCAGGGGCCGTGCTGCTCAGCCCCCAGGATCCGAAGGCCACCAGCCAAGAGCCCCAGGTGCCACGACCAGGAGGTGGAAGTCCCAGGTGGAGAAGAGAAAGAACCCGTCCTTCCTTCCCTTGGCTCCACGTGGTCCTCGGCAGACGCCCGCGCACGGCTGCGGGGCCACCTCCTCCTCTCTTCAGCGCTCGTCTCCTCCAGAAACGCCCTCGCCACACGCCCGGGAGCGACGTTTCGCCAGCCACCGGGGCGTCCCCCAGCCCGGCCAAGCTGCTCCCCAGCTCTGGGAGAAGATCCTCGAAGGCTGCGGCGTACGCACGCCACCTTCCCGACCCCTCCTTGCAGACCTCTGGACCCTCCGTGGGTCATTTTAGGCAAGACCTTGAACGTCCAGGGAACGAGTCGGACCGCGGTTTCTGGGCCTGCACGACGCCGGGCCTGCGACTTCGTGGGAAACCAGTCGGTGTCCGCTGGACGCACAGCCAGGTGGACGCGGTGGACACACGGCGCGGGGCGCTTTTCCCACGCCCTCACGGATCACACGTGAGCCGCGGTCTGATCCCTTTCGTGAGGTCCTTGTTCGGAGTCTAGTCATTCATGTTTCAAAGCCTGGATTAAATGCCTTGTTTTCCTGTTCCCCTAAGTCTAAAGTAGTTTTTCCCACACTGAGCTCCCAGAACACTTTTCTCTGTATCTCTTATGACTTTGATCTTTGTATTACAGTTATTTATGGACCTGCCTTACTTCACCTATACCTTCAACAAGATAAAAATACTTCCTCTTTCCATGAAGCAGACTTCGATGCCCTCCAGTGTCTTTATAGGGCTTAAGATTGGAAAAGGGCAGGCAAGTGTGAACTCAGTGCGCCCACAGCACCCCTTCCACCCTCCCCGGGCAAGTGCTGGCAACCCCGGGCGCCCCGAGCGAGAGGGCACGTGCGAGCTGCTGCCTGGAGGGAGGGCCGCCCGCCCGCCCCGCGGGAGGTCAGACGGGGCGCGCTCCAGGCCTCGCGGGCCCCAGAGCCCGTCACAGCTACTCAGCTCTGCTGCCCTGTGCCAGCGACGCCCTAAGACACAGGCAGTGGCCTCGGGCTGTCACGTTCCAACCCCTGCTCTGGGTCACGAACCTCTCCACCAAGAAAACAGGAAACGGGCAGGGCTCCTGCTGCCCTCTGGACACGCACTTAACAGGGCAGCCGCCCCCTGTGGCAGAAGGGTCCCCGCCTCCGGCCAGCGCCACATCGGGGCCTGCATGGCGGTCTCCCCCAGCCCCCCGCGGGGCAGGGAGCGCTGACAAGTCCGCACGTGCGACCGGACGTTGTCAGATTTCGAGGGAGAAGTGACCCGTTTCTCAGTAAGTCGGTATGGAAACGTCTCATGAAAGAATCCTTAAAAGATTGCGCAGCAAGCCCCGTGCTCTGAACTATTTAAAGAGGTCCCATCTGTGGCTCTTCACGAACAAGCACGGGTTCCGCTCAGGCGGCTGCTGGCAGGATCCTATGGCAGCTAACTCCGCAAACTGACCCACTTCTTCCAAACTCGCTTGCACACCGGGTGGTGTGAACGAGCCCCGTGTGCGACAGGCTCCTTTTCAGACTCTGCAGGCTGCCTGCTGTGTCGTTATTCCCGCTCTGAGATTCGCCTCAGTGGTTTCCCACGGAACTCTCGAGAAAAAAACAGGCGATGATAACAAACGGTCACGTGCCGAACACAAGCGAGGCTTTCCTGGGTTCCCGCACACCCCAGGCCACGTCCTCCTTCAGGGCGAGTCACGTCTCGTTCGTTCGCCTCGACGTCACCCACAAGGCCAGGCGTGGCGTCTGCCGTGGAAAAGCTGCCCAGCCGGCGCCAGTGCAGGGAACGCATGTGCGGAGTCAGGGTGACGGGGGCGGGGGCAGGGCCAGGTGCGCCGGGGACAGGGGCGCTCTCCTGTGATCCCCTCAGGTGTCAGCTCTCCTCAATAGCTCGTTTATTCACTCACTCATTCATTCACTCACTCACTCACACACTCACTCACACACTCATTCACTCACTCACCATTCACTCACTCACTCATTCACTCACTCACCATTCACTCACTCACTCATTCACTCACTCACTCATTCACTCACTCACTCATTCACTCACTTACCCACTCATTCACTCACTCATTCATTCACTCATTCATCCACTCACTCACTCACTCATTCACTCACTTACCCACTCACTCACTCACTCATTCACTCACTCACACACTCATTCACTCACTCATTCACTCACTCGTCCGCTGGATGCACAGCTGTGCGTAAGCGTGGTCACAGATGCACGGCTTGACGCTGTGACACGCGCATGCCTGGGGGACAGCCACCCCCCCGGGCTGACTGGCAACGCCGCGACCCGCACGGCCCCATTCTCCTCTCCCCGTGGGAGAGCACAGGACGTCCTGTGTGTACGACACAGCGTGTGGCACAGTCAGAGGGGACATGGCGTCTGGTCCACACGGGCCGGGCGTCCCGGGCGGCTCCCGCCGCTTTGAGCTCTGGAATCGTGGGTGGCCAGCACCAGGGACAGCAGATGCGCCGAGAGCACTCAGAGCGTCGGGGGTCCCTGGCCGCCACCTCCTCCCGCTGCCACAGGGACCATTTCCTGACATGACCCTGGATGGCTGGCCGAGCTTCACCACCATCTTCCCTAAAAACAGCCAACACCCAGGAAGTGCACTATGGTCCAACAAGGGGTAAACGCCTCCTGTGTGCAGCCCACCTAATCGCCATGAAGGAACGACAGAGGAGATGCTACCAGCGGGGACTCTGAGGGGAGGAAACCAAGGACAGAGAGGGCGGGCGGGCACTGGCCCATCGCTGGGAGCCCCGGAGGGCTGGCCCCCGAGGCCACGCGCTGCTCTGCCCGGTCGGGGACGTGACCCCAGCCCCGCTGCCACTTTGGACAGACCCTGAAGACGAGGCTTCAAGGGGCGCCCTCCAGGGCCCACCGCCCTCTGCACCTCCGCGGAGGAAGGGGTTGAGGAGAGAGGCTGTGAAGGCTTTCGGAAAGGCAGACGGCGGGACCCAGCTCAGGGGGCGGAGGACCCCACGGCAGAGCTGCACACGCCCAGAATGCTGTCATGCTCCCCACAAAGGGACTCGGCGTTTCCTCAGAACGATCGCTCCCCAGCAGGTCTGTTCTGGAAGCGAAGGGGAGCGAGGGTGGGAATGCCCCGCACGGGAGCAGACGTCTGCCACTCACGGTCACACGTCCCCCCCCCAGTCCACGCAGCTCCATTCTCCGAGTGCAGAGCACCTCTTCCGTTTTGACAGCTGTCACCAGACAGACAGGGACCCGAGGCCTTCCCAGAGGAGGCCCCTGCAGGGCCGTGGGGGCGGGACGTGGGCATCCGTGGAGCTGGGGTTTGCAGCCAGGGGCGGCCACTGAGCCTTCGGGAAGCGGCGAGTGCAGGGGCTGCTCTGCGCCTGCTTGTGTTCGTGGTTCCCGCGCTCAGGGGAGGGGGGGGGGCACCAGGTGGCGGCGAGAAGAGCTCGGTGCCCGAGACGAAACGGCGAGCGTAAGCAGACCGGGGACCCCAGCGCAGTGCGGCTCTGTCCTCACGTGGCCCCACGGACACCAGGGAGGCCGGCTGCAAGCTGCAATGCTCGCAGGCACTGGTCTTCACCCTCCAAGCTCCCATGTGAGAAGCCCCCAGGACAACCCTCCGAGAAAACACAAGATGAAGTCCCTGCTCTGACGGCAGCTGAGAAGTTACGGGCCAAGGCCAGAGACAGAGTCTGGAGAAATGGCGCCCCCCGGCCCCCAACCAGGGACCTCTGCGCCACCGGACACCGCTCCACACCAAGTGCCACACCCCCACGCTCGATTTCCCCACGTGCTAAGTGGGGATACGCATACCTGGGTGGTGACCCCAAGATGAATCGACGCTTTCAAGGGTCAGAAGCAAACCGTTTACATTGCCTGCGGGTGCTGGGGGAGGCCGGGGTGGCACCGATGCCACCCTTCACCCTTCACGGCTCCCTCCGCCGCGTGGGGGGGCGGGGGGCGAGGGGGGGGAGCCCTGCATCCTGAGAATCCTCTCTTCCCTGAGGCAGGACAAGGATGAGGAAATTAACATAAAAATGAAGCAACAAGTAATAACAGGCCACTTCCCCAGAAACCGCGTGCGGTCTTGTCAGCCGCCTAATCGTTTGCGAGGCTCGAGGCCCCCGGGGGAGACCCGCACTGCGGGCAGCGGAGGACGGGGCGCGTGCCGGCTTGCCTAGCCGTCCCTGTGCATGACCGCTTGCCGTCCCTGCCAGCGGAAGCCCCACCCCCGGCATCTGACAGGAAAACCGTGCCACGGGAAACACAGAGAGACGCCCTGGGCTCCCACGCGCCCCGGCTCTGTCCCCCTCTCCCCGCCTGCCAATTGGGCTCAGGACCGGGGCCTGCTTCCTGCCACTCGCGAAGGTGCAGCCGGGCGTGGGAGCGGCTTGCCGGCTGAATTCTCCCCGTCAGCCACAGGGTCTGTTTCAGACGGTTTTCTGTCCTGGTTAACTTTGTAAAAAGAATGTACTTGACCCATTTCATTCAAATGGGCAGCCTCTTAAATGGCTCATTTTCTCTCCTCTGGATTCCAGGTCTGTAGCCTCCTCTTATTATAAATTTAAAAGAGACTCCTGGAAGGTTTTATGTCAGAGGATAAAATCCGGATGGTTTTACTGGGAAGGGCAGCGTTCCCACACGTCAGCCCCTGACACGTCCGGGTGTGGTCAGCGGGCTGTGCGCCCCGAACCCCAGTTCAGTCTGGTCCCTTAACCAAAGCTCGCCAGGACCCTCTCCTGGGGTCCACTAGGAACCTGGGCTCTGTGACTCGTCGGGGAGAGAGATCTGGACCAGACTGCAGGGGGTGGCCGTCGGGACGCAGCCACCACGGCTCCGCAGGCTTGTCTCCTCTTCCCGCCTCGGATTCCGGCTCCGTGCCAGAGCCACGGGCTTCAGCCCGCTGCCTCCCCGAGGCCCTGGAGCCTCTCTCTGCAGGCCGGGTCTCGCCAGGCCTTGCTCTGGGGCGCTGCGGTCACAGTCTCTGGGCGTGAAGGCCAGGCCTCTGGTGACTCAGGCTGTGCGCAGCCTCGCGACGCAGCAGGTGACGGGGGAAGGGCCCTCTGCATCTCCAGCGCCCGCACCGACCCCCTGCCTGACTGTGCGCACGGCCGAGGGACCCGCCGGGCCGAGGGACCGGCCCGGTCCGAGCTGCGGCTGGGTGTGGACGAGAGCGGTGCCCTCCCGAGCGCCTACGTCTTCCTCACGCCCTGCCCCTCCCCCCGTGTCCAGGATCCACGCAGCGTGGAGGCCACGGCCGGGGTCCTGAACGGAATGAAGGCCGGGGGCAGCGCCGCAGGCCGGACGTGCTGCCTTGGACGGCTGCCCGGGGCCAGGCGAGGCCGCCGCAGAGCAGGAGAGCGGGCGGGCAGGCGGCCGGGGTCCGTCCGCTTGCTGAGGCCAGGGGGCGACTGTTCACAAACCCCGCCCCAGGACGGCTGCTCCGCACGGGTGGGTCGGGTGGGTCGGCAGCAGGCGCGGGGTGCTGAGGCGCGCCCGAGCCTGGGGGGGGCGGGGCCCCAGGTGCACCGCTTCTCCACGTGGGCGCTGACCTTCCCGCGGGCCCCCCACTCTCTCCCGGGTCCCTTCGGCATTCGGACCCAGCAGACCGCACTCGGCCGAGGGGTCCAGAGACTCCGTGAACGGCAGTGGCCGGCAGCTGCCCCCAGACCCCCGCTCAGTGCTCAGTGCTCAGCAGGAGGCCCCCAGGCCCCCGGAGCCCCGCCTGGCGTGGGGGGGACTCAGGGCCGCCGCCGGGGGGTGGCTCTTCCAGTCTGGGGCACTGGAATCTCAAAAGGGAAAGTGAGGAATGGTAAAAGTTTAAACAGTTTCGGCCGCGGGGTGACCTGGGAATCCCGGGCGAGGGGCGCCCCCGCCGGGCCCCAGGGCGCTGTCCACGCCACGCGCGTGTGGCGCCGCCGAGGGCCTGAGCGCGGGGCCTAGGACGTCGGCAAACGCAGCTCGGACGGATTCGGAGTCGGGCGGGGGCTGGAGTTCGGCTTCGCTGCCGGACTGCGCGTGACGTCACACAGACCCGCGGCCCCCAGGGCTCTGCGAGCTTTGCCGTTGGTCAGCTGGGTGACAAACGGCCGCCTCGCGGGGTGGGCCGCGACGACCGAACGAAATACAGCACCTGAGAGCGGCGGGCCGCTGGCTCCGACCCAGGGCAGAGGCAGCGCTCGCCCGGGACAGCCGGGGTCTGGGGGGGCCTTCCCAGCGGCGGCGCTGAGGGGTTCGGAGGACCTTCCCGACAGCGGTCCGGGGGGTCTGGGGGGTCCGGGGGTTCGGGGATTTTGGGGGTCCGGGGGGGCCTTCCCGACAGCGATGCCGGGGTGTTCAGGGGGTCCGGGGGGCCTTCCCGACAGCGGCGCTGGGGTGTTCGGGGGGGCCATCCCGACAGTGACGCCGGGGTGTCCGGAGGGTTCGAGGGGCCTTCCCGACAGCGGCCCGGGGGCTCTGGAGGGTCTGGGGGTTCGGGGATTTTGGTGGTCCGGGGAGGCCTTCCCGACAGCGGCGCCCGGGTGTCTGGGGGTTCGGAGGCCTTCCCGACAGCGGCGCCAGGGGGTCGCTCAGAGGCGCCTGCTGCACGCCGGGCACAGCACCGTGGCCTTGCACGCACGCGCACGTCTGGGCCTCTTCGGGGCGCTGCGGGTAAAGTTCTTCTCCTCTCCAGCCCGCTTTCCATGCGAGAAACGAAGGCCAGTGCAGGCGGGCGGGCTGCTCACGACCACACGCCGCGTGAGGGGCAGCGCCGGGGCGCGCACCTGCTGCGCACCTGCTGCGCACCTGCTGCGCACCTGCTGCGCACCAGGTACCGGCAGCGCACGGCCGCCGGCTGAACCCGGAGGCGCCCCCTGCCGGTGGGGGCTGGAATGACGCCACGAGTGCGCGAAGAGTCGCCGCCTTCACGGACTGGAGTCACCCTGAACGCTCCCAAAGCAGCACACCTTAGTGTCTGGCCCACGTGCGAACGATGCTTTCGTTAAACCACCACATAGCCTGCTGAGGTGGCCCAGCAACTGCCCGGTATCACGCCCGTGAAGCGCCACCACCGCCCCCCCTGCCCCGGAGGGCGGCCTAGGTCTAGCGGCTTAACACTTGCTGGACAGAATTCAGCAAAGTGGCGGGATGTCACCCTCTCAGTCTCCCACAGCTGCATGTGGGAGTCAGCTCAGGCTGCTATGGTCAAGTATCACAAATGAGCGTCTCAAATGAGAAGGTGATGTCCCCACGCCACGAAGCACCTTTCCCTGGTGGGAAGTAAAGTGACCCGACCTGGTTCCATCTAGGAAAGCCAAGGGCGCCCCCGTGATGGCCACTACTACACACAGATGCCAAAGCCGGTCGGCGGAGAGGCCGACAGGAAGAAATGATGCCTTTGAACTACGGCTCTGCAGAGACCCTGGGCCTCCAGGACAGCGGGCAAGTGGGTCCCGGAAGCACACGAAGCCTGAAACATCGCTGGAGGCACCGTGACCGTGGGGAAGCCGTCCCTCTCCGGCACGGGGGAGGGGGTCACTCTAAAGAAGACAGTACCGCTGGGAAACAGGGCGGCAGGGAAGGAGGAGGCCGGGTATGAGATGCACCGACCCCGTAAAAGAAGCCGTGGGCACGTGTCTACAGGGGCCGAGCTGGGCTGCTGAGGGCCGGCCATCGTGAGTGTCGCTCACTCACGGGGCTGCCAGGAATCAAAGCCCACGTAACAGCACATGACACATGCCGGAGAAGGACGGCAGTCCTGCCATTTGCAACACCTCGGAAGAACGAGGGGGGTATTACGCCAAGTGAAATAAGCCAGACAGGGAAAGACAAATAATGAATGGTGTCACTTATATGTGGAATCTTTAAAAAAAAAAAAAAACTCGAACTTGTAGAAAGGGGTTAGGAAAGCGATGGCCAGGGGCTGGACGTGGGAAAGGTGGAGAGGTGGGCCAAAGGGTGCACGCTCCCAGCTGCAGGAGGATCTGATGCAGAGCGCGGTGACGGCAGCTGACACGGCGTGGCAGCACTGAGGTTCGCTGAGAGCGCAGATCTGGAACGTCCTCAGACACACAGCTGAGGGACGCACGAGCTAGTCGGGGGGAGGAGCCCCTTCACGCGGTACGGGCACACCGAATTATCTCCAGGAGCGCTTGAAGCACCTTACCAATTTATAAGTCAGCTATGCCTCAGTGAAGCTGAACCGTAAGACGCTCAAAAGGGTCAGTGGTCACCGTAGCAGATGTGAGGCTCTCTAGGACTTGGGTGCTCAGGGCAAGTGCAAAGCGTAAGGTCCTTCTTGCCACCCATCCCCCCTTGCCTTTGAACCCCGTCCCCTTCAAACTTCTGTGTGACGGACAGCTCAGATGATACTCCACTACATGTGCACATTTAATATATGACAAAGGAGGGGAAATAAGATTACCAAATAAATTTTACTGGGATAAATGTTTAGCCATGTGAAACATCTCTTCAATGTTATATGCTGAAACAAATTCCAGTTAGATCAAGAGCTGTTTTTTAAACAAAGCATAAATAACTATAAGAAAATAGAAATGAATATTTATCAAGTTTCTGGAGTGAGAAGAGGTGTCTAGATTTAGAAAAGATCAAAAATTCACAGAGGAAAAGATGGGCAGATGCGATTACCAAAAGTTTAAATCTTCTGTTCATAAAAATGTAATCAAACTTAAAAGGAAAACAGCAAACAGGAAAATGCATTTGGAGCAGATATATCCAAAAGCAACAGTGTTTTTATATATTTGAATTAATACTAATCTTTAAGAGAAACAAGACACCAGCAGGTGAATGAAGAAAGGACATAAACAGACATTTCCCAATGAGGAGCTACTGTTTAACAAACATGGAAAAAATTTTCAATATCTCTACTCATCAAAGCCACACAAATACAAACAACAACCTATCAAGCCTTTCAAATTACCGGTCTTTTAAAACAGTAATAGGCGAATTAACAAGTATAGCAAGACCGGTGTTTTCTTACATTGCAGATCTGATGGTACATGGGCGCAACATTTTTAAAAGAGTAATTTGTAAATGTGGATGGAACGCCTTGGCCTTGAACCGGCCGCCCTCTGATGTGGCTGGAACGCCTTGGCCTTGAACCGGCCACTCTCTGATGTGGTAATGACGTCCTGGAGGGAGCAGCTCCAGGAGTGAGGCGGGAGAGCCACCACAGGCTAACGCAGAGACGGGATTTTTAAAACATAAACGTTTGGTTAAACAATCCACGCTGTTATCCTCACGTGGAACTTTGTGGGGTCATAAAAAGCAATGTTCGTAAATACTGCATCGTGTGGAAAACGCTTATAATAGTCACCAAAAAAAAAAAAAAACGAGATAAAAATTGCACATAGAGAATGGATATAATTACATTAAAAAACTGTGCATAAAAAAATCTCAGAAGAAAAGACATTAAAATGTAAATAGTGGCTGCGCATGGATGGGTGGAATCACGGATGACTTTAATTTCCTTTTCTGCTTTTCAGGAATGTTTTAGTTTCTGCAATAACATGAGAAAAAGTAATTCTACTCCCTTTGACATCCTGGGTTGTCGCGGCTGTCAGACGATTGCTGCAGGCGGAAGGCGCCTCCGGAGGGCCCTGGGGTGCAGCTCGTGCCGGTCCCACCCTTAGGACATCTGGCACGACACGGTGTCTTCGCCCAGGCTGCCATCACCGAGCCCCACGCACCAGTGGCTATACACAGAAGGAACTTACTTTCCCGCATGCGGAGACCAGACCGCCTCCGATGGCTATTTTAGGGATGCCCCTTGCTCACAGGGAGCACCTAACAGGACCCGCCCGCCTCTCCGGGACCCGTGAGCACGACAAACCCTTTCTAAGCATCATTTCCATAGCCGTGTTGGGGTGGTGGAGCCTTAGACACCCCGGGGGGGCTTCCTCCCCCATTGACGACACACGAGAGGGCGACATAGGCAGAACCAGCCCCGTGGCACCTGCCCCCCCCCCCGCCACGAGAAATGCATTTCTGTGCGCGTGCCCGGCTTGGCGACGCTCTGGCCGCCTCGCAAGCCCGCAGCCTCCCTTCACGCGGACCCGCCCGCCGCAGGTCGGCCCGGGACCGAGGGCACAGAAGCCACTGAGCTAGCCCCTGGCAAGTGCCCAGCAAATGGGGTGGCTGGTCACCTGTGAAGTCACGACCGGTCCCAGAGGAAGGACAGGGAAGAAGGGTAAAAGCCTCTGTGGAGCCCGCTCCCTGCCGCTGGCCATCGGACGTGCCAGGGCCCAGGCCGGCGGGGGACGCGCAGGCCGCCGTGCTGAGAAGGTGAATGGTTTCCGGCGCCTTCGCTTGAGGAAACGCACCGCCTTCCCACACGCTCCACCACGAGCGACTATCGCAACCCCGGCTAGCACCTCACTTTACCGGTGAGGGGACCGCGGCCCGGGCAGATTAGGGGACCAGACCCATGACACAGCCGGCAAGCAGCCGGGCCGGGATCCGCCCTGTGCATGCTCTGAGCCACCGCGGCAGACACGTCACTGCTGGGGGTCCAGAGTCTCAGGCGCCCCAGGGCCACCCTGGTCACACGGGGCCACCACAGCGCCTCGGTGAAGCACGGCCCCTGAGGCGACCGACGTGAGATGCTCCCCGGTTTATTTTCCAAGGACACGGGTGGCGGTGGCCTTCACGCTAGGTGGCAACGAGGCTCCCAGGAGCATCGGGTCGGCCTGGCCGGGAGGTGGCCTCCCGACAGCCTCACAGGGCTTCTAAGCGGCTTAGTGACGGTCACTCATACAAAACACTGAGCAGAGCGCTTAGGGCACAGCCAGCCAACACCTGCCGCTGACGTCGCCCACGAAGCGACAGCGGCAGACGCCAGCTCACCGCCCCGCGTGGTCCCGCCCACTGTCGGTCTCCATGTTACCGCCGGTTTCTGAAGCAGACTCAAGAGCTAAGCGATCTCCCAAGTCAACGTCTTGGGCAGACTTCAAGTGACAGATGCGACAGGTCGGTGCGCCCTCACGCCCGGGGGCCAGCGCCAGCTGCAGGGGAGGCTGCTGTCCTCAGCCCGCGATGGGGAGGCCCGTGACAGTCTGCCTGGCCCACGGGAGCGGCCACACCTCCTCCTCCTGCTTCGGAGACACCTGAGGAGGCCCGTTTGTGGCCGGCTGCTGGGCCTCTCCAACGTAAGTGAATCTCAAAACGCTCCACGTTGAGGATGGAGCTCCGAAACAGGAAAATCTTCACGCTCCAGTGAGACACTGGGACCAGCAGGCACGCTGCGCCTGCAGCGTCCCGCTGGAAACCGCCGGTGCGTGAAAGGCAGCCAGGGCGTGGGCGAGGGCGTGGGGCAGCTCCACGGGCGGCTGCTGCAGGGAGGACCCCTCCTGGGCCTTCGAGGTTTCCCCAGGTGGCTCGGATTCGAGCCCACATCACGTTGGGGAGACCCCGTTTGCGGGTGTCAGCAGAGGGACGCGGGCGGGGCAGGCCAGGCAGCGGTCATTAGCATTTAGATTGCACCACTGAGACCACTGAGACCTTGACCAGGGGAAGGATCAGTGCGGCCACACCCCGGAGGAGAGGCCAAGGGCAGACGCCCGAAGTCCCTGCAATCATCCTCGCTCTTAATGGAGGTCTTGAGCTGGAGCAGAAAAGAGAGAGGGAGGAAAGGAGGAGGAGGACAGGGGAGCAAGGGAGGCCGACGGGGAGGAAGGAAGGAGGGGGGATGGGGGAGGGGAGAGAGGGGGAGGGGAGAGAGGGGGAGGGGAGAGAGGGGGAGGGGAGAGGGGTGTAAGAGGGTGGCAGGAATGCCCCGAGTGGGGGCCGGCTCACCGAGGTGCCCTGCACTGGCTCTGCCACATGCTGAGAGGGACGGCTCCCACCTTCTCTCATGAGGGAGCTGGCACCTGGCACCCAGCGAAGCTCAGGTCCCGAAGCGCGTGCCACCTTGATGCGTCACTGGCCCGTCCCCGGTTCTCCCCACCGTCCGAGGGCGCCCACCCTTTCCAGCTGCTCACAAACAGGAGCGCCCGGCACCCTGCCTTGCTGCCCCTGGTGGGCGCTGCACTCAAACTGCAAACAGGGTCTCCAATCCCCGCAACAGTGTCTCCGCTCTACGGCCGAGGACTCTGAGGCTGGGAGCCCAACTCAGGCCACACGGCCACATGGCAGGGAGCCAGATTGTCACCGGCCAGCAGGCTGAACTCGTGACCACCCACTGACCTCAGTTCCAGTCTTGGCTCAGATGTTAACTTACGAAGTGACCAAGGAGCTGCTGCCGTGACCAGCCTGTGGGTTGGCTGAAGAATGGCTTCTGCAAAGCCATTCTGTCCTAACCCCCAGCTCCTGTGACTATGTTACCAAAGTCCAAAAGGGACTTCGCAGGTGGCACTCAATTTAGGGTCTTGACGCAGGGACACTTTCCTGGATTATCTGAATGGGCCCAATATGACCACAGGGTTATAAAGAAAAGAAGAAGGTGGCAGGGACAGCATCACAGATATCCGATGATACCGTGCTGCTGGCTTGGATGATGGAGGGGCCCAGAGCCGAGGAACCCCAAGGCCTCTACCCCCCAGAAACAGCAAGAAATGGTACTGCCTGGAGCCCCCAGAAGGGACGTGGCCCTGCTGACTCTTCGATGTGAGCTCAGTAAGGTTCCTTTGGGACTTCTGGCCTCTAAACCAGCAAGATAATAAATCTTGCTGTTTTGAGCCACTAAGCTTAAGGTAATTTGTTCCAGCAGCAACAGAAAACTAATACAGAGCCTCAGTTTCCTCATCTGTCCAGTGGAAATTATAATCTTGGACATGTCTATTCTATGAGGCTTAGATAAGGATGCAGCGTCTTGGTCATAAGCCGGCCCTGAATGCCACCCCTTCTAGACACTCCTCATGGCTCTGGTGCCCACGGAGGCTCCGTCCAGGTCTCCCACATGGCAGCCTGCGTTCTTTCTGAGCTCGGTTCTGCTTCCCCCAAAAGCAGCCAGCTAGTGCTCCAGGCTCGGCAAAGCCTGAGCTCAAACGCAGCAAGAACCAGAGTCCAAATAAGGAGAGGGCTGAGCCCCGACGACACTGAGCTCCTGGGTCCAGCTATGCCTGAAGCCAATACGCCCTTGAACTTCTCAGTTAGGAAAGTCAAGAAATCCTCATTTTTGCTCAGCTGGTTTGAGCTGAGTTACTGTCACATAACCTACACCATTTAGGGCATCTGACTGCACCATAAATCTTTGCCACATGACACTACACAATTACTTCCTTTAATAGATGTGAAAACTGAGGCACAAACTAGTGAAGCGATGCGCCCACGGGACATCAGTCGTGAGTGAATGACAGTGGAATTTGAGCTGACGCCTGAGCTCGAAGCCTTTGCCTGTCCCTAGTACCAATTTTTAACATTCGTTTAACTTGAATACAATTCAGGGGCCGAGAAGTCGAATTGAAAATGCACTGAACATGAGAGAGCGCCGCTGTCGCCGCGTCCTGGGTGGGCGTCCTAAACCCTCTGCTGAAGCCCCATCAGGCTTCCCGTCCAGAACGTACCACGGCGGTACGTGCAACAGCCCGCGTGAGGAAGCCGTGACCGCCGCCGGCTGCCAGCAGCTGTCGGGGGGCCGTTTCACGTCAAGCTGAGGGGCACCCAGGATCCCCGCGGCCTGCAGTGCGTTAGGAAGTTCCTTGCTTGCTTGTGACGATGTGGGGGAGACTGCAAGTCGCAGCCACGGTGGCAGGAGACACCGCGTGCCCCCACCTCTCACCTCCCTGCCCCCGGTCTCCACGTTCGCCTCATCGGCGGGGTCTGTGCTACTCTGCTGACCGGGCGTGTGCCGGTGAGCAGGGTCCTTTCATCCTTAGTCTGACGTAGAACCACAAACTCAGGTGCCAGCGGGCGCGTGGGAACAGGCACGTGGCCGGCCCACTCCCTCCTCCCGGCCCCTTGCTCTTTTTCACACACGCAGCCGTCTGCAGCTAGCAGGAAACGGGGTCCGCAATGGGCAGAGTCCTCTCCGCGTTCACTGCCCCATCTTTAAGGAGCCGGCCGCTGCAGCAACGGCTGGACTGGCCAGAGGAAGCCCCGCTGCTCCCATGGCCGCTGATGCCTCGCCTTCCCGCCCCCAGGCGGTGTTCTTTCCTCGATCCTTAAACGAGCCCTGTGCTCCTTCCTCAAGCACCTCAGAGGAAGAGCAGGAAATCCGGGGGCTCCTCGCACCCGTCCTGTCCCTCCTCAATGAGTGGGATGTTCGAATGTGCTTCTGGGAACAGCCTCTTGGACATATGGCATGTTCTCGGAGATGTGCCTGCATCTCAGAGGGCTTGCTCGGGCAGGGCCAGCACCAGCACGTGGCCTTCCTCATCAGAACCAGAACACGGGGGACACAGGACTTCGGGCCACCAATCAACAGCACCCCAAATCCGGCTACCACTGCGTGTGCAAAATCACGAGATGGCCTCCCATGCGTTTGGACCCTGGCTCACTGCCCTGTGTTGAAGCGTGAGAGGCTGGGAGAGGTGCTGTTTCCCGTGAGTTCCATAAACCTCGCTGGGGAAGCAGAAGCACCCCGCAGGCACCCCGCTCTCCTGGCTGCCTAGCGCCCACGCCATTCTCCCCGGTGACAGCATCCTGGCCTCCTCTTGGAAAACTCTCTTCCTCGACGGCTTTGGACTTGGGGGACCATTTTCCCAGACACCCTGTCTTACCCTAGACACAGGAGAAGCACTCTGTCCTTCCCGCACTGGGCCATAGCCTCACAAGGAGTCAATCACTGAGCACCGGCTCTGTCCCTGCTGCTGAAAACGCAGACGGAGCACTTCCTATGACTTTCGGGCTCTGTCCCTGGTGCTGAAAGAGCGGGCTGAGCACCTCTTGCAACTCCGGCTCTGTCCCTGGTGCTGAAAACGCAGACCGAGCACCTCCTGCGACTCTGGCTCTGTCCCTGGTGCTGAAAGTGCGGACCACTGGTGCATCACCAGGGCTGACTGGGCGAAGCTTACACGCTGGCGTTAGGGTCAGCCTCCCCGACCTAAGCTAGGATGCTGGGCGAGGTCCCTCTGGAATTCCATGTTACACAGCATGACACATGACATGACACATGGACTCAGCTACTCCTGCTTGGTGCCCTAGGGAGACGTACGGGAAATCTCTGACCCCAGCCCTAGAACTGCTCGCATTTCAACCCACAGGGACTCCGGGCACTCGCCTATCTCTCTGCTCCATTTTCCAGCCCTCAATGCCACGAGGCCCAGCAGGCTTCCCATAACACCCTCTGCTGCGTTTGTCCGCTAGGGCTGTTCTGGTGTCCGTAAGCAGAGACCCTGCACCGGCATCGCTGCTTCTCAGCCCGCCTGTCCAGCACCGAGCTGGCTCAGCCACCTCCTCGTACCAAATTGCAGTGTTTTCTTTTTCATCAGAGTTTGATAAAAACCACAGAACGACGGGTTGAAAATAACTGAAGCCGTGATGCAGAAAACATTCCATGCAATCCTCCCCCACCCCCCTTGCACGTGCACACACACACACACACACACACACACACACACATATGCACACCTCCACCCCACAATCAGCAACACCTAAAGTACCCTTTTAAGAGTAACTATCAGCATCTTCTCGCAAGGGTGTCGCAGTTCCTTGGCAGTGGCGGCTGGGAGAGCATGTGCCCTGGACCTTGTCTGTCTGGGTTTCATCCACGGTTCAACTCAACGGCTTCTCCACCCCTCGGTGACCAGCACGGCCCACCGTCTGGAGCATGCTCATGCTTGCTACTCAGTAGCAGTTTGTATCGGGGTAAATATCCTAACGGCTTGTCTCTCCGGCTAGTCTCTCCGACTCTCCATGTACTGTAACTCCGTCTGTCACAAAGGGAATGTGAGTCCGCGATCTCACCACGGAGCAGCCTGTCTTTCTAAGCTGAACTCCTGCACGGCAGCAGAAAACGTAAGTCAATTTTGATGGCGGGAGCCTACGACCCCGAGCTCACGTGTCCTGCCTAGGGGACCATGCAGAAACGTGGGCTCAGTGCTCCCACACCTTCCCGTTTTTCGGGAGGAATGCTGAAATCTAGATATGCGGGTGAAACCTGCCAATGTTTAGATGTTGACCATTCACGACAGAGGAATTCACGCTCAAAGACCAGACGAGCCTGTCTGTGGGCAGCCCGGAGCCCGGCCGGCAGCCTTCCTGTGCCGACCCTGAGGGGCGCCTCTCAGCGTGTCAGCCCGCTGTGCGCCTGCACCTTCCAGCAGCGCATTCTGGGTCGTCTCAATCTCTCACCTTGTTTGGGAATGACAACCTCCTTCCAGGCTGTTTGCTTTATGGCATTGCTCCAGAAATTAGTCCAGGCTCCAATCCTCAGGGGCTGTCGGCTTCACTCCAGACTGAGGTAGCTGGCCAGGTTCGGCCTCTGTGCGAATGCTCCCCACAGCCGGGAGCTGACGCCGCCCGTCAGCGGATGCCACTGCATGAAGCTTTATAACGTGGTGGAAAGGATGAGGGACGAGGCAGAAAACCAGCGGAGTTTGGGTCCCAGCTGGCTCCCCGGCCCGTGCGAGCCACGGCTTCGTTGTTGAACAGGCACTTGTCTGGAGGATTGAACAGGACAGCACAGGACAGCGCACTGTACCCCTCACCCAGCAAGTGCTGGGGTCTTAGGGGTGCTGTCCCTTCCCTCCGTTATTCCCTGCCCATTCATGCTGGAAATGTCCTTCTGAGCATGTGTCAAAGCTCACGTTCCCATCACGGTCTTTCAGAATTACGGGGTGATGTTCACCTCTCCCCACACCACCTCCTCTTCTCCAGACCCAGTATGACCAGCCGTTTCAGGCACACAGGACCCCACATGGACATCAAGCCCAGTCACTCCTGGGACCCGGGCAGGGCGAGGTGGCATGCCTGCGGCCACGATCGAGAGGACGTTCTGGACCTCCGGGGGACCGAGGAGAGAGTTGTGGGGGAAGGGTCTCGTCCACTTACGATGCTTCCGTCTGGGGCTGGGAGGCGGAAGCAGGAAAAAGGCCTTTCGTGTCACAGCGGGCGAGACGATGCCACAGCAAGGGCCGTGGGCACACGCCTCCAAGCAGAAGGCCGAGCATCAAGGGAGAGAGACGAAAGGAGAGCTGCTCGGGCTCCCTGCCACACTGGGACGCAGGGCGGGGGCTCGGAGGCTCTCAGACAAACTGGACG
Organism: Eidolon dupreanum; assembly: GCA_028627145.1. Lineage (NCBI taxonomy): Eukaryota > Metazoa > Chordata > Mammalia > Chiroptera > Pteropodidae > Eidolon > Eidolon dupreanum. The sequence continues at coordinate 371,642 of CM053501.1, read as the reverse complement.
AGACTGCGAGGGCGACGGGCAGCTCGCCCGCCCACATGGACGACGCGCCTGGGCCCCTGACCACCGCCGTCTCCTGCCCGCGGCCTCTCTCAGGATCCGAGGGCTGCCGGCTCCACAGTGCTTTACGCGTGACACCTGCCATAATCGCTATTATTCAGCGCGATGGCGTGCGGCTTACAGCATCTGTGACTTGACAATCAAGTAACGAGCTACTGATGAGGGCAATGAGGCTGACGACAGCGAGGCTGGAGACCACTAGCGTGGAAGCCCCCTCCTGCTGACCGCTATCGCCCGGGACCCCCTGACAGTGGCGGATGATTACAGCCCCGTTTGCTGAGATGTTACTCTGTGCCGAGCGCCTCACCCGGACGACTACGCCTGCGCCTCACGCCGCCACCGTGTGAGAAGCATCCTCACTGCCGGGTGGCGGACATGGAAACCGCCAACGGCCACCGAGGCTGGGCGGCGGGGGCTCCGTCCCCCCAGAGCCTTCGCTGTGACACGAGAAGAGACTCATGAGAGCACACACGGCCCCTGGGCTCGGGCCGGCCCCGGAGGGCGCCCCGGGCTGGGCGGCGCTGGCCGCAGCAGCGCGGCCGGGGAGTCCAGACAGGGGGCTGCTGCCCGTGTGCTCGTCCGTGGCTGTGGGGAAGGATGGGCCAGCGCGGCCCAGACGTAAATGCCCGCGAGTCACCTGGGGCTGTCAGGGAAGAGGCGGACCTGGCTCAGCAGGTCTGCACATCTGACAGTCCCCGGGGAGTGGCGACGCGGCTGGTCACCGCTCCCGTCATGAGGCGGCTGCGTGGCAGTGGGGCTGCTGGCCGCAGACCCCACCTGCTGGGGAAGCGGGACCAGCCCGCCCCGTCCCAGCCGCCCTGCCACCGCGCCCACTCACACCCGCCGAGCTGCTGTTTTCCCAAAGGGGACAGGGGCGAGGAGACGGCGCCCCACAAACGTCCCTCCTCGTCCTCCACGTGGAGCAGAGGTGCTTTTGGTGCACTAGCTACTAACGCCATTTCTGAAAACGCAAATTAAAGCACGTAAAACCACAAAACTAACAGCATTTTTAACGTTAATTTTGAACGACAGTAATATAGTTAATATCGTGGTAAATCCACACCCATTAAGAGAACGGGATATAAATGACTACAGCCACGTCTTTCCCTTTTGGCAAGGTCAGTTTTTAGGGTACACTTACTGCGAAACACGTTTTCGTACGGCTCCCTGCGATGCCACGTCACTTGGCCCTTGCCTGATTCACAGCATTCTCTGTCACGCTCGTCTCTGTTACTCTGACATGAGCCTGTGGCAACTGGCGACAGTTCGAGTCATATGCTTTTGCTTTCATGGTGACAAATCGAAATCTTCATTAATAACAACATCGGAAGCAAAAGTCGTCTTCACGAACATATCTTTAGGTTGCAAAAGGGAATCTTTGCTTTTCTTTCTGGCAGAATGATTCTACATGGATACGAGAACCAGAAGATGTGAAACTATGTGTCATTTTGTTGTTTGTTAGTTAAAAAGAAAAAAAAAAGACCCTTATTTTGTTCTTCCATCACAAGTGGACCTGACTTCCCTTCGGTGTGAGCCCGTGTGATGACTCCACTGCTCCTCCCGTTTCTACTTCCCAATTTCCTCTGAATTGTCACGTTTACAATATAAGATTTACGACACCTGCGTCTTGTTCTTTAATGGTAATTAGTCCGCTGGGCTTTATCAGTAGGAAATTGAAAATCGATGGTGATTTCATCATTCTGTCTGACTGTGGCTCGTCCGCTACCCAGCCGCTGCTCCATCTGTGATTAAGTGTTCTTTCTCACATGACGTTTTGCCTGGAGTTCCATTTTTTTTCTTTTTTGGAATTAATTACTTTAGACATATTTTTAATTTTGCTCAACCTCTTATCAATTTAGTATTCTATCGAGCCCTCCTATTTCCCCACAGAGCTCTCTCTGGGCCTTCCATGGCTAATAATGCCTCCATTCTACCATCCTATATACTAATACTTTATATACTGAATCCTAAACTGTTATGATTTTCCCTCAAAAAAACCAAAGCCGCTAATTTCAGGGTTGCTGATGGGTGTCATCTGATGTCAGCTCACGGTTGTCGTTTTGGATTTCTTTCTCTTTTTTGCTATTCGTGTTTCCCTGTTCCCCTGGCGTGCTGGCATTTCGTGGTAATGTTTACGTGGGGCTTCCTCTTGCTTTCGTTCACCGTGCTGGGCTCTAGGCATACACCTGCAAACAGAACGTGAAGTCCTTCTGCTGCGAAGAATTGTCACGACTTCAGTGACCCTTCCCCTCTCGTCTGTCGCTTGGCCGGACGCCGAGTGCCCCTGCTCTGACCCTCTGGGTTTCTTTCTCATATTTTCCACCTCTTTCATTTTCTGTTCCACTTCTGGAATTCTTCCCAGGTCTACTTTCCCAACTCTTCCATTGAATTATTTTCTGTCTTGACAAATCCGTTTACCATCCAGGAGCCGTTTCTTGGTGAGTGTCTACTCCATCTTCCTGTGTCACGAATCTGGGAACGCATGTGAGAGTTTGAGTTCCCTCCTGGTCTGTTTCCTCCAGAACCATGGTCTGTGTCTGTTCGTTTTGCTGTTGCTTTTCCATGCTGGAGGGTCTCCGTCACCTGCTCGTGCTCAAAATCAAGCCAGTTAAACCTGGTGCGGGCCCCGTAGCACACAGACCTTGCTGATGGCTTCCCCGCACACACGGTGGCTTCTGCTCGCTGACACGGCGGCTTACACTCGCTGACATGGTGGCTTCCGTGGGCACACACGGTGGCTTCCCACACACACACGATGGCTTCCGCTTGCTGACATGGTACCGTCCCGCACCACACAGATTGCCTGTGCACGGGCATTTTCACCCCTGCCCGTCCACAGACACAAGTGGCCGTGGGGAACTGTGGGTCCAGCGTCAAATGCCAAGGAGGCTGGGAGGAGACCCACTGGCCCCGCAGCAGGTACCAGGCAGGCAGATCCTGGACCTGGTTGTGAGCCCTGTGGTGGCCCGCGACCCGGCCTCAGCCCTCTCAGCCACGGTCTGGAGAACACCATCTCAGACCATCACCCACAGACGAGAGAGCCTCCGTGGACGCCAAGTGTCCGGAGAATTCCCCACACAGCGTCAGAGCAAAAATACACGCGGCCGGATGCCCCAGAGTGGTGAAGGGAACAGTCTCGGTGAATGGACAAGGAAGTCGCGGTGCACAGCACGAGGGGATGTAACTCAGCCACGAGGAGAAGGGACGTGAACCTGCCACCTGCCACAACTTGGACGGACGGCCCCGACCGCATCACGCTGAGCGAAATCAGTCAGACAGCGAAAGGCAGACGCTGCACGCGATCACCCATACGCGGGCTCTAAACTTCCAACTGCATGGGAATAGGGAGCCGCGGTGACCAGGGGCCAGGGAGGCGGGGACGTTGATCAAAGGGACAAATCCAGTTGTAAATGCCTAAGTTCTGGGGACTGACGTGCAGTGCACCAATTAGAGGGAACAGTGTCGCATCACATGCTTGACGATTGCTAAGGGAGCAGGTCTTACACGTTCTCGCCACAGGAAAGGGATGGCGGGTGCGTGACGTGACGGAGGCGTCAGCCCAGGGGAGGGCGCTGATTGTTCCGCGATGCAACAGTGTGTCGAATCAACGAGCCGAGCATCTTAGACTTACAAAATGTTACGAAATGTTACATGTCGATCTTCACGTTAGACTTACGAAATGTTACATGTCGATGTATCCCCATAAAGCTGGGGGGTGGGGGGGAGCAGAAATCCAATTTAAATAAATAAATAAAATGATGTTTCATGTGTTTACAGTGAGGGAAGCCTTTACTGCGCAAAAAGCCATAAAGTTACGGGGAGACACAAATGGTTATAAAATGTATATGTAAAAAAGTGTCTCCTAGAAATGTTGGAAACAGAAAATATGGTCATTAAAATCTTTACATCAGTAGATGACATAAAATCCAAACTGAATATAATTAGCAAGAATTAGTGAACTAGAAAATACCACTGAGAATTCAACAAGAATACAGCAGAAATAAAAATATGTTTTCATTCAACAGTACTTAAGAAACGTGGAGAATAAATTGATAGGCTCCAACATATGCCTAATAGGAATGGTGAAAGTATACAATACAATGAGTGGCAGAGTAAACACATTTAAAAAGATAATGGCTGAGAATTTTCCAGACTTGCTGAAAGATGCACCAAACCCAGGAAGTATAAATGAAAATGAATGCACAACTGGACACATCCTAGTAAAATTTAGGGACGTCGAGAAAAAAAAAATCTTTCAGTTACCAGAAAGCAAGCACAGATGACCCACAAGGGGGTGACAATCATGCTCTCGGCAGGTGTCTCAACAGCAACCGATGCCAGAACGTGATGGAGAAATATACCTTCATGGAGCTGAGGGGAAATCACCGTAATCTGTAATTTCATTTCTGCTAAATGTGAAGGCAAAATAAAGTCGCCTTCAAATATAGAAACACCGAAAGAATATACACCCCGCAGACCCTCCTGGACACTCACGGAAAGAATCACGAGAAGTCGTAACTTCAGGAAGAAGGATAATTGTTGAACCACCTCAGGAGGTCAGTACAGAAGCGCCTACTGGGTGTCGACTGCACATCGGGTGCTGGGATGAGCGCTGGAAGACATGGTCCCCACCGCCACGGCGTTCGCGGCCGAGCCTGAAGGGCTAAGTGGGAAGCGCATCTCGGCAGCAGGGACTGGGGGTGCTAAGGCACGCGGGCACAAGAGCGCACGGGAGGCCACAGGAATAAGCGATCGGGACTAATGAGGTCACACGTGTGCGGTTGGAGGAGCCGAAACTGAAGAGATTGATTGAGTCCGGGATGTGCTTGCAGGCAGCGAGGGTCCATTAAGAGCTTTTAGGGGTGATTAGGCGGAGTTGATTCCTAGTGATTTCAGTTTGGTGCCGATGTGATGGCCTGAATTGTTAAAAACGGGAATACGAAATGTGTGACACCCCAGCCCTCCTTCCAGGGGGAGTAAAGTTAAAACCCTCCACGGGGACGTGTAAAAGACGTCGACCCTCTCCTGCACACCACTTACTGCATCTGAATTTTTCCAGTCCCGGCTCTTAACCGTTTTTATATATTGACGCTCAGGTCAGAGAGGGAGAGAACAAAAAAAAGGATGAATCTCAAATGAAATGGCAACAAACTAAAATAAAAAGGAAACCCCTGAACTTCACTCCGTTTGGCTTTCTGAAGAAAGACGTGCCCGTGAATTTGTTTCCCTAGCTACCGTGCGGGAAAGCTGGAGATGCAGTGTTTGGTAATTTTATGCCTATTAGAATGATAAAGTGTCATGGGAAGTTATTGCATTTTAAGACAGTATTCTCCTTCATGCACGGACTCAGGAGAGCAGGGAAAGAAACATGCTCAGAAACGGCCCACGTGTTTGTAGGTCGCTCTAGTTAGTTATTCGTCCACAGCAGGCAAGACGCTGGTCCTCGGCGGCCGACCTACGTGCTGCGTCTCGGGAACCGGCCCACGAGGTAGCCCCCGAAGGCAAATACGGCCTAATAAATCGGATCCGGACGCTTCTTCATCCCAAAGCACCCCACGGCCTCCGGCAGTAAGCAGTCTCGGCTCGCACCCCGAGGGGCTGGAGTGGATCACCCGAGCCTCTCGCTCCCCTTTGACGGGGAAGCTTCGTCGGATGGAAGCCTGTCGCTTTGGGAAATGCCTGCCTTGCCCACTCTCTGCGTGGTGTGTCTCGCCCTTGGGCGAGCCCCCGCCCACGGCAGCATGTCGGCACCGCTGAGCTCCACCAGACGCGCCCCCCGACGACCCACGTGCCCCCTCCTCGCTGGACGCGCAACCCGCACCTGCGTCCAAACCGTCCAGGCTTCCGGCACATGCCGTTCTTCCTTGCCGTCTGTTCCCGATGGCCCCCGAGTTAGCGTAAGGAACACAGGAGCGTGAACCGGCTTACCCAATCCTTCCTAAACCAGCTCAGAAAACAGATCAATGCTCATTACATCCAGGCTCTCGAAGCCAAGGGCTGATCAAAGAAAAACGTGCAGTCACCGCACTCCCCCTCCGTGCCTCAATGCCGAAGGCGTCTCGGCTGCGAGGTGACGCTGGCGGCAGACGATGCTGGTTACCGGTCCCTCTTGGGCCACGGCCATGCTACGGACCCCCGACTTCAGCAGCTGGTTCAAGAGGGACACCAAGAAGCCAGGTCTAGGGCTGAAGCAAATGCCAAGCAAGCATAAAGTGCACTTTCCCCACCAAAACGAAAAACAAACAAATGCACTGCATGCCCAGGGCTCTGCCTGCCACTACCCCCACCCCCGACCCCGCCTGCTACCCATCAGGGGCCAGATGCCCCCAGACAGATACTACAGAATGTAAACGCCTCCTAATCGTCTTGTGTGCTCTTGCATCAAATGCACTAGAAGTAGACGCCTGTCTTATCGTAACGATTTTACCTTCACTGATAAACAAAAATTTAGTGATAAGAAAACAAAGAAGCCGGTGGAATTGAATGTGAGGTGCTGACCTGCCTCTTCACGCAGAAGGACACTTCAAACCCCAAACATGCTCCTTTCTTCTCGCAAGTTCGTTTTCTATTTCTCCAAATCGAAGAAATCATAACGGTTCTTTAAGGCACTTCGCTGTATGAAGAAACACCTTACACGTGTTTCTTCTTCTAGCCAGTGAATTACACTTAAAAATAAATACGGATGCGTTAAAGAGCTAACAATCAATGCCTTCTGAGTACTGACTAGATGTAAAACACTAGCGCATCGTAGAGCAGGACCAGTGGGTAAAAGCGCGGGGTGCGATGCACCTTTTTCTGAGACTTGGCCTCCACCCAGCTCGGCACCACGTCCTCTCGAATGTTCCCCCACTTCCTTCCAGAGGCCTTAACCATTTTTCGGGATCCGGCTTCTCTTCCACTTCCGTGCTGAGTCTTCTCTTTAACCCTCCAGATGGAGCCATCACGGGGGGTAGGGGGACAGTCAGCCCAGGGGAGGGAAGTGTGTGACATCTACATTACTGAGGACTGCCGGCACGGGGGATAACAGAGAGTAGGCTCGTTGGGAGCTGGTTCTGCCATTGGCTTTGTTTCCCTCGCCGGCCTGCACCCAGGGCAGACTTCTCCCCACGCTAGCGACACCCCCTTACGTTTCGTCTCCGTTTCCTCCCATCCTGCTCGTGCTGTGTGGAGGATAACTGTGTCCACGTTTCATCAGCAGCTGTTTGACATTCGTCTCTCCCTGCCCCCGTCCCCAGTGCTCAGCAGGGTGTCCAAAACAAGAAACGGCCCTAGGGTCCCACCGGCTTAGTTAAGTCCTGGGTGAACACGGGTTAGAAAGCTGAGGCCCAGAGGGGCCGCACGCCTGGCCATGGAGAGCCGCCGACCGTATATGAACTGCCCGCTCGTGCCAGTACACCACCCTGGCAGAGGCTGACCCCGTGCCGCTTCACGGGGACAGGTCACGAAGACACATCGGGGGCCGAGGGACAGACTCTTCTCCAGAAAAACACGATGTGTCAAAGGGCTGGGAAGTTCTCCAGGTCTGATTAGTTTCTGAGTGTGCTCGGCCTTCTAATCTTTTGAGGAAGAATATAAAGAAGAAAAGCATTCACAGGGTTTTTTTTCCTGCCCTAATTGAAATATTCTCTACATCAAATATGCTCAATGTAGTAGAAACTACAGATGTTATTGCTTTAATTTTATAACCCAATTATTCTTTTATTTCTAGTTGTCTTCGGGATAAATTAACTCTTATCAGCTATTCAAATAGGTAATTATCATAAAGCTAAATACCACATAACCTCGTAATCCATGTCATTTATAGACCGCACTGGAGGGAAGCCACGCTCGAGAAACCGCACAGCGAAGGAGCTCCAGACTCGCGTTATTTCCCGACATTTTTCCCCAGAATGCCCAAACGAAAGTGAACGAGGAGACGGTTTCTTTCTGTGAAGAAAGGGATCTAGAATTGGCTGATGGCAGCGGAACGAACCCTCAGCTGGAGGTGAAAGATATCGAGTCTGGATTTGAGAGCTGTCGCTGAGCGGCTTGTGGCAGCGGCCGGATCGTGTTAGCCCTTGGAGTTTTGATGTCCTTCCCTGGAACAGAAAGGTTGGGGATTTTCTCTCCAAGAGCCTTTCCGTCAGCAGAACCTGTGACCTTGTGCTTCCGTGCTGCTGTGACCCTCCGGCCGGGACATCTCAGGACGCAGCGCCCTGCGGCCACAGTGGGTTCCGAGGACGAGCCGCGTGCGCCCCCTCGGGAGCGCCAGGACGGGGAGAACCGCGTGAGACACTCGTGTCCGCGTAACTTCCGCGGGCGCCCCCCCCTCGGTGACTGGGACAAACGGCATTTACTGCGCTGTTATGAAAAATCCAAAGCGACGTGAAAATCTGCCACGAACGAGTATCGATGACGACAGGAGCGATGCTGAGGGAGGGGGTGCACGAGAACGGCCTCACTCACGTGGCCGGGCGGTGCGGAGAGCCGCGCTGCCCAGCGGTGTCGGTCGCTCGGACTCAGGCCCGTGCTTTCTCGCCGGCGAGCGGAGCGGGGCCTCCCCTTCCCGGGCGGAGGGACAGACGGCTGCACACGGAGACCTGCTCGTAAACGCGACCTCCTCGCGGCGGAGCTTCCCCGCATCTGCTGGTTCTCAGGGGCCTTTAGCTCGAAGCAGCACACGTGCCAGGGGCGCCTTCCAGGCGGCGCTGCCGGGCCCCCTCGCTGGTCTCCCGACTCTGCCACCCTGACCCACTGGAGAAGACTGGAAAGCGGCCACAGGGTCTGCGGTCCTCCCCCGCTGCTCTCGGCTCGCCGGAGCGTTTGCGCGGTCTGCTCCGCGTGCGCCGGGGACCGCGACGATGCAAGGCGGAGGGCCCGGTGCCCAGGGGGCGCGTTGTCAAGCTGTCCGCTCCAGCTCCACAAGCGAGAGAGAGCTGGGGGCGGGGAGCGGCCAGAGAGCCCGGAAGGTTCCAGGAGTCGCTGCCTTGCTTTGGAAGCGCCGTAGGATTCTGAGCCTTAGAAACGCGTCCTTGCGCCAACAGCTGGTCTACGTCTGCGTGTCAGACGATCGGTCATGGCCACACCGCGGTGGTCCCCAGACGCAAAGGAACAGAGGAGAAAGCAAACGGGGCCGTGGGAGGAAGGCGCGGCTTCCTTGGCAGAAGCCCCGTCCCACGTGCTCACGCGTGGCAATCACAAAAAAACAAGGAAAACGCAACTCGGTGTCAGAGCAACAGCATGCGAGGGCCAGCGACACAGTCGCTGCTTCATGCAGCAGCTCGGCCTTCGGGTTAGAACCACAAATAAGAGCGAACGCTTTCTCTAGAAACACAGCGGCTGAGACCCCGTGAAAACCTGGAGCTGACGGAAGTCATGAGTTCAGACAGCGCAGACGAAGGGCCGTGACGTTAAGTCACACGTCACTCCGTCTCCGTACTCACCCAGGTCACTAAGCGGAAGGGCCTGACCTGGTAACGGCACTGGTCGTGAAGAGACAGGTGACAGATGAGGTCCCGAGTCGGCGACCGCCGATCTGCCGTGTCCTTCTGATAACGAGGTGGCCTAGTCTCCCCCCGCCCCCTTTATTGAGCCCTAAATCTTAATGCTGGCTTGTTAATTTGATCCTCACCAAAAGTTGCTGTTCTGATCAATTTTCTGGTTCCCCCGACTGTCTCGAGACAGAGGAACTGCCCGAATCTGACAAAGACATTTTTCCTTGGAACAAAAGCCCTGGGCTTGAATCCATCTCATCCTCTCCACTCATCACGGTCCTGGAAGATTCTTCGAGGACCTGCTGACAGGTCTGGTTCTGCTGTCCACCAGCCAGGACTGAAAAGCCCCTGGGACTCAACAGAGCATCTGTGTTGCTGGACCTCTGAATGTCTCAAAAGACAGTTTATTTTTGCATAAATGGATCTGCACGTCAACTCTCCCAGCTGGGCCTGTGACCACGGGGAAATCCAGGAGTAGCTTCAGACCTCGGTCAGCCACCATCGGAGGTCAAGCCGGATCTCGCCGAAGGCCAGACCTGTCGTTATCAGCGTGGCTTTCTGCTAAGTACCACCGAGTGCTCGCCCTTCCAGGGCTAGTCTGAAGCTCGACAAGGAGCCACTGTCTAGCCCAGCAGACAGCACACTGTGGCCCACGGGCCAAATAGGCCTCGCTGCCTGTCTTTACAAATAAAGTTTTATTGATGCTCGCTTGTTGATGTATTGTCTGTGGCTGCTTTCGTACTGAACAGCAAGCCGAGGAGCTGCAGTGGAGACCATATGGACTGCAAAGCCCGAAATAGTTACAATCTGGCCCCTCGCAGAGAACAGGCTGCCAATCCTGGTCCAGTCCGCAGGCGGCTAAGGGGAGATTGGTTCTGGTCCCGCGCTGAGCATGAGTCTGCACGCCTCGCTGTCTCTCGGCCTTTAAGGAAACACTCTCTCGTACCTGGGGCGGAGCTATCACAAATTAATGCGTTAAAGCTTAGGCATTCCATCCGTTTCAAGATATAGCCACAAATGACACATTTATACTTTATACGTGTTTGCATATATTCATATTCTTGGACAGCTCTCCCGTGGAGAAGGGGGTCTGCATCCCCCCGTGCGTACGGGCAGGCATGCAACTCACATACGAGCAAAGGGCTGTGGCAGAGGCAACGCTGTGGGACTTCTGAAGCTTCATCTGAAAAAAGACAGTGGTCGCCACCTCGTCTGCCGGATGCTTCTACTGGCATCTCGAGCCACCGTTTCGGAAGTTTCATTGACTTGCGGCCACGGTGCTGTGAAAGAAACTCAAACTGCGTGGGCAGGCCATTGAGTCGGTACCAATCAACCATCCCAGCTGCGTCCGACGGCCAGCACCACCCGCCGGCCACCTGGACGAGTCGCCTTGCACAGGAAGCCCAGGCCAGCCTGTGGCTCACTGCAGCCCCTGCCAACATCCAGCTGCGACTTCATCAGAATCTCCCAATGGGCCTGACCCGGGTTCTCAACTCACAGATCATGCGGAGACTTAAATGGCTGGGTTACTTTTGTATTATGGTAAAAAATTAACACTAAATTTACCAGCTTAACCATTTTTAAGTGTACGGTTTATATTGTTGTGCAAACGATCTCTACAACTTTTTCACCTTGAACACACTGAATCTGTACCCACTAAATACTAACTTCCCTTCTCTATGTCCTTGGCAACCACCTTCCTGCTTTCTATCCCTATTATTTTGAGGACTTAAGATACTTTATGTGAGTGAAACCACCCAGGCTTTGTCCCTTTGTGTCTGGCTTAGTTCACTCAGCATAATATCCTCAAGGTTCATCCATGTCGTAGCATGCATCAGAATCTCCTCCTTTTTTAAGGCTGCATAATATTCCATTGTGTGCATACCACAGTTTATTTATCCGTTCATCTGTCTATGGATATTTGGGTTACTTCCATCTCTTGGCTATTGTGGGTAATGCTGTGATGAACACAGGCATGCAAATATCTCTCCGTTCAAGATCTGGCTTTGAAATCTTTCGGGTATATCTACTCGGAAGTAGAATCGTCAGACGATCTAGTAATCCAATTTTTAATTTGGGGAAGAACCTTTTTCACAGTGGCTGCACCACTTTACATTCCCATCAACAGTGAATGGGATTCCGGTTTCTCCATATCCTCACCAGCACTATTATTTTCTGTTTTGTTTCTTTTTTTATAGTGTCTGCCCTAAGGGGTGTGGGGTGAGATCTCGTCGTGGGTCCAGTTTGCGCTCCTCTTATAAGCACTGGTGCTGAGCATCTTTTCATGTGCTCAGGTCATGTCTTCTTTGGAGAGATGTCTGTTCAAGTCCTTTGCTCGTTTTTAACTGGCTTTTGTTTGGTCGTTATTGTTATGGATGTTCCTCGTATATTTCAAATGGCTGATTTAAGCCTCTAAGTTTCAGGGTAATTTTTTTTTATGCAGCAGTACAACCAGAACACAAATTTTGTACCTGGAAGTGTGACATTTCCATTACTAAGAAAACGGCACAGGCTTAAGGACCGGATGGAAAGCGGATGCTTGTAAAACCTTGAGGAGACTTAGTGAAAGCCAAAAGCCTTCAAGCAGAGTGCTAAGGAAGGTTTAGGGGGCCTCGAGGAGGCGTAGGCAAGAGCTTACAGGACAGCGAGATAAATGGCAGCGAGAGCCGGTAGAAAGGAGACCACTGGTTTGCAGCAGCATGAAATGCAGCCAGACTGCCATCCTTAGTAGCGGGAAAGAGGAGGATGGTGCCTGAGAACTCAAGCGTCTGGCTAAGAGACTCGCCAGGCGGCGGCAGGTGCCATGTGACGTCCTCCAAAGTCTACGACACAATCGGAGACGAAGGGAGCGAGCTAGTTAGCAAACTACTCAGTTTTCAAGTGGAAGTCAGAGGAGTTGTAAAGGAGACAAGACG
>CM053501.1:332469-358697 GCA_028627145.1 Eidolon dupreanum | reverse complement strand
TCTGCAACGATCTTTCACACGGACGGCTGTGGCCTGGCCGAGCAGACACTTCTGGCCTGAGTCGCGATGCCTCACGGAGCCTCCACTCGCGGGGAGTTTAGAGTGATCGCGTGAACCCCTTCTTGAACCAGGCAAGGAAAGGGCCGTGCGGGGCCCTGACTTCCCATGCAGCTTCCATGCCCCCCCCATCCCCCGAAGCCCTCCCAGCCTCCTGCTCTGCTGTCCCTGGGACAAAGCGCAGCCCTAAGGCCTGTGGGTTTAGTTCCTCGCCACCAGCTGCAGGATCCGGAGCAAAGAGTTCTGTGCAAACGACACACACCCCGTTTGGACACGAAAACTGATCATTTACAGTTCAAAGTAAGCGATCTTTGTTTTTTCAAAGATAGAGGTGAATCTGGATAGAGATAATACAGGCATTTTTGTACTATCCTTATGAATTTTCAATAAGATTAAAACAAATAAAAATTCTCCCGTACTTCGACAAAGCGAGTCGCTTTAAGTGTGTGGAACGGGTGAGGTACAGATCTTGGGCGCTCCTCTGGCTTGGGGAAGGGCCTCGCTGTGGCCCGTGACAGCACTCTTCCTTGATTCCTGACACTGAAAGAGATTTTTCTCCTCTTCAAAAAATATTTCTTTGTCCCTTTCAACCCTATGAGCTCTCTTGAAATGCAGTTCTCACAGCGAGCAGGCGAGAAAGCGGAGTCCACCCACCGGTCAGTGAAGTGCGGCTTCGTATCCAGGTGACGACTGGACCCGAGAACCACCTGACCCCCCGCCCCCGTCTTGGCTTCTCGCCCAGCTGAACAGAACGGCTGCCCGTCCCCGCTGTGGACACGCACCACTGATGGGCCACTTACTGAGCAGCGACCGCTGTGGCCACCGAGGACAGAGGACATGGCCTGAGGGCACGGAGGACCACGCACGCCTGCTGGGTCAAGCGCCAGGCGCGGTCGGCCTCCCCAGCTTCCCCGCAACGACTCGTCTTTCTCGGGGCCCCTCTTGTCCCTTCCCCCAAAGTGACTTCACAGAATTTACAGGACTTTTTCTGAGTGTCAAATGCATTGTTTGGATAGAAAATCACAAAGATACAGTGAACAGTGCTTTCGCACAAGAACAACACATCATAGCCTTGGGTGGACAGAAGGTTTTCCGTTCATTCATCCATTTGTTGACACAAACATCTATTAACGACCTGCCCTGTGACAAAAACTGGGCCAGGCCACAGGGCACAAAGGGCGTGATAATCTCCATCCTCGATTACCCCGTCTGCCGGGTTGGAATTGCCCATGAGCGGGTACGGGGCACTGGGAGCTTACCCCTTGTACCCCCAGGGCACCCAGCGAGGCCTTGAGGTGGCGTACGCCCTTCAGCACGGTCCTCTCAAACACGAGTGGCCTGGTCCACGCATCCCACTATGCATATAAGTCACATCACTTTTCACCAATGCCACGATACAGCAAAGCTTAAGAAACACCAGAGGAGTCAAATAATCGGATGATGACAGCTTTCACGAGTACTTACTGTAAGTTCTAAGCACTTTACACGTTACCTTATTTTCTCCGCATAACGACCCTCTAAGGTACATGCCATTTTTCAGAGAAAAATGAGACAAGGAAGCTGAGACAAAAGTTAATTAACTTCCTCGAGTCTACACAGCCAGCGAACGGCAGCCAGGATCCAAAGCCAGGCCTTCTCATCCCAGACCCGGGCACTCCGCTGCACTGCTCGTCAGAGATGCCATCACAGCGTCATGACGCCCCCGGGACCTGCACACGCCCCAGGGCTGCGGGCGTACAGTGGGCGGTGTCACCGCCTCTTCCCAGGACAACCGAGGGCCGTGAACGACCCCAGTGCAAGCCGAGGGGACGCGCCCACGCCGATGTTTTGGGAGACGGAGAATGAAAAGCGCTCTCTCCAGTGACGGACGAGCGCGTCTGGCTGCGGCCGTCGGTCAGAGTGCGGGGGACACTGCACGGGGGGCCGTGAGGCCAGGCCGTGCACATCGGCACGCCGCGCAGGCCTCTCCACCCTGGTGAGGGGCCACCACCCTGGGGCCCCAGCTGGGTGCCCGGTCCGTCCTCCCCGGGCGTTCGCGTGCAGCTGGCCCGTCCTGTGACGCCCGGTCTGCGTTTGACTCGGGGGGTTCTGGGATGTGGGTTGACTCATTTCGTACCGGCCTGTCCTCGAGAATGTATAGGGAATCTCGGTGGGGATCTGGCAAACAGAAGGGCTGAGGAACCCCCCGCCTCGATTCCTTACTGAACTCGTCCGCACTGCACTGTCGCTGGCGAAGACTCCCGAATCGGAAGGCGTTACGGATTTGCGTGAAGAGCCCCCGTCGTCCCACACGTGGTTCTCTGCCCCATGTGAACGGACGCAAGACGGACGCGGTCCTGTGAAGCCCGGCGACCCCTGTCTCCCTGACAAGCCCCGCGCCGCATCCTCGTCCTCCAGCGCGACAGGCCACATCTCACAAGCGTCCGCAGCGGTCACGTGTCATCGAGTCTGCTCAGTCCTTCCCCGACGTGCGCGGCTGCGTGCCACCTAGCGCCTGTTCAAACATCAGTACAGAGCTCTAAATAAGCCTCCCGTGATCCCCTCCCTCGAAGGCCGAAGTTCCTCTTAGGTTCTCCCCTGTGCTTCCTTCCACAGTGAGTCTACCTACCTGCCGCTATCTGTACATACCTACATGGTACTTCTATTTCTATCTTTCTACACAGAGAGATGATACAGAAATAGATCTAGGTAGCAGATCTAGATAGCTGTCTACAGAGTCTGCATAGATATGCATCTAGATAGCTATCTGGATGGAGAGGTAGATGACTGATAGATGATCGATAGGTGATACAGAAATTAGAAAGATAGATAGATGGATAGATAGATAGATAGATAGATAGATAATGGATGGATGGATGGATGGACGGATGGACAGACGGACGGATGGACGGATGGACAGACTGACAGACAGACAGACCGTCTCCCGGACACTGCGTCTGCACGGTTACGCGCCCCACCTGCAGAGCGCCTCCCAGCCCCTCACCAGCCCGCAGCGCAGGGCTTGACATGGAGGAAGCGGCGATCAATGTTGTTAACATTCATCAGAAAGTGCAGACACAGCAGGAGGAAACGGGAAAGAACTGCTTAGTCCCAAATACAAAGGGGGCGGGGGCTGAGCGCGGGGGGAGGGGCGGCTTACAGGAGACGGTCTCCCAGAGCACAGACAGGGAGCAGACCCCTCCCCGCAGAGAGGCTGGGCCGGCAGAGCCCGGAGGCTGGTTTTCTCCATCGTCCAGGAGCCCTGGGCAGAAAACGGAAAGTGGCTTGAATGCGGGCGAGAAGGTACAGTCAAGCGGCAAAGTGAAAGAAATTTGTCTTTGAGACAAGAGATCCAGAGTGAAAGAAGAGTTCAAACATTTAAGAGGATAAAAGCGAATGTTACATTACACACTCACTGTCGGGCCACGCGGCCTCCAAGCAATCTCTGGAGGGTGGCCTCTGAAGATCCTTCTGGAGAGGCGGCTGACACGCAACCTCCCTCCCCGGCAAAACCGAAAGCACTCCTCTGTCATGGAGCGTATCTGTCCTTGCTGCACGTGGCCAAGCCTTTATCTGCTGAGCTTTAAAAAAAAAGGAGAAAGAAAGAAAAAGAAAAAGAAAGGAAAGAAAAAAGCAACAGGATCGAGAGATCCCATTTGACCAAGCTGCAGAGGTGGCCTCCTGTTAATCGAGCTGGGAAGGAGGCCAGCTGCCCCTGACACGGTCACAGGTGACTCCTGGCCGAACGCTGGGCGAGTGGGCGGGGCGCAGCGCAGAGTGAGCGGCTTTCCTCCGTCCGTCACGGCTGCTGTGGGCTGCTTCCCTGTGGAATGCTTATAACCTTCAGATGACTGCTAGGTTTACGAACTCAAAAAAGAAGCCAAGGAAAAGCAGCCCGAGCCATTCCGTGGTCATTAATCGCAGAGACCCGACCCAGGAGAGGCCGGTGCAGGTGCAGCAGAGAAAACCAGCCCCGCGTCTCGCCGGAGGGGGCGGGTCTGGCCTGGGCCCCCACGCACAGGCCGACACGGGAGGAAGGACAGCAACATCCCCTCGGTGCTTACAAAAGTCCCGGGGACTTCGACGCGTTTACTGCCGTTCATCCTCACACGGCCCTGCCAGGTGGGCTGATGACCTTCATCTCCAGCTGAGAACACAGAGTCTCAGAAAGGGTACCTCGGCGGCGCCAGGCGGCTAGAGGAGGGCGCCCGCGTGGCAGCCACCGGCCCCGTCAGGAAGTGTTTGTCATCTGCCCACGTGGCACTGCCTGGGTCCCAGGTCACGAAACGGGGACACAAAAGCAGAGAGCTACCGTGCCAAAGCCCCGGGGGATGTGGCCGCCTGGCAGAGAGACGGGCACGTGAGGCATTACACGTGACACACGCAGCTGACTGAGCGAAACAGGTCAGCGCTGAGCGGAGAACGGGCCTCCTCCCGGGGGCACGTCCCCCAACACTGTGGAGCCGGGGCGCCCCCCAGGTCCCCAGCCTCACCAGGAAGTGCCAACCCCGATCTTGCACCTGTCGGTCGAGGACACGCGGACGCAGAGGGAGAGGACGGCACGGGCATCTGTTGAGCGCTCCTCCCGGGCAGATCCAGACGCCGGGGCGGGAGAAAGGGGAGACAGACGAGTGGCCGGGGGCCGTCCCAGGGAGGCCGGGACCTTCGGAGAAGACCGAAGCCATGCGTGCAGGGCACCTTGGAACGACTGCGGCCCCCACACCGGCCACCCCATCGCATGCACGGAGACCACGGTGGTGATTCGGCAAAAGCACGACAAGGGTTCGCCACCGACGCTCTGAGCAGCCGCGTGCGCTCCGGCCCCACACAGGCCTCACGCGCACGGGGATTAGGCGCTGGAGCCAGACAGCTGGGCTTTCCTGTCCGCACCCCGCCTGCCGATTTCACGGCCTAGGAGGTGGGATGCTCAGCGATCGAGCTCAGGTGAGATGCCTTCTCCTCGCTGGGTATTTAAGGCCCCTCAGGGAATCGGTTGAGCTAGTTCTCACATGAAGCTCACAGGGCTGATTCTCTTGCCCAAAGTCCCAGCCAACACGTGGACGGTCGGGGGTTCCTAAGACGCTGTCACCAGGAGTGCCACGACTCGTGGCTTTCGAGGGTCCAGCCCTGCGCCCTGTTCCCCTGCGGACAGAAGTGAGCTGACTGCTGACCCCAGACAGTATCCACAGACCCGTAACGCCGAGGACACCGGGGCCTCCCTCAGGGCGTGGGGTCTCCTCGGAGCGCCTTAGAAAATCCACACGGGAGGCTGAGCCCAGAGGCTCTGGCTGACGTAGCAGTGGTCATTTAGCAAAGCTCGAGGTCCCTCCGTTTCTCGCCTGACCTCGCCCACTTACGGGGGCTCCTGGAGCAGGGTCGATGGCCAGGTGTGTACCTGCAAAGCGCCACCTGGACACCCACGGACCATTCGATTGTGGTGAGTCACAGCACACAGATGCGAGAGGAGAGAAGAGCCATTGGATAGGCCACCGAGCTCCCGGCTCCACCGGTTCCATCGCTTCCTCAGCGTTCTCAAGAAGTGAATGTCCCGCAGCTTCTCGCTGCTCTGAACTTTCTCAGAGGTGCGGTCTCCTGGAGACCGCCAGCGACCCTCACCAATCCCCACCATCTTCGCCGGGGGCCCCAAGCCATCCCAGACTTTCTAGAACTCTGCTGACGTGGACGAAGCTCTGCTCAAAGTAAGAGTTCCTAGTGTCGACAAGCCCTAGCGGGGCCCCCGGGAAATTATTCGAATGCTCCGAGTGGTGGTGGCCTCGCTCGTAAAATGAGATGCTAATAATGGCGGTGTCGTGGGCTAATTTGAGAATGAGATAGGTTTAGTTCACAGCTAAGTGCTTTTGATAGACACAGTGTAGATGCGCTACCGTTATTTCCTGCCTACGTGTCGCTTCTGGCGTCGCTGGCTGAGCCCTCTGATGTACCACAAACTCGCAGTGGACTTCCACGTGTGGCCTCATCCAGTCCTCACGGGCAACCCCAGGACGGAGAACCCGCTGTCAGCCTCACATCAGGACCACGGACACGGGGACTCGGGGAGGGTCGGCGACCATGGCCGAGCGCGCACCCTCACACCAGGAGGCAGAGTCCCGTTCTCTCTGGAACAGCCAGGGGCGCCCGGCGAGGCGGGGAGCCAGGCCGCTCACGCTGAGACGACTGGCCTTCCGCTGGGCTCAGGGACAGGCCGGTGGCGAGGCAGACGGCCCACACAGACGCCCCTTAAATGCCAGCACGTCATGACCCTCGCGACGGCTGCACGAGGCTGGCTCAGGCTTTAAGAGATGCGCCTCCGAACGACAGAGCTCGTGAACACAGGGACCGAGACGGCGGCTCAAGCCCTCTGGGACCGATGCCTGCCATCTTCCACGGTTCCCATGTGACTCCGACACTAGGCTCAGGCATCTGCCGGCTGCGTGACCTCAGACAACTTGCCCAACCTGAGGCTCGCTTACTCCATATTTAAAAGGAAGGCATATTTTGTCTACAGTCACGCCACCCTGAACGAGCCCGATCCCGTCTGATCTCGGAAGCTGAGCAGGGTCGGGCCTGGTTGGCACTTGGATGGGAGACCGCCTGGGAAGACCAAGTGCCGTAGGCATAAAAAATTAAAAAAATAAGAGATTGTAAGCTAAGAAGGTCCTTGCAATCTGTGAGGTCAAGCAAGGGTTGCCTCGCCTAATAGATAGATAGATAGATAGATAGATAGATAGATAGATAGATAGATAGATAGATAAAGATAAAAGGAAGACATATTTTAACCAGGGCAACCGGGGAGGTAAAATGACACGGTACATGCCAAGTCCCCAGATATACAAGCCCTCCAAAACTGACAGCTAGGGTTATTATACCATGTCACCTCACTGCAGCAATACCTCATCTTTGTATCATTAACCTTTTAATTATTGTTTAATTTTTTTCTTCAATTATAATTTGTTTTACTTTTAACAGTTACTATACTCACATGGCTCCAATTTCAAATGGGCTCAGTGGTCTTTCCTAGCTCTGCTGAGAAATAACTGACACACCACGTTGCGTATGTGCAGGTGTGTGGTGCGGCGATTTAGTACACGTACAGGCTATGAAATGACGGTCAGACAAGGTCAGTCAGCGCACCCATCACCTGACAAAGCTACAGTTGAGGACCTCCTCTCTCGACTGCTTGCAAACACACACCACAGTGGCGTTAAGTGCGGTCACCATGCCACACATCACGTCAGCAGAACGCACTCGCCTTGTCGCTGGGAGCCTGTCCCCTCTGCCACCTTCATCTGCTTCCCCTACCCGCAGCCCCTGGCAACCAGCAACAGGCTGCTTCCATGAGTTTAGGTTTTCAGATTCCACATACGAGAGAGGCCATGAGGCTTTGTCTTGCTCTGACCTGTTTCACTGAGTATAATGCCCCAAAGTTCACCCACGTTGTCATAACAGCAGGATTTCTTCTTTTTCGTGGCTGAATAATACTCCACCGTGCACACAGCCCACGCTTCTTTATTCATTCGTCCATCGCTGGGTGCTCAGATTGCCCCCACACCTGGGCTGCTGTGAATGAGGCTGTGGGAACACGGGGTGCAGAGAGCTCTTCGAGACAGTGATTTACAGTGATTTCATTTCCTTCAGACATATACCCAGAAGTGGGACTGGGGAATAACATGGTGGATCCCACTTTAATTTTTTGAGGAACCTCCGTATTTTTTTTCCACAGTGGACGTGCCAATTAACATTCTCACCAACAGCGCACGAGGGCTCCCCTCTCTCCACATGCTCCCAGCACTTGTCACCCATTGTCTCGCTGATGACAGAAAAATCTCACAGGTGGGAGGTGGTGTCTCAATGTGGGTTTGACTTGCATGTCCCAGGTAATTATTGGTGTTAAGAACCTCTTCATGTATCTGTTGACCATTTTAATATATCCTTTGGAAAAATGTCTCTTCAAGCCCTTTGCACAATTCTAACTGAAACTTTTTTCTTTTTTCTTTTTCTTTTTCTTTTTTTTTTTTTTTTTTTTTTTTTGCTTTGAGTGGTATGAGTTCCTTATATTTTGGGATAGCAACCCCTTATCAGATAAAGGGTTTGCAAAAATTTCCCCCGTTCTCTAGGCTGTCTTTTCATTTTGTTGATTGTCTCTTTTGCTGTTCAGAAGCTTCTAGTTTGATATAGCCCCTTTCTGATTTTTGCCTTTGTTCCTTAGGCTTTTGGTGTCATATCCACAAAACTATTGCCACGACCAATATCAAGGATGCTTTTTCTTGTTTTCTTCTAGGAGTTTTAGGGTTTCAGGTGTTATGTTGGAGTCTTTAATCCATTTTGAGTTAGTTTTTGTGAGTCGTGTAAAGTAGGGGTCCAATTTTATGCTTTTGCATGTGAATATCCAGTTTTCCCAACACTTTCTGGAGAAGGGACTACTTTTCCTCTGTTGAGTATTCTTGGCTCCGTGCGAGATATTAGCTGACTGTATATGTGTGGGTTATTTCTGGGCTCTCGATGCCATTCCATTGGTTTACATGTCTGTTTTCATGCCAATACCATGCTTTTTTGATTACTAGAGCTTTGTGATATAGTTTCAAATCAGGAATTGTGATGCCTCCAGCTTTGTTCCTGTTTCTCAATATCTCTTTGGCTATTCGGGGTTCTTGTGGTTCCATACAAATTTTAGAATTTTTTTCTCTTCCTATAAAATATGCCATTGAAATCTTGACAGGGATTGCATTCAACCTATAAATGGCTTCGGGTGGTATGAATATTTTGACCATGTTAATTCTTCCAATACACAAACATGGAATATCTTTCCATTTATTTGTGTCTACTTTAATTTCTTTTATCAGTGTCTTATAGTTGTCAGTGACCTTTCACTTTCCTGTTTAAATTTATTCTTTATTTTATTCTTTTTGATGCTGCTATAAATGAAATTGTTTTTTATTTCCTCTACAGATAATTCATCGCTGGGGTATAGAAATGCAACCGATAACTGATTTTGTATTCTACAACTTCACTGAATTCATTCATTAGTTCTAGGACTTTTTTGGTGGCGTCTTGAGGATTTTCTGCACGTAAGATCACGTCGTCTGCAGAGACAACGTCCTTCTCCCTTTCTGATCCGGACGCCTCTCGCTCCCTCCCCGGCCTGACTGCTCTCTGGCCACGACTTGCAGTGCTGTTTACCAGGCATGGTGACAGTGGGCGCTCCCCTCTCATCCCCGATCTCAGAGGAAAAGCTTCCAGCCTTTCTCCACTGAGTAGGATGTCAGCCGTGGACTTGCTGTCTATGGCCTGTCATATCGAGTTATGTTTCTTCCATACCCAGTTAGTTAAGTGTTTTTATGATGCATGGCTGTTAAATGTTGTCGAATGCTTTTTTGTATCTACTGAGATGATCATTTGATTTCGAGTCCTTTATTGTATTAATGTGCTGTGTAACACGTGTTGATTTGCATATACTGAACCATCCTTTCATGCTGGGAATAAATCCCACTTGTGCTTTACCGTCTTTTTAATGTGCTGGTTCGAAAGTATTTTGTTGGAAATGTTTGCATCTACATTCGAAACAAGTAGCTTCCTTTTCTCGTACTGTCCTTGTCTGGCTTTGGTGTCGGGGCAGTGCTGACCTCAAACATGAGTCTGGGAGCACGCCCTCCTGTTTGCTTTTTTGGAGGAGTTTAAGAAAGATTTGTGTTCATTCTTCTTTAACTACTTGGTGGACTTCACTGATAAAACCATCTGGTTTCTGGGCTTTTCTGCGCTGGGATGTTTTGATTACCGATTCAACCTCCTTACATGTTATTAGTCTGTTCAGATTTTTCTATTTCTTCCTGAGTAAGTCTTGGTATTTGGCATGTTTCTAGGAATTTATCCATTTCTTCCAAGGTTTCCAGTTTGTTGGTGCAGAACTGTCCATAGTAGTCTTATGATCCTTTGTATTTCTGTGGTATCAGTATAATGCCATCTCTTTCATTTATAATGTTATTTATTGGGTCCCCTCTCTATTTTCTTGGTTAGTTTTCTAGGCAAAGGTTTGTCAGTTTTGTCGATCTACTCAAAGAACCAGCTCTTGGTTTTGTTCATCTCTGCTGTTGTGGCTCCATTCTCCAGCTTGCTCGCTTCTGCTCTAGTCTTTTACTCTCCTTCCTTCTGCCAACTTCGGGCTCAGCATGCCCTTCTCCTGGTTCCCGGGGGCATAAAGTGGCAGGTGCATAGGCCGTGCTCTGCCACCCTCTGGTGGGTGGCCTCTCGGGCCGCGCCATCCGACCAGACAGTGCCCCTGGCTGGACTCCGTGCTCGTGCAGGACTGCAGGTAGAGCTCAGCAGTCGGATGGGACCTCACACTGCATCTACGAGCAGGCGGGGCCTTGGGCTCCACACCGAAGCTGGGCAGGGCCGCTGGCTGAACTTCACGACCAGGCAGGCTGCTGGCTGTGTCCTGCTGTCATGCGAGGTCACCAGCTAGAACCTCTGGTCATAAAAAGTCCATGAAAAATGACGTCTGAGTTGAAAGGTGAATGATAAGTTGCTATTTGCCAGGTGGCAGCTTCTCAGGCACGGGGGTGGTGTGCATAAGAGGAGCAAATGGCTGGAAGCCGATTACACAGGGGAGGCGGGAGGTGCAAAAAGGCGGGCTGGGGAGGAAAGTAGGTGGGATCGTGTATATTCGCCGGATAAACTGTGCCACGCTCAAACTTTATCTGCAACCACATGAGGGGATCATTCATAGATTTTAGGAAAGAGGGAACCACGTCAGGCTCCTGCCCACTTACTGACATTTTAAAGATACGATGGACAGAGGATGGACAGCCTGGACACAGCAAGACCAGTCAGCATTCTTCCCGACAACCCGGTGAGAGCCAACGGTGGCCTGACGGTGGCAGTGAGGACGGAAGAAGAGATGGATTCCTGGCACATGACTGAGTTAAACTGGTCACCTTCTCATCTCCGCCCCTGTCCCCACGTTTGCACTGGGCGAAGGAGCGGAGCTCAGCCCTGCCACATCAGGCCCGGAATTTGGAGAGCCACCAGAGACACGTGTTGGGGTCAACTTACACTGAGGACCCTTCAGAAGGTGAGGTTTGACTGCTGAGCATCTTTCCCATAAATGTACTGACGGGTCTCCTGGCAAATGGGCCAGCATGAAACGCGTGTAATGGGGAGAAAGGGGGGACGGCAGGTGACACATCGGCACCGCTGTCACTGCAGGGCCAGTAATTGCCACAGCGAATCCCTCGAGTCTGGAATTGGCTAAATTGGACTCCTGACAGCTTCAAACTCAGAGGCAGAGCTTGCATCTCAAACAGAAGAGGGAGAATTGTCTAAATGCTTCAATTCTTGTAATTGAAGCAATTGCACGTCATTTCACGAGCCAGCTTCCTGACAGGATAACCAGTTTGAGCTGAGTGTGGGAATTCAATTATGTATCTTCTGCCTGCATCTTTGAAAGAAAACCACCCGACTGGCCTGTCAAATACCCAACACGTTCGCCTGCTGGAAATTGCTACCTCCTTCTGACACAGGATGTGTTCTGCAAAAGGGGAATCTATTACATTTTACAAAACTAGCACAACCCTATCATAAAACTGGACAAAGAAAGCATCGAGGAAGAAAACCACAGACCAATTTCATCGATGAGTATAAACGCAAAATTTCTAAATAAAATATAAACATGTGATATATGGCGATGTAATGCTAGAGGTTCTTCTGTTAAAAACAGAAACAAAGCAGTATATCGACTATGACCCTAATTATTTAATATCGCTGTAAATGGCCAATGCAATAAGACAAGAAACATCAATACATAGAGAATATAATTATTGAAACAGAGGTGGCAACATTTATCATTATTTGAATATTTCTTACCTAGGAAATCCAAGCAAATAAACTGAAAAAAAATTAGCATCCATAAGCATTTATTAATTCCTCTTCTAGGGATTTAATCTAAAGAAACATTCAGAGAGTCAAAACTTAGAAAGAATCTCATCTCAGTATTGTTTTTATTAGTGAAAAAAAAAAAACTGAAGATATCTAACAATATCTAACCTAACTAACAGTAAGGGTATGATCAAACATATTACTTTTGTCCAGGTGAGGAAATATACAACTGTTAACATTTGTATTTTAACAAATATTTAACAACATGGGGAAGTGCTCGCACATCATGAGAATAAGAACAAAATACACACCTAAACCTTGTGTGACTTATCTTATGTAAAATAAGTGATTGGGTGCATGCGTATATTTGCATGAAAACATACCGGAAGGAAGGAATACAAAAATGACATCACAGTTATCAGTGGGTGGGGCTTTTCAACTTTTATAGAACTTACATCAATCAGTCTTACAATGTAGACTATAACTATGCTATAAAATACGCTGTGAAAATTTAGGGGATTAGACCAGATGAAGTCAAAGGTCCCTGCCAATCTGTTTCTGGCATAAATACAACAGCTTTCTACAAAAACCTGACAGTTTAAAGCAGAAAAGGACCTGTGGTGGGCTGCCACGTGACAACAGCAAAGCACGTCCTAGATTTGGGGGGCTGGCCTTCCTGGACACGGACCTTAGCCCTCGACCTATCGGGCAAAGCCTGTTCCTTCCTGGTCCCAGCTGGAGCCCAGTTTGTGACCCGGCTCCTCATCTGCTGCACTCCCTGCCCGGCTCGGCTCCCTGGCCAACCCTTCCCAAAACCACGCAGCACGGCCCGCTGAGATGGGCCTGTCCCCAGCATCGCTGCGTCAGAACCGCCCGGAGTCCTGGCACGGGACCCTGCCCCGCGACCGGAGAGCCGCCAGCGTAGGGGCCTAGATGCGCGTGGGTCCCCGGACAGGTGCCTTGTCTGAACCGTTCCCTGGGGCGGGGCCGCCACGGAGCCGACCACGACACCAACCCACAGGCCAACAGCAGGGGTCAAGTCCAGAGGAGCCCTGTCAAAGCAGAGCGTTTTAGCTGCCGGGGTGGCCTGGAATGGGGAGGCCCCGGGGACTCGTCGAGCCCAGTGATTTCGGAGAAAGCTGAGAGGCAGACGCAGAGACAGCAGCTGTGAACGCCCCGCTCACCGGACGAGAGCAAAGCCACAGGCCAGAGAGGCTGCCGAAGACGGAGCGTCAGAAACCAGGCAGAGAAGCGGGAACACGGGCGCGGACTCCCTGAGGTGCCAGGACTCCGCCTGAGCGCCGGGCGTGGCCGTGCTGCTCCTGGGGACCGCGGGGCGCAGGGACACACGCGCGGAGCCCCGCGGCCATCTCGCAGAGGACGCGGGCCGGCGGAAGGGGGCGCGCCTGGGCCGAGGGGACAGCCGCCTCTCCACAGTGCCGGCCGCCGCCGCGGGATCTGCGCACTCTTTCAAAAGGCAGGCCCGGAGCACATTGGCGTGAGGGCCCCTGTGTGACATGTCGCTGACTGAGTCCCGCGTGTCTGGTCGCTGGACGGCCACGCGTGACTTCCAGACCCGGAGCTGCAGGGTCGGAAAGGGTGAGGAATGGATTTTTGTAAGACTGGCCCATTTTCGACCTTCCCCCGCCCGGCGGCTGTCCTTCGTGGGGTGTGAGAAAGGGGAACTCACGCTTTCGTTTGCCCCTAGCCCAGGGCGATGGCACACGGGAAGTCAGCCTCCGAACCTGGGTCCCTCCTGCTCCCACAGGAGCGGGAGTCCGGCCGCCCCGGGGTGGGGTGAAGGCCCTCGGGAACCCCGCTGCGGGTGGCAGGGCCCCGAGGGCCACCTTCCCTTCTAACAGGGTCCCGCCCGTGGGTGGCACCCACGAGCCGTTTCCACTCACACGACACGTTGGACCCACGTGCGTGGGGTTGCTCTCACACCAGCGACCAGTTCCCCCACCCTCCAGACGCCAGCTGGGTGTCCTGCAATGTCATTCAGCGCTGACACTCGCCACCGGAGTCAGCGTCACTCAGGGGCCCAGAGTTCAGGGATCAGTCCCACGAGACTGCACCCGCTCCAGGTGCCAGGCGGACAGGACTCCCGGCAAACGGCCACAAAGTCGTGGAGTCCCCACCCCCCACCCCAGGGCAGCAAGCCTCTAGACCTCCAGCTCGCAGGACGCAGCAGGCACCTCGCTCGCGCTGACCGGTCACTGCCACTTTGCTACCGAGGAACGGCCGGGGGAAGGCTCCGCACGCCAGGCCTGGAAGCCCCGAGCACCGGCCCGCCTGTCCCAAGGCGCTGGGGCTTGCCACCCCCAGCCGTGGCTGCGTCCTCCAACACCGAAGCCCTCTGAACCCCAGAGCTCAGGGGCTTTGACTGGAGGTGTCACGGCACAGCCATGACGGGCTAAAGCGTTGGCCACTGGAGCCGCAGCCCCACGCCGTCCCCGAGGCTGGCGCGTGGCCGAGCGTCCCAACCCTCTAGGCCAGCCTGGTCCTCCAGCCACCAACCCCCGTCCGGCAGGCCCCCAGGAACGCGGCCCCAGCCCCCTCGTTAGCACACGGCACGCTCCTGCCGCCCCGCAGACATGCGCCTGTGCGGAAGGCCGGGTATTGTCACGAAAGATGTCCTGTCACCCGGGACGCGGCACGGGTTCCAGGAGCTCGGTGCCGGGAACTAGGGGTCGGGGCGGGAAACATGCGTCACAGCCTACGACGCCTACTCTGCTCGGCCAGCTCCCGCTGGCCACGGACGCCCGCCCGACCCGACGCCCCCCCACGTGCGCTGCCGGGCGCAGGTGCAGGCGCGTCTCGGACCCTCCCAACCCTCTCCCGACCGTGGGCAGGACGGAGCGCGGGTCGGCGTGTTGCTGGCATGGCGCCGATCAAGCCAGAAAAACGCATATGCCACCTGGCATTTCCCAAAGAAAAGAAATGCAAGGCAGGATGTTATCCGAGAAACAATGTGCTTCCCCAAAACTGAAGACCTGGCATTTTCTGATTAAAGTGCCTGCGGGTGCCAGCACGGAGAAGGAGGGCCCACGTCGAGCCCACGTCGAGCCCACGTCGAGCCGCGCTCCCCTGGCGTTTCGGAACCACGGCAAAAGGCAAGCTCCGCCCGCGGGAGGAACAGGCTCTCCGTGAAGGCACGGAGGCCAGAACCCCGGGGACGTGGCCTAGAGTCTCAGGGGAAACAGTTAACTTCCAACCCGGAACTTCCAGCCGAACTAGAAATTCACCTGTAAAACGTGACCAGGGCGTGAGGACATGCGCGTCCCCGAGGAGCGCCGCCGAGCTGCCGGGGTGAGCGCGACTCGCCGGCCCGGTCTCCTCCAGCGACCACTGGCCGCAAGAGGGCCAGCCAAGCACACAGCGGACCTAAGTCTCCGCCTGCCCCACGCCCGCCCGCGCCCCGGGGCCCGGAGGCAGGGACGTGCGCTCCGCCCGCCACAAGGCTGGGGCGGGCGGGCGGATGATGTTATTACAAGGAAGGCGAGGACACGGGGCCAGTCCCTCGACCCGTCGCGGTCTAGAAGTGAGCGGCCAGGCGAAGACCGAGGGAGAGCTGTGAGGGGACGGTGTGTGGGCGCCGGACGGTGGGGACAGCGACCAGGGGCGAGAGAAGCACCCGCGGGCACCGACCCGCTCAGGCGAAGACCTGCTCCCAGAGTGGGGCTGAGCGACAAACGCCCAGCTGCCAGACAAAGGGACCGAGTGCGATCGTTCTCCCTGTCCCCCCCGCTTCATGCTTGGGTCACGGTCACGCGTAGAATGACACTGGTGGCCATCAACAGGACAGTTTCAAGCAAGCGGGAAACTAGTTTCAGGCAAATAGTGGGAGCAGAAACCAGGTCCCAGTGAACCGAGAGGGTGAGGACCGGGTTCCTACGTGACAAATGCACGAACACTTATCCCGGAATCCACTCCGGAGACGAGAGATGAGAAGGAAGAGAAGGGAGGACGACGGGTCCTTCCGACCTTGGGGCGTCTGCTCTCACAGCGGCGATGCCTCCCTGTCATCCGGATCTCGGTTCAGCTGTCACCAGCTCAGGAAGACTGGCTTGCCATCTGTCCCCCTCACGAGAGTGGGCTCGGGCACCTCCGTTCTGCCTTGTTCACCGTGTCCCCAGGGCCTTCAATAATGCCTGGGACACCGCGGGTGGACGGAAGGATGGAGGGATGAGTCGATGGATGACTTTGGAAATGCAGAAGGCGAGGAGAAAGCGGCAGCGATGGCGGGGAAGGATGTAAAGAGAAGCAGCAAGGGACGTAGCACGACGAAAAGACTGTGGCAAAACCGAGACAGGCAGAGAGGGCCAGTAAGGGATACGGCAAAGGCCTTCGGGAGGAAATGGCACGGGAACCAAGGAGTTAAGATATGCAGCTGCCGGGTGACAAGGTGATGAGGGGACAGAGGGGACAGTGCTTAACAAGGGCCTCGCTCTCATTTGCATCCCTTTATCCATCAAGATCTGACCGGGAGGCATCAAGCTGCTGCCTTCGTCCTCTGAATACTGTCACGGCGACACGACCTGCGAGCAGCCCGGCAGGAACAGGAAGGGCAGAGGCGGCCTGCTCCTTGTAAGTAAATAATAACAAATTACCACGTTTGAATTCGCTCAGGAGTCCCGCCGTGCCCTGCTGCGACACGCTGGATTCGGGTCTCTCGGGGACAGTCCCAGGAACCCGAGACCCTGAAGGTCCCCCGTTTGCCCAACCACCGTCCCCAGCTTCGATTCTGGCAAATCACCGCCTTCTCCCCATTCGTCTCCTTCTCCCTCTGAGACTCCTACTGGCGTTCAAATTCCTCACTGTTCTCGCTCCTCTGCCACAGAAGTGCCCTCCCAAACGCTGGCCGGGAGTTTGTCGCCGACCCCTTCAGGTCGCTGATTTGTTCTTTAGCTGCATCACTCTGCTGCCGGGCATGTCCACTGACGACACGGTCTTCGTTTCTCACAGTGCAATTTCATGCCCCAAATCTCCAGATGACCCTTCCTATTTCAACTTGACGTTCCTGAGATCTTTGCTCCTTTCTCTCAGGGTTGTTTTCCTTATTTTAATTTTTTTTTTTAATTCCGTCTAACCCAGCATCTCTGCTTCTTACGGCACACACGATTTCATGTGGTGTCCTGCTGTAGTTCCTCACGTGCTCACGTTGCTTTGGAGCCGTCCGGAGCCTCGGCTGTGATGAGTAAACGGGGAGCAGGCGGGGTGGCGGCGAGGTCCTGGGCACTGACCAGTGCTCCTCCTGGGAGCTGGGTCCTGTCAGACGCCTTCGGGCCACTTCCCTGCGTGCCTCTGCCCCGTCCTCCCCGGGGAAGGGCCAGATCCTGGGCTGCACACGACGCTGACCCCGTGGGCTACCACCCCTGCTGCAGGTGTCCAGGGGCGGCAGCTCCCCTGCGGCCCGGGCCCCGGCTCCCCGCCCCACAGAGCAGCAGTCTGCCTCGTGCTGACCGTGTGCCGCCCCCCACCCCGCGACAGCAGCAACGGCGCCCGCCTGCGGTCCCCGCCCTCCGTGGCACCTGCACCCCTGGGCCCTTTCGGACCGGCACCCAGTGTCTGTCCCCCCTCCACGCGGCTTCCACGGCTTTGGTTCGGCTCTGGGACCCGCGGCTCTCCCCCTCCACACCACCCAGTGCCTCCACGATGAGGTTCCGGAAGCAGCCAGAGTCTGTATGAATCTAACTCTCCCTCTCGGCCACTCCGGTCCTCCTCACGCACACAGCGGCACTCACGTGCGCACGCACACGCGCACACGTGAGCAAGCGTGATGTTTGGGACCTCATGCAAGCGTGTCTGCAGGTCACGTTTTTCTGAAATGCCGCGATGATGAACAGGCCCGTCTTGAATTTTGATAAAAACGGTTCGAGTGCCCTCCGAAGCGGCGTGGCAGTCTGCACTGCCTGTCTCAGCGTGGGTCCCGGCAAACAACCACTGGACGCCCAGGTGCCACCAAGCCTTTCTGTGTTTACAGCAAAAACATCTAGAAAAAGATGCCACTGTTCTTTCGATTTGCTGTACTTGAGCTATGAGGAAGATTGGAGATGTTTTCATGTGCATCTTGCAGCACTTTTTATAATAGTTAAAAGGAGGTCTTGCCCTCGCCAAGTGATCTGTTAAATAACTTATGAAATATCCAGCTTACAGAAAATAGCAAAGATCAATAAACAGGAGGGAAGATGCGCTCCTGCAGTATAATTAAAGACACGTGAATTAAAACGGCGCATGCGACACCGTGATTTTTAACCTCACACAACTGGCCAAGGTCTGAGGGCCAGCGAGTCCCTGTCCCGCCACCATGACAGCCTTACTCGTGCACTTTGACCCCAACTTTCGCTCGTCCTACTTTTTATTTCCCCAAGCTACTCTGAAGGCAGCATTAAAATCCCTCTCGAACACCCGTCCCTCCCTTCCTCTGAACTTGACCCTCACAGCCCTCGACTCTGGATGAGAATCCAGGGGAGAGAAGAAGAGCTGGAGCTGCTCACCAGTTCTCAGCACCCCAGACACATGACCTGGCACCCGGACACGTGACTTGCGACTCGAACACGTGACTCAGACATGTGACACGCGACTAAGACACGTGACCAACCGTGTGGCCACGTGACTGGCACCCAGACACGTGACCAAGGCATGCAACACGTGACTAAGGCGTGTGCCACGTGACTCAGACACATGACAGCTGACTAGAACACGTGACCCGCAACTCAGGCACGTGACCAGCCACGTGGGCACGCAACTCAAACACGTGACATGCGACTAAGACACGTGACTCAAACACGTGACATGTGGCTGAGACACGTGACCAGCCACGTGTCCACGTGACTGGCGCCCAGACACGTGTCTCAAACACGTGGCATGCAACTAAGACACGTGACCGACCGTGTGGGCACGTGACTGGCACCCAGACACGTGACCAAGACATGCAACACGTGACTAAGGCGTGTGCCACGTGAGTCAGACACGTGACATGTGGCTGAGACACGTGACCAGCCACGTGGGCACGTGGCCTGTCGCCCAGACACGTGACTCAAACACGTGGCATGTGGCTGAGACACGTGACCAGCCACGTGGGCACGTGGCCTGTCGCCCAGACACGTGACTTCAGCTGTGTGACACGTGAGTCAGACACGTGACATGCGGCTTGGCCACGTGACCTGTGGCTCGGACACGTGATTTGGACACATGATCTGTTACTCGGACACGTGACCCGGCACCCCAGACACATGAGTCGGTGCCCGGACACGTGACTCGGAAGTCACTGAGCACCTTTGCCGGGGTCTCGCCAGGGCCAACGTCAGGGACATGGGCACAGGCAGCCTGTCTAGGATGGAACCCTGGAAGGGACAGCGGGGTGCTGGTGAGAGTGAGGCAGGGAGGGGGACTGTCAGCGAATGTCACCGGAGAGCAGTCTGAGCAGCCGACGCTGGGGGCAACAGCAAACAACTCGGAGGGACGGCACTGGCCCTCAGAACTGTCCCTCTGAGGACAAGAGGCTGGCCGGGGTCTTCACCCACTGCCTGCACCCCAGTCCACTGAGGGTGATCTTGGGGTACGTGAACGTCCCTGCTCTCCCAGGCCGTCCTGTGACTTGAGAAAAACACACTGAGGCGTGGAGTGGGGACACACAGCAGGCACTCGAGTGCTGCCAGCACCCAGGGGGCTGTCCCCCAGCTTCCTCCCCATACTGCGAGGCCAGTGGTGACAGCTGCCTCCTTTGCGGGCCGGAGTGGAGAGCAGAGAAAGTGGCGACTTCGCCGCTTACAGCCTGCCACTTGTTTCTTTTCGACCCTGAAGCTGCACTCGCTGGGATGTCTCCTCTGGGTGCTGAGGGCACCACCAACATCATTTGAAGGCTGCAGATGCACAGAACACACCCATGGACTCTGAAACGCCAACAGCCCCAGGCATGAGGTCCCGGGAACCCCGCTCCCCACGCCACTCCTGCGCTCACGGAGGATGATGCACGTTGCCCCCTCAGAAAAACTGGGCCCGCCTGGGCCTCTCCAGGCATCCACAGCCACCCGCCAGCTCAGAGCCCGGACGCTGCCCCTGAAGTCACCGTTTACCGCACGCCCGTACCCGGGGCAAACCGGGCCCCGCTGCCGGGGCCTCGCGTCCTCCGCATGCCTCACGCTTGTGGGGACCCTGGCCACACATGGGTGGATTTCCACTGTGCTTTGCAGGCACTGCACCTATTTTTGCCAATTATCTTTGGAGTCACTGAAATAAAAGCTTCTGAAAATTAATGATTCTCACCAAGGTGTTGGCTTCTTTACATGCACAGCTGAACTGCATGGGATTAAAGACAAGCTAGGCAGAGGGAAGAGTGCTTTTCCAAGAGGAGAATACGGGGGCGAAGGGGGTCACAGGATGGAGGAAATAGCCGAGGACACGCAGGCAGGAAACAGTGTCCAGCCCTGTGTGGCCATGGTGAGTCACTCTCCCTCGCTGACTCTCAATGCGATTTTTTCTTAAGTGGAGAAATTATATGTCAAGAGAAAAAAAATGAGTTTCTTTAAAAGCTGACCTCAGAATTCCTCTCAAGAAGGTAACTGACCTATCTTTTCATAAGAACACAGCTTAATAGGTATTTTGGTTTATGAAATAAGACATTCTAAATAAAGACAGGTTAGTCTGGGTGGAAAAAAGAAGATAACTAGATTTTTTTTCATAAGAAATGTACAGAAATTTAGTGTAAAGTCGGCTAATGGGAAGAAAGGAGAAATTCCAAAGAGAGAGGAAGAGATTTCAAGTAGGGAAGGGATCCATCGTTAAAAGAATAAGAGACAACCAATAAAACATGAGCAGACACGGTGCCCGTCACTTCCAGGCTCCCCTGTGAAGTGGGCGTTCCAGGAAGAACTGCCACGCCTTCGGGTGGTCAGGGCAACCCCACGGCTCCTGGTGTGGCAGACAGAGGGGCCGAGAGAAACCCAGCACCCTCACTGGGAAGGGCGACTCTGGTGGCACTCACAGACACGACCCGGTGTGGCAGACAGCGCGGTGTGCTCCTTGGACCCGAGGCTCAGCCTCGGAACCGGCTCTGGAGCGTGGAGACAGGCCAGCTTCTTAAATAGTCTCCCCTGATCTCGCCTGCTGGAGAGTGAGGGCGCCTTCTCGTGGAAGTGGGGGTCTAGGCTCCCCACTCAGCGTCTGGGTCCAGGCCGGGGATGGGCCACGGCTTCCTGCAGTGCGGGGCACGGCCGAGCAGTCACCATCCGAAGCCTTAGCTCACGCTAGGCCCCTCTCGTCCTGGTGCTCTGGCGGGACAGAGCAGGCTTCCCTGGGGCGGTCTGCTCTGCTCCGTTAGCGTTTCTGGGTTACTGGCTTCTTCGGCTCCAGGTCTGGGATGCGAGGTCAAAGTAGCACCGCGCGAGCTCGCCAACCTGCCTTCTCTCCACTTTTCAGAGTCTTATGTTTGTTTCATGTAGAACGCCCAGGAGTTTTAGTTTTACTTAGCAGGAGAAACTGGGAAAATTATATCTACTCCATCTTCCCCAAAAGCGGAAGATCTGAACAAGTTTTTAGGGGGAGGAAAGGACAGTCTATTCTAACCTCTCTCCTTTTGCACCTTCTTTCCCACTAAAATTATGTGTTAACAGCCTAGAAGAGATTTCATTCTTTCTCCACAAACATGTAAACATTTACACACACACACGGGTTTTGTCATTGGTTTTGCCAAAGTAAAATCATAGTATATATGTTCTGATACAACTTGCTATTCTCATTAACAAAACATGATAAACATCCTTTTGGGTCAATAGTCATAGATCTAACTCATGCTTTTTATTAGCTTCCTAATATTCCACAGTACAGAAGGGCCACACTTAGTTCAGTTGATTCCAACTTCATTGTCTCAGCAAACGACTTTGTTCTCATGGGATAGACGACCCAGAGCGGGGCAGCACAGAACAAACAGCAGGTGTATCTTTAAGGTGAATGACTGTGGCAGGCTCCTGGCCCCGGCATGACTCCGATGTGTCGCATTTCCAGCGATGACACGGAGAATACGTAGCTGTTCCAGCACCCTCGCCAGCTCTGGCCACGTTCTCTCATTTTTAACTTTTGTCAGTCTCGCAGGGGTGAAACAGCATCTCATTCCGCTTCACGTCTGCTCATCGGCCACCTGCGCGGTCCCAGTCACGCCCTTCTCCGCTGTTCTGCTGGGCTAGCGTCTGCTCTTCAGTGTGTCACGGCTCATTGTGCAGTTTTATCTGTCACATGCGTTGCGAGTACCTTTTCTCCAGCTCCAACCTGCTGCCGGCGCATTGTGTGAACATCTCCCTCATCGCACCCGCCGTGGCGCGTCGCCCTGCGATGGCAGGCGGCGTCTCTGCAAAGGCCACGTCCCTCCGGCCAAGGATATTCGCTCCGCTCTGCAGCCCCGGTTCCAGGCACTGATGTGCGCACAGTAGGGGCTCAAAGGATGTTTAAATTGACTGTGGGATTTGCATCTCAATAAAACGGTCCCTCTACGTTTCCTTCCCTCTGTGGCACCTGAGTGACGTGTTAATTACAGACAGTTCCATCAAGTGTCAAACTCACCTCAAAAACTGTGACTGGAAGCAAAGAGCCCCCGAGCAGAATGACAGCACCCTCATCCCCAGAACTGAGCTGAGCGCATGAGCGAGGACAAGAAAAGTGTGCCATCTGCCTGCGTTTAGATGGGGCGACTCGGCTCACACAGGACACTGCCTGGCGGTGCAGGGACTGTGCTTATTTGTTATTCTAGGACATGAAGACTATTTTCATGTTACGTGTCATTTATAGAGCAATCTGACGTCACAGATGGCTCAGAGCTTTCATGCTAGCAATTTGCTGCAAGAAGGGAGTGACATGAAGGAGGCAGAGGTCATTTCCCCTCTTGCAAACTGTCCCCCACTCCGGGAAAGCAGGGGGCCTCATCGTCAGCCAAAGTCACCAAAGTAAAGTGTGACAGAGAGCTGAGGATCGAACAAGGATGAAAGGAGACGGCAGAGGCGTGTGGAGGAAGGTGGGGGAAACAGAGGCGAAGTGCACGTAAGACATCGTGTGGACAGCGGTGTCTGAAGAGCACCCAGAGAAGAAGGAACCCCATCTCTGAGGTCAGACCACGTCGGTCCTAATCCGGCCCGTGTCGCTTACCTCTGCGCTCTCCACTCTGACTGGTCACTAGGCTGGCACGTGACTCACAGCTGTAGGCACCAACCCTTCCTCCACCCCACCCCATGAAGCGCCCCCCACCCCACCTCTCTGTAGTGTCACCCTGGCCAATCTCTCTGCACCTGGGTGCTTGTGTGTGCGTAACCACTGCTGCTGAGCTGAGGTGTCCTGCCTGTCTGCCCCCTTAGACGCAGCAGGAGTCAGCCCCAGCTTCTGGGGTCTCCTCGCCCCTAACTTAGCTGGGATGACAGGACTAGTTTCCCCTGATTCCACTCCTGGGACCCCGATGTTAGAAGAACGTGGACATCCATGGGCACGCCATTCTCCTAATGAGGAGAAGTCACTGCTTTAAAGAGATGCCATTTCTCCCTGCTACGGACTGTCTGTGCCCCCCATACTCCCAATTTATATGTTGAAGCCCTAATCCCCAATGTGCGGGTGTTTGGAGGTGCGGTCATGGGGGGAGCCCTTGTGATGGAATCGAAGCCCTTAGAAGAGGAAGAGACGACAGAGCTCTGTTTCTCCACCACGTGAGGACTCAGCTAGAAGGCAGCCGCCCGCATGCCCAGAAGTGGGCTGTCGCCAACCCCGCCCAGGTCGGCCTCTGATCCTGACTTCCAGCCTCCAGAGTCCGAAGGACAAACGCCCATTGTTTAAGCCCCCCGCAGCAGCCCGCGCTGACTGAGACGCCCCCTGAACTCCTACGGAACTGCGCATCGTTAGAATCAAGCCTCGCTATTCGGGGAACTCGAAAAATTCATAGAAACTTTCACCTGGAGGAAAACATGCCCAAGAAGAGCCAAGAAAATTCTCGGAATAGAAGAATCACAGCATGGGGCCCCATGTCGCCGCATATGACGGAGCTACAGCAATAAGCCAGCACGACACCAGCCCAGGCCGAAGGATCAGCAGAACACAGCTCGAATGTCCAGGACAGAACGCAGTGTACGATGAGATGGAACGTCTCGCCGCGGACGGCCAGAGGGGGCGATTCGATAAACGGTGTTGTGGCGTAACTGTCTATTCATTCGGGGAAAAAATAAGTTAAGTTCCAACCTTTCACCAGACGCAAAAATCAATTGGAACAGAATGAAAATCTAAATGGAAAAAATAAACACTAAAGGCACCGTAACACTTCTGCTTATCACAACAGCCTAAAAGACAGCTGTCTGATCCCCACCGTGAAGAAGCAGAAGCTCAGGCTCGGAGGGACCGTGGCTTACATGAAGCCACACCGGGCCACACACCGGCAGGCTCGCCAACCCCTTGTCCCCAGCTGTCCCCATCAGCGATCCGCCTTACATTTCTCCTTACCCTAGCTTATGACTCAGCCAATGGTCTCCAGTCCAGCCCGAACAGAGCCCAGGCAAAGACCCTGTGAGAGCGAAAAGTTGGAAGAAAATTCAAGTAAAGACCTGTCTCACAACCCGGACCCTCCCAGGGCGCTCGGTGCTGAGAGGGGTCTCCACGGGGCTGCGGCGAGCAGGAGCGCACAGCCCTGGCCACGTCTGCACCCCCGGCTCCTCGCACGCTCCAGCCCTGGCGTCCCTGCAGGCCTGTCTGCGCCTCCCAGCTCCCTTCCCTCTCAGTCCCTGCCACCCCCGCCCTGAGGGAGGGCAGGAAGTGGAGGTTCCAGGCGAGACCGATGGGGGGGAGCAGGAGGGCACCGCCTCGCTGGGCCACCGCACGGGGCCACTGCACGGGGCCACCGCACGGGGCCACCACGGGGGGCCGCAGGAAACCGCCAGGGAGCCCGAGGGGCAGGTGCACTGCGGGGAGCGACAGGTGGCGGCTTGGGGAGCGGACGCAAGCAAACCGGGAGGGGCCGGCCCTGGGTGCTGAAAGCAGCCTGCCGAACCCAAGGGGGAAGGACGTCCGATGACGAGCTTCTGCGGGGCACTGGCCTCCTCTCCCACGGAATGTGCAAGGAGCAGTGACAGCCCGCCGAAGCCCGCAGTCCCTGACGCCCTCGGGGCGAGGTCCCTCGCGGGGCGCCGGGCCGTGAGCAGAACCGGGCCAGGCTGGCGCTGCCCGGTGACTCCGACTGTGGTGGCTGTGGAGAGCCACCTCCGTCGGGCCGCGCCTTGCGTGCTGCGTCCCTGACGCCCTGCCAGCCTGGCACCCTCCCTCCAGGCTCCGCTCCTGCCTCTGCTGGGGACAGCCACGTCCTCGGGTGCTGGCGGACGACGCGCAGTGAGCTCACATCCTGCTGCGCTGGCGCGTGGACATTTACATGTGGACACACGTCCCAGAGCCTGGCGGGCGGCGCCTCGTCAGCCCCCTCCCTCTCTCTGCCTCCTCTCTCCCTCCCTCTCCCTCTCCCTCTCCTTCTCCCTCTCCTTTTCCCTCTCTCTCTCCCTCTCTCTCTCCCTCTCTCTCTCCCTCTCTCTCTCTCTCTCTCTCCCTCTGTCTCTCCCCCCCCATCCCCGCCGTGTCCCATGCCCCACTGTGTGTCTCCACCTCTCTGTGTGCCTCTTGTCCCCTCCCTCCCCCTTCCACACCATCTCTCCCTCCCCTCCCCCTCTCTTTTTCTCTTTCTTTGTCTCTTTTACACACGTGCACACACATATAAAATTTTTCACAATTTTCCATAAATAAGAAATAAATACAAAGCGTCACTATTTTACTTCAATGTGTGATGGGTCGATTTTTTAAATTACCGCTATAAATAATCAATGCTAAATAAAACTAAGCTAAATAAGACCGCATACAACAAACCTTGTTATTGACCACAAACGGACAGAAGAAACACACTTAATTTTTCATAGAATTTAGATCTGCACATTTTGACCCAAGAAAAAAAATGGGCTTGATAGAAAAAATGACTATAACACAAAGTAGAAGCCAGGATCAATAAAATTTGATACGGACAATACTTAATCAATACATCAAATTTTGTTTCAAATTTTAAATGGAAAAGAATTGATCCAAATGAAAATAATTTCAGTAGAGTTAACATTTTTGGAAATGGTTTAACGGTGCCATGGAGAAAATTGATCAAGGGATTAAGTTGGCTTAATGGAATTCACTCCGGAAAACACTCCCTGGATGGAAAGTCCATCTGAGTTGTTATAATTCTAATTAAAAGTCTTGGATTCAAAATGCTCTCAGGGTCAAGAGAGCAGGAGCAAGCGTCCTTAATGTTGAAACAGAGGGGTCAAAATGGC
>CM053501.1:304473-331969 GCA_028627145.1 Eidolon dupreanum | reverse complement strand
CCCGTGACCCAGCTTAGAGTCCGGCCGGAGAGCCGCGCAAGGAACATGGGAGCCGAGGAAGCAAATTCGAGTTCTGCGGGGCCTGAACCTACATAATTTTGTGTGGGGTTGAGGGAGGGGGTTACAAATTATAAATACAAAAGTAGATACAATATTTACACACTTTCCAAACTCAGAGTGCACTCTAAAAAATATGTAAATGAAAAAGTAAATCCTAAAAAAAAAGCAAAACTAACTGTACGGCACTGCAGGAAGCACTCAATAAGTGTCACATTGTGTCACTCTCTCCAAAGCAAAAAGTAAATTTGTATTAAGAATGAGTAAAGAAATCACAATGAAGTGCAAAGTTCTTTAAATCCAGGAAAATGTAACATTTATCTTTCCTTCCCAGTGTCTTTGGCTGCATGCTCCGGGAGCCTCTTCACATGCCGGCAACTTTGTAACACGATTTTCCACTGGAGAACAGAAAGGTAATTCATTTTTCCTCTAGAACGGTTAATTGAAATTTACTTTGTGATGGATTGTTTAAGCTGGTAACTTAGTAACTTGTTAAATGTCTCCGACCCAAGGCAGGACAGCCTGCCACTGCTCCGGGGGATGTGGGGCCTGGGGGGGGGACACCCATGCTGTCCTGTCCTGTCGCTGCGAGCTGCCACAGCAGACGAGAGAGTCGTAGGTCACCACGTGCATAAGTGACTGCGAACAGCACTGTGTATGTCATGAACCTGGAA
This sequence comes from Eidolon dupreanum, assembly GCA_028627145.1. NCBI lineage: Eukaryota > Metazoa > Chordata > Mammalia > Chiroptera > Pteropodidae > Eidolon > Eidolon dupreanum. The sequence goes on along the minus strand of CM053501.1, from coordinate 331,238 downwards.
CCCAGACGCATCCCGAGATTTACTGCCGCTCGGTTACTGAGTGCCGGGTCCCCAACGCCTCCCGGTGGAGGAAACAGATGCGGGGAGGGGAGGGGCCGTCGGGACAGTACAGCCTGGTGACCCACACCCACGTCACATTACGACTGCACAAGCGGGGGCCGGCTCCGCACACAGCGGGGAGCGGTGCGCGCCCCCGAGACGCAAGCCAGTTGTATGCCCACGCCCGCTCCCCCTCTCTGGACACCAGGGTCCCCCCCAGATGATGGAGGCCCCTCCATGTGACCTGAGCAAGTGGGCGACCCCGCAGCTGATTCCCTCGGTCACGCGGTCAGGGCGGGCACTTATGTGGGGACATAGACTGGAGCCGGGATTCCAGGGGCGGAACGCGGAGGACGGAGGGAGGCGGGAGGGAGGCGGCGGCGCACGGAGGGGTGGAGGGTCGGGGACGGCACCCCCATTCTCCTGGGGCCGCCACCCCTCCGCGGGGCATCCCACAGGAATCACCGCTGGCTGTGTGGCAGGCCAGGGCCACGCGCCCTGCCCTCGCGAGAGGGGCTTGTGCCTTGGGAGGGGCTCCTCAGCTGTGCCTAGGAGGGACAGGGCACCACCTCCAGCGGCTTCACTTTCGGTGTGACCCCGAGATGCCTGGTTGGCTTGCGAGCCAAGGATGAGACCCTAGGGACACGCGGAGGTTCTGCCCCTTCCGAGTGGAGCCAGCCGGCCGCCCGGCTGCTTGCCCACGCGTGAGCCTGCATGGGAACGTCTTCCTGGGCCTGACAAGGACACCAAGGCCAGGTGTGCGTCAGGCACCTCCTGCAAGCTCACCTGCGGCTCCGCCCCCGCCCACAGGCACCGGGAGGCCCGGTCAGAGGCTGGCATCACACTGTGCCCCAACCCTAGGGACAGTCACAGACGGTCCTGAATGAATGGCCCTGCCACAAAAACGAAAATGGCGTGTACTTTACAGCGTCCCTGTGTTATTCATAAGGTGATTTCTCAACTTATCTGTCGTCTCCTATAAGCTTAAAAACCTTAGCTAGCTCGTTATATAATCTGCATGTAGCTTTTGTATGTAGATATTTTTTCCAAAAGAAAAGCCTAGAATTATACTTCCTAGTCATTTTCCCTGTGACGCAGTTTGAATTTCTTACCCTCATTTTCTTGAGAAGAAAATGAAGACACAGAGAATAACAAAATCAGAAGCGTGAGAAAGCCCAGTGCAAGACAGGCTGCCTGGCCCGGCATGGGGCCATCCAGAACCCGCAGCAGCTCCCCACCACACTTAACAAAATCCGATTTTTTAAAAATAAATTTCAGAAAAGGAGAAGAGCTTGCAGTTCGACCTGGGAGCCAGAGCCCCCCTCCCCGATCCTCCCAAACCCCCTTTCTTCCAGGAGGCCCTGGGAGGGGGGACCGACCAGAGAAACGCACCGGTGATGGTCTCGCAGAGAGGGGGAAAGCTGAAGCTACGAGGAAGGAGCGCGATGTTGCTGGCAACACGTGGAAGAGCAAGTCGAAACTCCAGGCTTAAAAAAAATTACAAGAAAGTCGTGGTCTAAATATGAAAGTAATTCAATGTGGCACGATTATAAGCCATTGATTTAAGAATACAAAAATCTTTTAACCTAATGCTTTTGACGTTCTTCTGTGAATGACCCGAGGGCAGAGACTTTAGACCTGCAAAAAGAAAATGTGATCCCAGCCCGGTCCTTGGTCATTGTGATAACAGGAACGCGGGTTTATATTTAACTCCGGTGTCAGCCTCCTGGCAAGGAACAATTTGACCGTGTCTGCGGAACAGAACGTAGCTGCTATAAACGATCCTGGCAATATGAAAATGACAGGGTGGCAGTCGAGAAAGGGGAGGGGGAGGGGGGCTGAGGCAGCAGGAAACGTGAAAGGGGCACCAGTGTCCTAGTCTTACGAAGAAGGCTGGAAAAAAACTGATAAAATAAGAAGTGGGAGGAGAGCATTTAAACTGTGTCGTGTGAAGCTACGAGGTAATTTTCAAAGAACGAAAAACAAATGCTCCCACCATTGGGAGGAGATGGGGGCAGGGACACCGTGTACCCAAACCGAGTCCTTGTCTTTCACCGAAAAGGAGAAATAAAAATTGCCTGCAGTAGATAGGCCACAAAAAAAAAAAAATAGAGATCTAAGTATATTAGCAAGAATTTTGGTGGCAACAAACGAATAGTTAAAAAGAAGTTGCCTCTGGAGAGAAGGCTGCAGGCGTGGGGACAGTCTGCTGCTGCTCATCAATAAGTGCTTCTGTATTATATAACTGGCTACCATGTACATCTATTCTTTTGATAAAAAAAATTTTAATTTTAATAGATAAAATTCTGGAAATAGGTTCTCTGAATCAATGACAATGTTATGACAATATCTTTTGATGGTGTTAAAAAAATAACAGACCTGATTTAGCAGTGCCCTGGGGAGCGATGGTAGCCCCACAATTCAATTCTGCAAACACTTATTGAGTAAATAGATTCTCTGTGACAGGACCTCTGCTAAGCCATGGGGAGGATAACAAGATAAATCAGACATGGCTCCTGCCTCCAGGAGCTTACAGGAAAGTAAGAGAAAAACACGAACACACGAGATAAGGTAGAATATACCAGAGGCATGCAGGTCCATCAGAGCGCAGTGGGTTGGGGGCGGGGGGCTGGTGTGGGGTGTAACGGGGGGCCAGTGCCTGCCCACACCCCAGCGCTCTCCATCCCAGGACCGACCGGCAGCGCCCCACTGAAAACACCTGGACGCGTCACACGAGGAGAGGACCTCGGCAAAACGCCACCGCCTGGCGCGGCCGTGGACCACGGCGTCTCGCGAGCTGGCAGGTTGAAGAGGGAGCCCTCCGACCACAGGGTCACAGTCTTCTCAAGCAAAGTTGAGGCCTCTGGGGTGAGGCCTTGAAGCCTGGATAAAATCCGGGCCAGCAGCAAAGGGACGAGGACAGAAAAGGGGGGGCAGCGGCCTTCCTCTGTGGAACCCCCACGGCCACGCGTTTCTCTCCCGAGGACCCCACCCCCGCTCTCAGATTGTGTGGTCCCCGCCTGTCTTCCCCACGTGGGAAAGCTCACGCAGGGAGGGATTAGCTGATTCACTAGCTGCATCCCTCCCGACGCCCGACCCCTGGAAGACGCTGGACGAGCCGCTGGGCTGAGGACCCTCCCGATGCGGGGGGGAGACAGCAGCGAGGACAGCCACCCAGCGGGCCAGCGCCCTTTGCCCTGGACCGCACGCCTCCACCTGCAGACGCGTGACGGGCCCCGGTCAGTCCCCTCCCTTGTGCTTCGGCCTCAGGTCCTTTGTCCACGCGCCTGTCCCTCTTCCCGCCACTGTGTCTGCTGGCCCTGGGTCCGCGTCTTGCTTCCCCTGTCTCTTCACAGCCCGTGCATCAGCTTGTCCCTGGCTTCCGGGCTCACCTGTGATCTGGACCCGGATTCGTCCATCTGATTGAAAAGTGCTACCTGAGTGCTTGCTGTGTGCCCTTCACGGGGACACCATGAAGGGCCACACGGACGGAACGTCTGCCCCTCTGAGCCCGCACCGCCGTCCGGGGAGCAGAGGGCCGTGGTCAGGGAACGTCACAGCGACACTGGGGATGAAGACGCGAAGAGGCAGAGCGGCGGGCGACCTACTGAGTCCCGAGCTGGCGGAGAGGCGGGGGCGTGGGAGACACTGCTGGGAGGTGACACTTAAGCTGGGTGTGGAAGGAAGACGGCAGTCAGCCAGGCCGGGGGGACACTGCACGGGTGCCGCGAGGGAGGCGGAGGAAGTCACCAGCTCGGTCAGGGCCTTGCAGACGACGTCGGTCTTGCCGTGGTGATGAGGCCGGGGACGCACGGCGGCACCCCATTTCCCACCTACGTCACCTGTCCCTCGCGGGCCTTGTCTCCCCACTGCCTCCTGCCTGACGGGTCCGCCTTCGGCCCGCCAGTGCCAGTCTCTCACGGGAAGGGAGAGAGAGAGATGGGGAGCACGTGTCCCACGACTTCTGCTTAGAAGTGACACGCATCGCTGTTGCCAATAGCGTTTGTACTCGGCCAGGTAGGAACATGTAACCCTCCCACACGGTGGCGGGGGCCAGAAGTCACCTGGCCAAGCCAGACGCGAGGGAAGGGGGCCCTCTGCCAGCGAGGGACAGCGGGCCCTGTGAGCGCCAGCACGGCCTCCCGCACGGACGTCCTGACAGCTGGAGAAGGCCATCGTGGGGCCCACGGCAAGGACGAGGCTCGTAGCTGTGAAGAGATGGCTGTGGCCACAGCATGGGGAACGGGTCGAAGAGAGTCAGGGCGGGCGCTGGCTCTGCCGTGGTCACGGCGGGAGGACCGGCAGCCTGGACGAGGCGGTGGCCACGGGGACAGGGGCGCAGGCGGGATCTACGAGACCCGGTCATCTGCCGGCTATGGACGGTGAGGGGGGAGGGGCCCAGGTCTGACTCTCTCTCCCCCACCTCCTGGCCGCCCCCCTTTCGCCGACCACGCTACATCCTGGTGTGACACCGTCACCCCATCCCAGCCTCCCACCACCCCGGGGACCTCCAAACCCATCCGGGCCGCCGGCCACCAGCTCTGGCTCTCGGACCTCTGCCTTCTCACCTCTGCTCCCTTCGCTGACCCTCTCGCGACCACGCCCCAGACCACAGGCCATCAGACAGAAACGCCCGCCTCTGAATTGCACCCTCTAAGATTCTCCTTGGCAAAGTCGTTTAACCTGTAGTGCCAGTGTCTAATTTTTTCAACCACCCAGGAAAACGCCAACCCTGGGTCGGTCCGGCCCCGGCCTCCCCGCGTCCTCACTGTGCTGTGCGCTCTCGCGGGAGAGAACAGGGAGAACGGGGCGTCTGCAGAGGGCTGGCCGGCCCAACCCGCCCGCCTCCGCGCTCGGTCGCCTCGGGTACGGGTCTCGGGTACCGGGTCTAACTCTCTCATCCCCCTCCCCCGGCTCGCTCTGGGGTTAAGGCCTCACCGCTCCCTCTCAGAGAGAGGAAATTCTGTGAGAAGCCCTCCCAGGTGCCTCCAGGGGGAAGCTGCCGCTCAGGCCTCCGGGCCAACCCCATGGGCCCAACCCCTGTGCAGCCGAGCCGGAGTCAGCGCGGCCTGGCCCGTGGCCGAGAACTTGCGAGTCTGGCTAATGAGTGTTGGCCTGATACTTCCCTGAGTTTGGAGACACTTCCCTGAATTTGAAGCCAGTGAACGGAAGGCAGGTGGGCAGCCGGCCTAGTCCCCGGGGAAGCAAAAGCGATGATCGGGTGCACGCGATACAGAAACAGGAAGCTGGGAGCAGAGAGACGACAACGCGAGGCCCCGGCGGAGCGAGCGGCGGGCGCTCCCTGCCCCCGCCAGACAGGGCGCCTGGCCGGGCTGTGCTTCGGTCCCCGGGGTGCGTGCACGTTCTCCCGCGGCAGCCCTCGCCTCTTCTCTCAATAGCATGACCCCGCTTTGGGCTGAGGGACAATGAGGGACAATAAGCCCCGGTGAAATGTGCTTGGCTCCCCGGCCCTCCTGCGGATGGAAGGGCCCTGCGACCTGGCTGGCCGACGAGACACAGTGACAGACAGCTGCTGGGCCTCCAGGAAAAACATTTCTCATTTTAAAAAGAGAAAAGGCGAGAGCCCCGGCTGACACGCACCGTTTGCCCTCCTTCCGCCTGGAGATCAGGCGTGGTGCCCGAGGAACGGCGAACAGCACGTGGCCGTGGGGCTGGAAGCACCGTGAAGAGCTTCCGTTCCTCGCCGTTTCCTAGGAAGCCGCCCTGCCCCGGCCGCCGCCTGCAGCGCCTCGGGAGCTGACACCACCAGACCCGGACGTGCCCACACGGGGACGGCTGCCTGCAGCTCCGACCGGTAGCCTCTGCTGAGCCAGCCGAGAGCGCCGGCCTGTAGACCAGAGTGACCACCCTCTCCTTCCCGAGGCGGCGGCCCTGGCTCCTGCCACCCCTGCCCGCCTTTCCTCCCCTCTCTTAGCTCTGTCTGTCCACTCCCCACGCCCACCCCCATCTTGCCTACTCAGCTGCTGCCATTAAAATCGGCCCTGCCCTCCAGCCCTCCCCACGCCCGCCGGGAGCCACCTTCCCTCCCGCAGCCATTCCGTCCTCTGTCATTCACTCCTCAGAAACCAGTGCGCCCCGACGCTTCCCCGAAGAAACTCTTTTTCAAAACGGCTTCACGGGGCTGTGACCCACCCACGAAAAGGTGGTCTCATGGGCCTGGGCACGCACGCACCCTGTGACAGCACCGCCACGGGCGAGGTGACGGCCGTCGCGCCAGGAGCGTCCTCCCCGTGTCTTCTCCGTCTGTCCTGCTCCCACTCTGCGTGTGTGCGTGAACACGAAACGGGGGAGCCACGCTCCGCACGCGCAGTCCCCGCGGCTCGGCGCCAGGCCGCACAGCGGAGCCTGGAACCGATTCCGTCCCCTGCACGCGCGCGGCACGCCTGCCCCGGCCACGCTCACAGCAGGGCGGCGGGGCTCACCCCGGCCCGGGCCGGCTGCACTCCCACCTGCCCGCACCGGCCTGGCCCTCCCGCCCGCCCTCCGGTCGTCCCCAAAACCCTGCAGCCCTGCGTCCCAGCGACGCGCTCCGGCCGCTGCCTCAGCTCCAGACGGCGCTCACGTCAGACTGTCACTAAACCACACGCGCCCGGGACGCTGGCCCCACACACGGCAAGCGCCCCAGTGTCTGCTCAACGGGCAGGCACGCAACTCACGCGCCGCTGCCCGACCACGGCTCGCCGCACGGAAGCTGGCGCCCGCCACCCTCGGGCCTGGCCCCACCTGGCTTCATGCAGAGTGTCACTCGGAGGCTTCAGAACACTCTCACCCCTAAGCCAATTAGGCCGTGTTTCTAAGGATGACGCTGGCCACAAGTATTCTTCACATGCGCGCGTGCACACACACGCACGCACACACGCACACACACGCGCGCGCGCACACGCACACACGCACACACACGCACGCGAGGACTCCATCGTGTAACCGAGCGGAACCCGCAGCGCTGGCCCGCTGGTTCTCCTCCCCAGCTGTGCGACAAGTCACCGAGGCACCTCTTAAAATTGCTGTTGTCCCTCTGGGCTTCTGGGGACGGGCCGGGCCTCAGCGTGGCAGTGTCCCACTACGGGCAGCTTTGCATTCCACAGTTTCAGGGGACCCACTGTCAGCCATGGCCCTAAAATACTGCACGGGAAACTCCAGAAATAAACGGCGTGATGAAGTCGTGCCCGGTCCCACCCAGTCCCGCCCGGGCGCGAATCACCCCTTCGCCCAGTGTGTCCACACGGTCCACGCCCGCGAGTCACCGCGCAGCTGTCCCGGTTACCAGGTCGACTGCTGACATGTCACAGTGCCTAGCGCTACGTCACAATGCCCACCCTCTCACTTGCTCTGGCTCGTCACATGGGCCTTGCGTCACCTCTCAGCGGCACAAGAAGGGCGAGTGCCCTGCAGTAAGGTATTTCGGGAGGGGAGGGAGGGAGAGAGGGGGGCCACATTCACGTGACTTTTAACAGTGTACTGTTTTAACCGCTCTACTTGATTATCAGCTACTCTCGCTCCTCAGCCTCTTGGCTCAGATTAGGTGTGATTATTAGCCACCGCGGGTCATCTCTGGGTTCGAATCCCAGCTCCGCCATTCACCACGCTGCCAAATTCTCCAACCCTGTTTTCTTGTCTGTAAAATGATGATGGCAACGGTGCCTTTCTGTAGGATTACTGCCAGGATTCAGTGAGATGATAAATAAAACACTCAGAGTGGCATCTTAGGAGGGCGAGCACAGTGCTCGCGCTGGTGCTGGTGGCCTGCTGCTTGTGACCACCGCTCAGGGACGACATCCCAGCGCCCCTCCCCCCCCAGTCTGCTGGCGATGTGAAAAGCGGTCCCACAGAACTTTCTATCAGGGACGTTTACTCCCTAAAGCTATTATTTCCCTCCAGTTAAAATAAATCTGATTTTATCTCGGGCCTAAGCGGAGAACTAGTTGTGTGGCAGTAACCTCTAATGGCACCGGACGACGTGCCTGCCACCTCTTAGCAATCTGTTCTCCAGGGTAAACAATCCCAGCGCTTGAACGCCAGCTTGCTTCCCATTTTCTGATCTCTCACATTCATTGTTCTCGGTTTGGAAATAGACCCAAATGAAGGAGGAGGAGAACAGCCGTTGCCATAGCAACTGCGAAGGGACAGACTACCCAGCTCGGATGAAATAAGAAAAGTTGAATTTTTTTTCCCGTTTTTCTTTCTGATTGAAAACATTCCACGGCTTTGAAAAGGAGACAGTGGCCGACGCTGTCATTCTTACACACTGCCTTCTCCCCCGTCAGCCCCACAACGGAAAGGGGGAACTGCCAAAGGATGACGGGAGAAGAAGCTTGGTGACACCCCTGTGGAAAAGCATCCCCGGCTCCTCTCCACTCCCAAGGCTGCGTCCATGTTCGTCCAGCACCACACGCGGCCTCTCCCCTAGTCCCGGCCCTGTTTGCATCACAGGGGCCGGGCACCTGCCCGTTCTCCAGCTGAACCGCTGACCGGCTCAGGACCGGAGGCGGGGTTTGCTCCTCACACCCTTTCTTTAAAAACAACCTGTGTTAATGACACGGGTCAACAGCATCACACAAGAACTCGGTCTACACACGCGCCCCCTTCCTGTCACCACACACACAGTTTTCGTTGACGTACACAGAATTATATTACACGTACTATTCCCAAAGGTGCCATGTTCCCATCATGGGACACTGATGTTTATTAATTTCTCATGGCCCCTGCCTCCTTTATTTTGTTATCGTTTGCCCGGTATACCATTTCCAATCCTTTATCTTCAGATTTTATTCACATTTTTGCATTGGTTTATCTCTCGCGAGTGATATGTAAATCACGGTGTTCGGCCCGGCGGAGTGGCAGTTTGAGAGAATGACGACGGAGCCTGGCTTCTGCACAATAAGCGAACGGCTCAAGTCACTTAAGCGTCAGTGTCCCCATCGCCAACAGAAGTCAAAGTAGAACCCACCCTGCAGAGTTGACCGTCACCTTTCACTAAAATTATCTGTGTATAGCACTCAGCACGATGCCTAAAACATAGTTAATATGCACTAAGCGGTAGCTAGTTTCTGCCCTTTTATGGAGAATTCATTCACATGTAAACTGAATACTAATAATACTCGGGTTCATTTTCGCCACATTTCACATTTTCTATTGTACAGAAAGAACATCTTTGATTTTTTCTCTGTTTCTTCCTTTAACTTTCTGGGGTTAATGAAGTTTTCTTTGCTCCATTTTTTTTCTAGTTGTTTTGGACACAGATATAGATAGATGATAAGACACAGACACAGAGAGGGACATAGACAGAGCTGGGGGTTGAAATTTCATTTTCTCTCCACAGCGGATGTTAAGCAGACTCTGTACCCTCCTTCTGAACTCTGAGAAGACCCTTGCATGCTCGCACCTCTCTACCCTGCTCCTCAGACTCACATCCCATGTGGAAAGTCGCCGGGGTTTTTATTCCAAATTGTTCCTCTTTTTTGAATTATGCATCAAAATTCCTTACTCTTAACTACATGATGCATTGGTCTGTTGTCTCACTGTGTTTTTTTCCAAGTCCCAGATCTTACTTTTTCTTTGCTTTACCATTTTCATTTTGCTGGAGTACATCCTTAAGTGATACTTTCAGAAGAGAGCTCTGAGTGATAAAATTTCTAAATACTCGTGGATATAAAAATGTCTGTTTTTCCCATGCTTGACCAATAGTGGTAACTGAATAGAGAAAATCAGGACAACACGATTTTCTCTCAGAAGTCTGAACTCTGTTTTCCCTGAGGACCGGGTGGTGCTGACACCCATCTAACGCTCTGCCTTCTTGCAGCCCCGTTTCCCCCTCTGGAAGGTTCAAGAATTTTCTCTTTGTCCTCGAGTTTTTGAGTCTGCCTAAGGAGTCACAGTGATCTTTGTCATTACTACGCTCAGCACTCTGCGTCTGTCTTCGGCGCTGGGAAATTCTCCTCTGTTGTTTCTGTGACTTTTCTCTCCCCTTTGGTCTGTTCTCCATCTCCCCTCGGAGCAGCTGTGATTTCATAACCGAGAGGGCTGTCCTTTCTGTCTGACTCACTCTGCGTCTGGAAGCATTCTTCACTTCCTGTTTTCCGTGCAGCCCACTGATGAAATGGGTTTTGTTCCGCAATCGTACTTTAAAAGTTTAGGCCCTCTGAATTCCTGCTTTTTCTTAGCAGCTCTTTTTGTTTGTGACAGAGCCCTGGATCTCCCGGAGAGACCATACGCACCCAACCCGACCCTCCCTCTCCAGCCCCGTGCAGACGAGGGTTTCAAAGAAAAGTATTTGGCAGTTGGACTAGACTTCTTTGACTCATGGAAGAGCTCCATTTACCTGGCAGCAAATTCAGGTTTAGATCGCGGAAGTGATTTTGTAGGTTCAAGGCGGGGTGTGAAGTGGTAAGTGGTGGCGCCCATGACCCCGCCTCCTTGCACCCAGGCCCTTTTGTAGTCCCCTCCCACTGAATGTGAGTGGAACCTGCGACTGACTTAGGATATGACAAGGCAACAGGATGGTCACTCCCATGACATTACATTATATACGACTCTTTCATGCTGGCAGACACAAAGCCCTCCCTCTCTCCCTCCCTCTCTCTCCCTCCTTCTGTCTCTCTCCCCCACTTCCCTTTCTCTCCTCCATCCCTCTGTCTCTCCCCTCCCTCCCTCTCTCTTCTCTCCCTTCCTCCCTCCAGTGCTGATTTTGAAGAAGCAAGCTATTGCAAATCCTCCAGCCACAAGGAAATGAATTCAGCCAACAAACTCAGGGAGCTTGGAAGCAGATACCCCCACAATCAGTCAAGACTCTAACAGGAGCCAAGCCCTGGCCCACACGCTGCCTGCAGCCTTGTGAGGCCCTGAGCAGAAGGCCAGCTGACGTGGGGTGGGGGCGGAGGCTGGGGGGCAGGGGGATAGCCACAAAAAGTCAGCAAGGATGATCCTTGTGACAGGAACTGTTCAGTGTCCTGACTGTGGTGGCAATCCGTAAACCCAAAGGTGACAAAGTTTTATAGAACTAACTGCACACAGAGACACACAGTGGGGTCCACGTAAAACAGGGAATCTGAGTGAGGTGAGTGGACCACGTCGGTGTCAGCGCCCGGCTGTGAGGCTGGGCCACATCTTTCTCGTACCCCGAGCCCGAGCGGCTCTGCACCCGGAAGCCCTCACCGGAACCACCATTAGCAGCTAAAGCAGATGCCCGGGTGCTGCTTCTTACTTTAGTAAAGATTCTAAACACTCGCCACTAAGTACACTATTTGCTGTATATTCTTGATAGATACACTTTGTATCCATTTCAAGTGTTTTTAATCATGAAAGAATGTTGCGTTTTAGGAATTTCTGTCCCTACCCAGACTCGTTTTCCCCTTTAATCTGTAAACATGGTAAATTACACTGATAGTTACATCTATTCTCAAACCTGAACTTCTCAGATAACTCCTGCGTGATGGAGATGTAGTGTTCTTTTAGTAAACCACCAGATTTAATTACTTAGTGGATTTTGGAGTTTTCGCCTCTATATTCATAAGTGAGGTCAGCCTGTGATCGCATTTTCCTCTCCCTTGATATCCAGAGTAAACCAGCCTTGTAAAAAAGATTGGTGCGCCCCCATATTTTTCTGTGCTCGGACGGGAGTAAGTGCTTTCTCCCCTGAGACTCACAGTACCTTCCTGTGCGACCACAAAGGGCTGTGGCCCCAGCGACAGGGAGGGAGGAACAGGTTGTTACATGGGTCTTTACCTGCCATTTCTATTTCGTATTTCTATAGTGTTTTTCTATTCGTTTGCTCAAACCGATTTTGGTAATTTATATTTCCTTGATAATTCTGTCCATTTCATTTGGGTTTCAAATGGAATTGTATAAAGGTATGCGGCTGGATGATATCATTCCCATAACTATTATACGTGAACTCAACTACACATGCTCCATTAATTTTTTTTTTAATTTTTTTAAAGAAAAAAGAGAGAGAAAGAGGGAGCCTAACGATTTAAGCGAGGGAGACAATTCCTCATGTTACTCCAAGGCGCACATGCCTTATAGGACGCAGACAGGACACGACAGTGCTGCTCTGCACTGGGCGCCTCGCCAGCCCAAGGCGGGACAGCACCGCAAAGGCACCCATCACAAACGCCGGCACCCAAACAGAGAAACGGTCATGGGAGTCGAAGCTGGAGAAAAGCGCTAACGTGTGTAAGAGCGTACCTGCTTCTAACACGAGCACAATTTACAAAGGATGGCAGTTTTCACCCCGCCCTGTGGCTTTACCTAAGGTGCTACGCAAACAGCCTCCTAACTTTAAAAATTACCTGTTTCCACACACGGTCTCCGATGTCACTCCTAGTACCACTTGCTCTTCTCTCTCTCGTTCACACTTGTAGAAGACAGTTTGCATCTTTTTGTCAATCATTCAAAAACTCCAGTCTTGGGTCTTATGGATCATCTCAACTATTGTTTTTCCTGTTTCGTTTGTTTTTATTTTGATTGTTATTAACTTGATCCATCAATTTTAGTAGTTTCGTTTGTTTGTTTGTTTTGAGTGTCCTGCCTGCTGCTGCTGCTGCACTGTAGTTTGGGATTTCAAAGGGACATTTAGGAGCACTTAAAAAATGTACATGCTTTCTGGCCCAGCGACTTCACATCTCAGCGTCTGCTCTAGAGAAGGATTCACCGTTTGTCCAAAAATGCTGTATAAAAATGTTCACACCACTGTTTATTACAAAAAAAAAATTGAAAACCTAAAAATACGTCATTGTGCCTAGAGCTTCCACTGTGCTATTCTGAAGGTGCAGAGTAGTACAGAGCAGGCACAGAGGCGGTCAGGGCTTCGTGGATGCCACTTCCCTTTCTCCTCCAAACAGCTGTCAGTGGTCTTTAAACCATCTACTCAATAACCTGTCTTTCTCCCACGCTCGGATACGCCATCCTCATAATACGCAAAATCCTCATCGGTCCTGGGCGCATATTTCTATACTTTGTTCCATGCCACTGAGCTGTTGGTCTGCTCCTCTGTCTGAATCCTGCTGTTATCAATTATGGAGTTCAAGAATGTATTTCTCATTACTCTTCTGCCGGAGAGCATGCCTCGTAGTTGCTGCAAGTTCCAAGGAAAAATCCGATTGAAATTGCATTGAATTTATACATTCATATCGTGAAAGCTGGCATCTTTACAATTTTGAGTCTTCCCATCCACGTGCAAGGCGAGAGCTGTTCTCAAGTGTGTGGAATTCAGTGTGCCCAAGGCCAAACTTGAATTGCTTCCTCAGATCTGACCAGGTCCTCCCCAGTGCAATCGGGGTGCCTGTATCCACCTGCTAAAACTGTCAGGAACTTGGCCCCTTCTTGACCCCTCCTGACCTGCCTGACCATTCCCCCTCTCCAGCACCGCGCCCCCCACTGTCTACTCTCTGCATCCACACTCGTCGCTCTCCCGCACGAGCCGAGCCACGTCTGGACGTGCTGCAATAGCTTCGCAACCGCCCTGCGCCCTCCCTGCTTCCAGCCAGCTCTTCACACGGCAGCATCTGTTTTATAAGGGCAAACTGACCCTGGCGCTCCCGAGCGTTAAAGCCCCAGTGGCTTTACGCTGCTCCTGGATGCAACTCAACACCGCAGCAAGGTCGACGAGTCCCTGAGTGGCCTGGCCCCTCGCTCCCCCCTCAGCCTTGTGTCCCACCACTGTCCTCCTCGCTCGTGGAGCCGCACTGGACTCATCTGGCTCTTCCAGTTACTGACCGTGGCTGATTAGATTGCTGTTTCTAACTCTTCGCTTGCTCCCTGAGACTGGACTGGCTTTGGCCAGTGGAACGTAAATGAGCCTGATGCGAGTAGAGGCTTCCCGTGTGCTGACCTGGTTTGGCGGGGCCGCCGGCCACGTGGCAGAAGAGCACCCCCTGATAAGCTGCCGGTCCCAGACGGAAAGGCAAGAGGAACAGACCTGAGCCACACACGGCTCGAGCGGGGCTGCCCCGGGCCACCGGGACAGTCAGACAGGACAGCAGACGCTGGCTCCGTTAGCCCCTAAGGTCTGGGACCGTCTCTGACGCAGCAGTGTCCACGGCAGGTGGTCACGACTGCACCGGCCCGTCCCACGTCACACACCTGCTAACGCGCGCCCCCTCCTCCCGAAGGGAGGTCTCGCGGGTGGACATAAGCCTGCGTCTATTCCGTGAGCCTGTCTCCGGCCAGGGCCTGGCATCAGACTTGTCGTGAGCCAGCGGCTACGCACATATTCAGGAAACAACGTACCGCTGGCATCATAAATGCCATCTGTGATTCCGCTAAGCTCTGCAGCACTGTCGCAGGTATGTAATTCTTTTGAACTGTTCGTTACCAGACCTTTGGCTGAACTCTCTTCTTGCCCATAATTGTTTCCCAGTGGACCCCCCGGGCCGCCTGTAACTAAAATCACACCATCCGTGGTGGCGGTCTGTTAAATCAGGGTCCCAGTAGGCCACCCTCCTGGTGGTGACACCCTTGTGTAGTCTCTTGCCCTTGATTCTGGGCCGGGCCTGTGGCTTGCTTTCAATCCCCAGACTGCAGTGCAAATGACATTGTGCCTAAGCCTTAGGGAAGCGGATCCACCCCTGCGCTTCTGTGAGCCCGGATCCACCTTGTAAGGAGGGGCCGCAGGGAAAGGCCATGTACAGGGGAGCGGGGGTCCCCAACTGGCAGGATCACGAGCAAATAAAACAAAACGGTTGTTGTCTTAAGTCACTCATTCTTCGGGTATTTGCTACACATCAGTAGATGACTGAAACATCTGTGAACAATTTTGTGTCCCCGTTTAAAACTGTGGTGCTACTTTACTCTCCTGTCTAAATGCGGTGGCTGGTTCTTTGATCTCATTTGTGATCAGTCTAAAACACATAGAAAGTCTGAGTATCTGCTTAGGAATAAAACACTGAGGGACAAAAGGCACCACACTATTCATATTGGTTATTTCAAGAGTGTAGAATTATGAGGGGAGAGACTTTCAATTTTCGTTACATTTTTCTGTAATATTTAAATTCGATATCATAACATGCATTACTTACATAATAAAAAGATACTGACAAGGTGATTGGCCTCATTTTATTCCTCGTTTTTGCGGAAATTTTACAATATTTTCCTGTTAAGCAAAACACTGGCCTTTTTTTCTGCTATGTGTGTAAATGTGTGTGAATTTTACACATTTTGGCAGGTTAAGTACATATCCACTTATTACTATGTTTAAAAATCAGTATTGCACTTTGAACTTGACTGAATATCTGTCTTTGCATTTATCTAAATTATGTAGTGTTTCTCCTTTGCCCTACTAACATGATAATTGATATAACCTAAGATCAAATCATTCTTGCATTACTGTCTTGGCAAAAGAACAACCATTTTAAAACAGTAAGTGGTCTGCCACAGAGGATTCCACGAGGAAGGACGGGGGCTCGAGGGAGACGAGACCGGGGTCCCCAGGGCCCTCCCAGCTGGTGGACAGACGGGGAGCACCGCATTTTCCCCCACACTGGATCCCCTGGAACTGCAAGCCACACCCGCCGCCGGCGCCTCAGTGTTAGGCTGGGCTGGAGGGGCCGCATCTGTCCATCTAGAGAGGCAAGCGGTGAGGCAAACGGCGGGACAGGCGCGCGAGGCCACCCAGGCAGAGGAGCTGCCACCAAAAGCGAATCAGAAGGGAACGCTCAAAGGGGCATGATTAAAACGCTCCGAGGACTCAGAATGGGCAACACATCCTTAAACCAAAACTAGGCCGCGACTGCAAAAACAAGCACAGTTCTTGGAAACGTAAATCGTGGTTGCTAAAATTACAAACCCAACGCACAAGCCGAAAAGCAGGACGAACACACGTGAAGGCCCGTTTAGGGGTCCTGAAAATCCGGCTTACTCCCCAGAACGCAGAGCTAAAGTAAAAGCCAGGGTCTTTCTGACCGACACTGCCCGCACCTCCGGCGCGGCTCTGGGAAGTCCGGGCACCTTGACGAGTGGGCAAGAGGACGAGCTGAGCCGGGACGAGGACAACAGAGCTGCCGGTGCGGCGCCAGCCCAGAGCGCCCGCGGGGCGGGGACAGAGGCCCGCGCTTGCCTTCGGGAATCTTCCACGGAATTTGATGTGTTACGTGGGACGTATTCGCTAAATGAGACTTTCCGTGGCGTAGGTGACGGGGAGTCAGGGCCACAGACGCGGGGACGGGAACAAGATCTCTGCGTGGTTATCCCCACAGGCTGACTCCACCCAGCGCCTCTCCAACAGCGCATCGGAACCTGCGGGGTCGTCACGGGTGGGCCCTGGGCCCCGACCCCAGGGTCAGACCCGGGAGGGGTGGAGGGTGTCCCGGCCACCAGCTCCTTAAACAAATCCCCAACGAGTCTGATCCAGGCAGCCAGCACAGCCCGCCTTAAACGGCACCCCCTGCACCCATCGGCCACCGCGGCCGCTCTCCCCTCCGCCCTGGCGCGAGCCTCCCACGTCCCCAACATCCCTACCCCCATGTCAGCAGCCCGAATGCCGTTTCCTTCGCCAGTGCTCCTAGATTCCCTCCTGAACTCCCACTGTCTTCCCTTACTTGGGGCGCTGGTGACCTTCCCCAAATGTTAGCCTTCCGGTTAAAAGCATAGGCTTCGGAATTAAACAGACTATGGTTCAGGGTCCAGCTTTGCCACTTAGCTGAGTGACGGTCCCCAGTCATTTAAGCTCTCTAAGCCACATCATGCTCATCTGTGAGTGAGGATAGTGCAGACAGAAGTCTGGGGCGCCCTTTTAAATAGTCTCGGTGTGCAGAGGGGGCAGGGCGCTGAATAAATCAAAACTGTTCCCAGACGTCGCTTTAGAATTGTGGCTGTGACTATGGGCACCTGGGGTTCACCACATCATTCTCTTTCCTGTACGTCTGAAATCTCCATAATAAAAAGAAAAATTAATTTAAAAACCTGAATGCCCTAAAAAAAAAATCGGAACTCTCGATAATCCATGAAAAAAATATAGCGAGCCAAATGTCTTTAAATGTTTGGTTTTACTAATAATTCTTAATGTAAATTGTATCAAGACGATACCTCAAGTGATAGCCAAACCACGTTAAATAAAATAACGCACGCTCAGTACCTGTCACAGTGCCCGCCACGTAATTCTCAGTAAGGGCTACTTTAGCTTCTCCTTGACGTCAAGGCGATACATGGGGGAGGGGGAGGGGTGGCCCGTCCCCTCCGTCCCCTCTGGCCCCCCCGCTCTGCGCTGTGAACAGCTGAGAAGAAACTGTGTATCGTGGGCCCTACAGGGCCCAGCTCGTGGACTTGGCCTGAACGGGCTCCTCAGCGAGTGCTCACGGAATGGGTCGTTTAACAAACATGCGTCGCACAGTCTCTACGACGGGCACTAGTAGGAACGGGACCAGCCCAGGTCCCCTGTCTTAAGGATGGGAATGCAGGGGAGGCAAGGTAAGCGTCACATCCAGAAGCCACAACAGCGAGTGGCCGCGTGAAAATCTGACCCTGGGCGTGCACTGGGCCTGCCCCAGCCCGCCCCTGGTGAGGCTGTGCTGTCTGCCCCACCCCAGCCCCTCCCGTGGGAGCTGCAGCCATCCACGCCGTGAACCAGGTGGCAATTCGGGAGGGGGGGGTCTCCACCTGAGACGCCCAGAGAAGCCCAGCACCGTAGCAGGAGCCAGGCTGGAAAGGACAGGGCGCCACGCACGATGAACGGAGGCACCAGAGGCAGAGCCGAGGCCGGGGCGGCCGAGCAGGTTGGGAGTTCAAACTAGGGACAAGGGAGAGAGGAGGAATAAGGAAAAAAAGAGGTAAAGAAATAAGCAAAACTAAAAGAAAAAAAAAGATAAAAGAAAGCAGTAACTGGGTGGAGGCCTGGGTCTAGAGCACGTGCAGCTGGCTCACGTGACCCGTGAGGGTACGGGTACACCCATGTCCCTAGGGCCGCCTTCAGTGGCAACCACAGGCAGCTTGCAAATGGCCATGGTGGGGGTATCGACAGCAGGGAGACAGACAAACACTACAAATCAGAGCCTTTTTGTCTCTTCTGCAAGTTGACTGTCAAACGTTCCCTAGCACGCCACCAGTCACCCCAGGAGGTCTGTGAGAAGTTATGAGTCACCTTTGCTGGTCGGCCGGCTCGTACGGGTGGAACAGGCTCGCTCCAACGGCAGCAAGAAGGAGCGAGAGAGCGGAGCCCGCACCCAGGCCCAAATGCATTTCCCAGGTGACGTCCTAAACGACCCACTGTGAGCGGCTTTGCTAACGGCCACTTCTCCAGCGGCACATGAGAATAGCGACCCCTCCCGACTGCAGTGGAGAATGCGAGCGTCATTGCTCCATCACAGTCATCTCTTTGTGAAGTGCAGGAGACACGCATTTCTGGGGGGCGAGCAACACCCCTCCGTCAGTGAGGGCAGGGGCGGGGGGTTCCGGAACCGCCACCCGGCGCCGGCTCAGACCCCAGCAGCTCTCCCACGGCTCTGCTCCAGGATCAGACGCGAGCCGGCGCCCACACACCGAGCAGCCCGCCTCCGCCCGCCCATCTCAGCCGCCCGTCAGGGCTGAGCTACTAACCGCTACCGTCTGGACAGGAAGGGACAGCTCGCTACATGCTGATAGGTCACAGGCGGGGTCAGAGTGAGCCGTGGGGGCAAGCAGCGCACTCTCTGCCTCTCTACCGGTGGCGTGTGCCCATGTGGCAACGCGGAGCGCTGAGGAAGCGTATACTGGACAAGCTGAACAGGCATCACCCTGCCCTCCGATGGCCGGCACATCCCACCGCCTTCCCAAGTCCTGGCTGGTCACTTTCCTCATGTGACAAATCCCAGTGTCCCTCCTGGCATGCTTTTTCTGGCTTACACCGGTTGAGTGGGCTTCTGTCACTTGCCACCCAAAGAAGCCGAGATGAAGTGCGCCGTAACAGCCCACCTACGGGTCCAGCAGGAGCCGCCCTTGCTCATGCTATCGGGCAAGCACCCGCCAGCCCTGTCCCGGGACAGACGACTGCCTGGACCCCGTCTCGGCAGCCCCCACGCAGCAGGGGGCACCATGGGTGGCCTCCCTGCGCTCTGCTCCCTGTCCCACACGGCCCTTTCCAGGCCACCTGTCTACACCTTTGCACAATGCAATGGTCCCTCCCACCCAGGAGATGTGGGCGTCTGGCTCCTAGCCCAAAATGGCTGTTACTTGGGACCTCGCGCTCTTAAAGTAAATAAACATCTTTAAAAATACCTGGAGTGCCGCATGCGCGCCCGGCGTCCACGTCGAAAGCGGAGCGGGCTGGCGGGAGGCGCTGGTCTGCCGGCCGTCTGGCTGCGAGACGGGAGAGCTGGACCAAAAACATGAAAGGATGTGAGCAAGCGGCAGGGGGGTCTTCCTAAGCTCTGTCAAAGGTGACCCTCGAGCGAGCCACAGTCCCGAGCCCAGCATGCCCAGGTGACGGTCCCACGGCTGCTGCACACAAAGCCCCAGTCTCAATTCCACACCACATTCTCCCACCGCCGGCGGCGACGGCGCTGCCTTCTGCCGTGACGTGTACAGACGCCGTCGGAGCAGCAGAGGTGCCACCCAGAAAGGGTTGTGTGCACGGCCCATCCCTGCCCCAAGTTCCGGCGCCGGGACCTAGTTCTTAGTTTCGGTGTGGCCCCGTGGTTTTCCAGAAAGCCAGCCCACGGGGAAATGGGTGTGAGAGGCAGTAGGGTGTGTTCCCATTGACAGGGACACACATGGGACACAGATCTCTCTCTCTCTCTCTGTAGGCAGAAGTGGAATGAGTTATCCCAACACAGCCGCCATGGAGCTGATCCGCAGAACGACTACTCATCCTACGTCGCGGGCAGCTGCCGTCTTGCGGGTGAGCCGAGGAACCCGGCCACCTCCAGCATGACGTTGCTTCCCTGGTAAACGTATCCCCGCCCCATTCACAAGCTGGGGACGGCCGATGTCGTAAGATGACAACCCTCCCTGTCAGCCTACGGTCTGGAGAAGCCCAGCTGTGCCCTGGGAACCCTTCCACCTAAAAGGCAACGGTTTCAGAAAACGCGAGTAAGGCATGTTGCTGCCTCCCGAGGGGGATGCTGACGCTGAGCCACGGGTCGTCTCAGAGGGTCACGGTGGTCTGAGGGGAAGGAACCCTCGAGGGGAAGAGACAAAGAAATGAGAGGACAGGTCCCAAGACGTCATAACAGAACCAGGGGAAACAAACAGCTGAGAGTGACTCCATAACTTGGTGACGATGTCACACGGACCCTGGAACGCAGAGTGAAGAATCCAGATGAATTAATTGGCTGTACTAGTCAGAATTCTTTGGGCTGCAGCTAAAACAAAAACTCAAACTAACTTGAGTAGGAAAATAATGATAACAAAATCAATTAAATTACCGTGGCTCTGATAACTGTAAAGTGACAGCACAGCGGGACCTGGGTCTCCATAATGGCTACCGGAGCCAGTTCGTTTTGTCCCGTCTCCTGTCCCGGCTTTCCCATGTGTCGGCTGCTTAACAAGCAAGCTGACCCTTCGCAGAAGCCGGCTGGCGGCATCGTGTCCGGTTCACGTTTGATGGTCTCAGCAACCTTACCAGCTGGGGGCTGCACTCTGCCAATCACGCCACCTGAGGCTGCCATGGCGACCGACTGGGCAAGCTCGGGTCCAGTCACGATGCTTAGACGTGGCTCCAAACGTCGTAAAGATGTCGTCTTCTAAGCTTAACGTCTGATAGCAACCAACCGTGTGCTCAAGCGCCTTCCTGCGTTCGACTTCTGGGGCCATCTTTATAGCCTGGTGTCAAAACAGTGTTTTTCAATGAATTCTTTATTAAACTGGTTTCATGACTTATGACCTGTCAGCAGAGTGGGTTGCTGTCCCCTAAAATATGGACGCAGCGTTCCCAAGGCCACACGTTGGCTGGATGCTCCTTTAGGAAAGGTCTCCTTTTTGGAGTTGTTTTTTTTTTTTCCTGATGATATTTTTCTGCTGAAATAGGGCATCAATTCTTCCGGTCTGTGCTCCTGTGGAGCCTGAAGCATTTGCCTCCCGTAAGCCTTTCATTATAATCAGTTGCCCTTAGCTTGCTCGTCCCTGCAAGGGCTTTGCCTCCACCGCTTATGCATTACAACAATTGCCCTGTTAGCTGTAGATCAAGTTATCTTCGGGGCGCCCTATGCAAATGACAACACTTCAAAATGCTAATTTCATAATGAGCCAAAAGTTGATTGACAGAGTAATAACACCACCGCTATGAGTGGACTGTTGAGAAGGCCAAACGGATGGACTGAGAGAATAGGGCTGGGAAAGAGGAGAGAGAGAGCTGACCCAAAGAACGGGCGGAAAGGAACAGGGAGAAAGAAAGACAGGCAATGATGATTGTCGAGGGGAGTGGGGGGGTGGGTATTACGCTGGCAGTGGAAGGGGAAAAAAACTAATTTTTTGTTGCTATCATGACAGCTGTGTAAGAGAAAACAATGTGACTTGGAAGTCTCCGGGAAGAAATGACACGGATCTGATAGAGGGACCGACAGGATACAGTACTTGAAAAGACTGTGTAATTGACAAAAGGCAAGTAGTGCAAACAAAGAGATAAAAAGGAAGGACAATAAGGAAATTTTTCAATAAAATAAATATAATCAGAGTGTACTTCTGCCTCTTCAGGGACAGTATTTGCTAGTTATAGAATCATAAACGGCGGTATCGTCGTGTTAGAAATATGGGCGACAGGGAGGACAAGGGAGCGAGTCCTCAACCATCTCTGCAGGATGTAAACAGGTCGCCTTTGGAGGGGATGGGCCAGTCACGGGGATGGGAGGCACAGCGCAGGGGATGCCGTCAGTAATGTTGTAATCACTACGGATGGCGTCTGGCGTGTACTAGACTACGGCGTTCGCTGCTTCAGGTGTGTTCGTGCTGAATACCTACAGTGTCTACCTGGAACTAATATAGTATTGTACGTTAGCTATAGTTTAGTTTTAAAAGCTGTGAGGAGAAAAATAAAAATTTAAAAAAGAAACAGGTAAAGGAGCTTATTATTTAGAAAAGAACTCTGAGAGTTTACAGCCGTAGCCTCCGGAGATCAGGTGGGAGGGGCAGCGGGCGGGAGGCTGCTGCTTCCCAAGCAAGCCCTTCAAGCCCTTCGGTGTTATTTAATTATTTCTAATTAGCACGGGACTTGGTGTCAGAAAATGTCCTCCTGAGCATCAGCCCTAGGCTAAGTATTTGACACACATTATTTCGTTTAAACATAACAACAACAAACGCTTTTCTAAGGCTTGCCGTGTGTCAGGTATGAAGCATTTTGCGTTTATTAACACATTCATTCTCTGCAACAACTCTACGAAGTGATTCATCTTATTTGCAGATTTAACAGAAGTGGAAACTGAGGCATGGAAACTCAGAGGTCTGCCCGAAGTCACAGAGCAGGGAGAGGTGAGCTGGGATCTGAGCCAGGTAACCCGGCCCTGCCCTCTGCCCGCTGCCTGCTCTCCCCCAGAGCCAAGGCACGGGTGCCACTGCCTTGACCTTGCAGGTGAGGCACGCGGGGACAGAGGAAGCCACTTCTCTAAAATCACACAGGCAGTATGTTGTGAGACCTCGTTTGACTATGGGTGAGACTGCCTTTCACACCCACACTCGGCCACTCCACAGCGTCGTGCAAATGGGTGTTTACAAAGATGAGCTAGTCAAGGACAAAGCCAGGACATCCGCTGGGACCACCGCTATTCGACATAGTGCTGGGAGTGCCAGCCAGTGCAATAAGGTAAGTAAACAAAAGAAACAGCACACCGATCAGAAAGGAAAAAATAAAACAGCCATGTTTGCAGACAACATGATGGTCTGCACAGGAAATCCCCCGGCATCTACAGAAAAATAGCTAGAACTAATAAATGAGCTCGGTGAGGTCATAGGATGTATGAAAAACATGCCAAAATCAACTGTATTTCTATATACTAACAATATACACAAGGAAACTGAAATTAAAAATGTAGAACCGCTTACAACTACTCAAAAAAATGAAATAGGTATAAATCTAACAAAATACATACAGGAATTATATGCTGGAAACTATGAATCACAGCTCTGAACAAACAGAGAGACATACCATGTTCATGAACTAGAAGACTCAATATAGTAAAGATGTCAGTTCTCCTCAAATTGAGCTACAAGTTTAATGTAATTCCTTGTTGTCTGTTTTGCTAAATCTGGCCATACACTGGTCCCAGCCCTAGTGGAGTTTACAATCTAATCAGTTCCAAGAAGACAGAGTCTTTGAGGGAAAGAACAATAAATAAAATAAAGGAATGACAGCCCTATGATAGAGAATCTGTAGGAAGGAACTTAGACAAGGATATTCGGAGAATGCCTCTCTGGCAAGATGGTGTTTGACACACGAGACAGAAGAGTCAGGAATAATCAAAGTGAAAGAACGGCAAGGGCTCTGATGTGGGGGTGGGGGGGCAGGACGACGGCGAGAACCCCGAGCGGGACAGCACTGCCGTCCACAGCCAGGAGGGAGAGAACGGTGGGGACCGTGGCTTCAAGGAAAGGAAAGGGGTGAACGCGCTTTGGAGGCGGAGTCCACAGGACCTCCCGACGGACGACGGACTAAAACAGGGGACGAGGGAAGGTAGGGCTCAAGGCGACGCCCAGGTCCCAGCCTGAGCAGCTGGAAGGACAGCGGTGCTGTTGGCGAAGACAGTGAAGACTACGAGAGACGGGGCGGGCAGAGGACAGCAGTGGGGGGTCGCGCCCAGCGTGGGACGCGGTGAGACCCACACCCTGTCGGGGCGACCGGGTAGAAACGCCACGCGGGTGCACGGGGCCCAAGGCCAGGTGCGAGGTGCAGGTTGCAAGGGGGCGTGGCCAGCACAGGACTGCCGTTCTTGACCCTGGAGCTCAACGAACTACCTAAAGGGCACCCCCACGTGCTGCCGCCCACACTGACGAATCCGGATTCTGCCTGTGGAACTTACGGGAACGCTGGTGTTCGGAGGTTGGGGAAAGGAGGGGGACCCAGCCTAAGAAGGCTGGGACGTGGCCCGTGACGTAGGAAGGGAAGCAGGAGGGGAGGCTCGTGGAGCTGAGGGTACAGTCTCCAAAAGGAGGCAAGACGCCGCCCGGCGGGGACGCTAGGAGCCAGCGAGGAAGCGCACGCGGAGGTGCCGGGTGAGCTGTCGCTGGTGAATGAAGCCACAGGAGGCACTGTCGGCACCTGAGGGAGGGAGCCTTCTCCTCCGGGCGCGACACTCCTGCCTTCGCCCAGACGGCCCCGACACACTCGGCCTCCGAGGGGTGCTGAGGACAGAAGTGCACCCCCAGCACTCGCTACACCGTGAGGAGCGGGAAAAGTCTGGCGGTTACGACGGCTCTTCAGAGTGCCGCCCGCCGCACCCAGCCGGGCCGCATGCTGTCACCCTCCCGGTAACCCTGACAGTCACTGCCAGCGCTCGCTCACGCTTTCTAAGCGCTCCGTGAAGTCCTAAGCGCGTCACATGTGTCAAAGGCTGGCTGTTGCTGTTTCTGTTCTTTTTAATGCCAAAGAGCCTGGCTGCCTGGCGCATCAGGGAAGGTGTCGGGAAAGCTTGCATTCCAGCGCCACTGCGCCCCTAGGGGACCTCCCTGCAAGTGGCAGAGTGGGGGCTGTCCCTAGGGCAGTCTACAGAGCGCCAGAGCCACCCAGCTCTAGGGCCAGCCGGCAGACGGCAGGACTGCCGTGCACGAGGGCGGTGTCCCCGTGGAGGCCGTGCCACAGGCAGGCTCACAGCTGCATCTGGGCAGAGACAGCTTCGTCCGCGCTCTCGAACTCCACTAACTGCTGATCACTCACAGACACCACTGTGTCAAGCCTCACACGCCTTGTGGGGTTGGCATGGTCACCCCCATTCCACAGATACGGAAACCAGAGCTCAGGGAGGGCAGACACCTGCCCAAAGCACACGCTGCTGGCATCGGAGCTGAAGGCCCTACGTCCAAGTTCAGGTTTTTCTTCTATCGCGCTAGTCCACCCTACTTTTGTAACCAAATTTTGAGGAGATAGGACTATGGCCAAATTAAAAGAACCCCAAAACAAGACCTAGAAAGAGTTTACCTTCGATACAGTAAAGAAGAAATAGGCAAAAGGTCTGACTAGGTAATTTGCAGAAAAGGCACTCAAACATCAAAAAAAAGTAAAAAGACGCAAATAAAATACAACGGAGTAAAGCGACAGGTGCTTGAACATGCTGCTGGTGGGATTCTATCTTTCTAAAGGGCAACCGACTCGTATTGATTGTGGTAGATTGCAAAATTGGCCCGCGAGTCTCCTCCGCATGCTCCGCCTGTCCAATGTGACTTTGCAGGGCCTCCTGCACGAGTACGGGCTGGTCGTGTGGCTTGCTTAGGCCAAAGGGACGACAGCAGATGTGACACCACAGAGTAAGTTTAACAGCACTCGTACGCTGGGAATCGGCTCCCTTGTAGTGCCTGGAAGCCTGAGACCACTGACAGGTGAGCCGCTGCAGGGCGACAGGCCACACGAAGGAAACCGCAGGGCCTCGGGGCCCTGCGTGGAGGGAGCGGGCAGACTCACGAGTGAGCCCAGCCAAGACCAGCCGCATCTGGCCTAGGCCAGAAAAGCCAGCCAGCTGAGCCCCACCACATCCAGCATCTCGTAACGGGCTAATACGAGATGCCCGTTCACTCCATCGTATTTCCATAAGAGTCAGTGTCTCGGAAGTAGGGATGCAGCGTAGCCCCATTTAACAAACATCTGCTGAGCCCCAACTATCACATGACAGGATTGCTCTAGCAACAAGGAACATAAGAGATGAAAAACGTCCCCACCCTCGTGAAGCTTGCATTCTGGGCTAAGAGACAAAAAAATGTTGACTTACTCAGTATGACAACACATTGTCTGAGCAAGAGGTGAGTGCCCTGCAGAAGCAGCATGGCACCACTCCCGTGAGGACACAGGGGGGCCGTGGTGAGAGGGGGCGTCATGTTACACGGGAAGCCAGACCAGACCTCGACGAGAAGGAAGAGAGGTCCGAAGGCGGCAAGGGAAGGAGCCTCGTGATACCCAGGGAAGGGACTTCCTGGCAGAGGGGATAGCAAGTGCTTCCGAGGGTGGGCTGCAGCCAGCGGAGAGGGCAGAGTTCAAGGGCACAGAGCTGCAAGGCACCGGGCTGGGCCGTGTAGGGCCCTCTGGGAGGAGTCTTGCAAACTCTTGTATGGGTCTAATATTTTCTAATCAAGTGTATGTGTGTTTCTTACGAAATAATGTTAAAGAAATATATAGAGCAAAAGCAAATAGCTAGACTGAGCCGTACCCCCAAACCTCGGTATCAGGGGGACCTACTTGCATTTTATCATAACCCCGCTCTCAGGGCCTGCCTGAGACCGCCAGAGCAGTGTCATTGCTGAGCGCAGGCTGCCCTCTGCTGTCCGCTTTTGGATTTGCACCCACCAACACCACCCGAAGCACAGAGGCCCCAGTTATCTGGACAGCCCTGTGCCCACTGGCCTGGAGATGGGGGGACAAATCGCTCAGCCCTGCAGTTCCTGCCCCGTCGAGGGCTCTGCTGAGGGCCCAGGAACCGGGGGTGCAAATTCACTCGGAAACACTGTGCACTGTGACAAGCCACCAAAGGGACAAACGTGACCCCCTAAATTATAAAAAAACAGACAGGTGACGCCCAATCTGAAGAGGCTTGCGAGCAGCAAACCATCTGAACCCCTCTGTACTGGCCTCTGGCCAGCGCGAGGGCAGCCCTGAGCTGTGCACACGT
>CM053501.1:276191-303973 GCA_028627145.1 Eidolon dupreanum | reverse complement strand
TGGAGTGCAGGGGCTGAGGCTGAGTGTAAAGAGGGGTGCCTGGCTGTGATGGTGGACCCAAGATCAATACCTAAAGTTCTAGGTTAAGATCCCAAACAACGTGTTTAAATTTAGAATGGTCTAGATAACTAGGCGGAACCAAGACGTGATGCCAACACAGCATGGTGGAGAGGAGTTGAAACACGAAGGGGGTGCAGAGAAACAGAAGGAAGACAAATACTTCTGGGGGTGGGGGTGCCGTTAGAGGCTTTTCATGCAGCAGCCACGCCGGAAGCAAATAAGGAGCCAACAGAGAGGCTGACGGATAAAATAAAAATGAAAGTGAAAGTGCTTCGAAGCGCGTGAAACTGCAGGGTGAGAACGGCTCGGGGCGCGGCCGCAGAGGGGCTGGAGCACCCGCTGTGCGAGGCGCTGCGCTAAGCGCCGGGCTCTCGGCTCCCGCGTCAGAAAGAAATCCCGCCGCTGGGGGGACGGGCGAACGTGCGGGGCAGTTCTCTGAGAGTGTCAGCTTCACCTGGCTGTTCCATCAGACAAAGTGCAGCCTGGCGTGTGCGCCGCCCCGTACCTGCCCGACCCCTGCTCCCTGACGTCCCTGAGCTGCTCGTGACAGCTGCCTCCCCTAAAGGCACCGAGCGGCCAAGGGCCACAGGAAACGCCCTGTTCTCCGCTGACTCTGGAGGCGGGGTCGCCACTAAGCCTGAAGCAACCTAGGGCGGTTTCGTCACCTCGACGTCCTCAGCTCTCAGGCGACGGCCAGCCCACGCACCCCACAGGGTCCCCGCGCGGCCGGCCCCGCCGCGGCCCGGCCGCCAGGGCGCGCGGGGCGGCGGCTCTGGGGCGAGCGCCGGCCCCCGCTCCCGCCCGCGCGCACCGAGCCGTCGCTCCGACGTGCACACCTCCGACTCCGGCGACACTGAACGTCAGCTGCCACCGAGAAAATGTCTAAGTAAAAATAAGTCGGTCTGGGAACTGTCTTCACACGTAGTGACCGCGGTTCTCCACAGGCTCCCGCCCCCGGCCAGGGCCGTGCTGCCCGCTGCCCCGCCGCCGGGCACGTGCTCCGCGGGCAGGGCCGGGCCGCCGCGGCGGGCGACGCGGACATGGCCTGGCACCGCCGCGAGGGGACACTGGGTCTGGGCGGGGACGCGGGGCAGAGCCCCTCCGACCCCGGCGGCCTCGGCGCCCTCCTCAGAGCCCTGGTGGCAAGAAACCCCAAGACCGAGCGGCGCCCTCACCCTGCTCCTCAGGACCGGACGGAGCCGTGCGCGGGCGCTCCGGCAGGACAGGGGCGCGCGTCCCCCGCGAGGACAGCGCGATCGCCGCGGGTCCTCCCGAGGGTCGTCGCCTGACGAAGACCCGCCGGCGACCGCCCGGGGGCGCCACAGCGCCCTCCGCCTGGCCCTCGCCGGGCAAAGGAGTCCCGCTCCCCGCCCTTCTTCGCTACGAAGAGGACCTTGCGCCGCCTCGCAAGCGGGGCGCCTCCACTCGGGACCCCAGCCTCCCCCGCGCTGCGGCCCGCCGCCCCGCTGTGTCCCTCCGCCGGGCGCGGCCCCGGCGCCTGCTCACGCGCGAGCCCCTCCGCGGCGAGGGCCTGCGCGCGCGCTCTCGCGAGACCACCCGGCCGCCCGCCCCGGCCCAGCCCCTCGCGGGCGCGAAAGCGCGTTCCGGACCCCGCGGCGCGCGGCTGCGGGCGGCGCATGCGTGGCCGCGGCTCCCAGCGCCCCCCGCGCAGTCCGCGCGCGGAGCGGACCGGCCCCCGCCCCCTGCCCCCCGCGAGGCCGCGCTGGGTCGCGCGGCTGCTCTCCCCTCAGGGGCGGCAGCGCCTCGGGGCCTCTCCTCGGCGTAAAGCGGGCTCTCGAGGACGGTCCGGCCGCCTCGGGCCCGGAAGAGCCCGGCGCCGGCCCCGGACACCGCCGGCCGCAGCGGCCTGGACACCGCCCCGCCGGAGCCTCGAACCCGGGGCGGAGCGCGGCCTGCACATCCGGCCCCTTCCGCTGAGCCCCGGCTCCCCCCGGAGCCGCAGCGAGCACCGACACACCCCCTGCGCCGCCGGCCGTCCCCGCCCAGCCCCCCTCGGTCCCCTTCGTTTCCTCCCAGCCCCCCAGCCTCGCGGGCCCCGACGCGGCGCTGAGAGATGCCCCCTGGACCGCTGCATCGCGGGGGCCTCAGCCTGTTCAGAGAGTAGGCCGAGCTGGGCGGGGACCTCAGGGTGCGCGCTCACCGTTGCGGAGGCCGAGGCTGGACCCGGTTAATCGGCCCGGCGTTCCCGCGCCTGCCGGCTCGGCCCCCTCCCCCGCACCTCCGCGCTCTCCCCGTCGGCGGGCCGCCCTCCGAGACGCAAATTATCTGAGCTCTGGTGAGGCCGACCGGGTCGCAGCATGGACCCGGAGATGGACGCGCCCCTGGAGGTGGAGGGGTACCTCATCATGAAGGTGGAGAAGGACCCCGGGTGGGCGTCCGAGCCCGCTCTGCAAGGACCCGGGAGCTGCGAGTCCGAGACCTTCCGCAGATGCTTCAGGCAGTTCTGTTACGAGGACGTGAGCGGACCCCACGAAGCTTTCAGCAAACTCTGGGAACTTTGCTGCCGGTGGCTGAAGCCAGAAATGCGGTCCAAGGAGCAGATCCTCGAGCTGCTGGTCATTGAGCAGTTTCTCGCCATATTGCCCGAGAAGATTCAGGCGTGGGCACAGAAGCAGTGTCCCGAAAGTGGAGAGGAGGCGGTGGCGCTGGTGATGCATTTGGAGAGAGAGACTGGACGACGAGGACAGCAGGTGAGAAAGCATTTTCCAAATTCTTGCACTTAGAAAGAAGGGGGTGGGTAAGGCAGATGGAAAGAAAGATCGTGGTCCTAATGAAAGACTTCGAAAGTGAAGCCACTTAAAGGGGCATCAGAATTTCACGCGAAATAGAAAAAAGAAGCTTTGGTTGAATAAAATCTTGCAAATGAAACTGAACATGTTCATGTAAGTATTTGTTTCAAATCTTTTGAACGTTTCTCCAAAAAAAATTATATGAGAGAACAATACATTGTGTTTCACAGGGTTTGACTTTTGCGCTTGATCCTCCAGAGGGCAGTATGGGGGCGGGGGGCTCAAGGACCTCATCAGTTATCCCAGGGCCGTCTCTGGTCCCTTAATGTTCCAATCCGAGTTTTCGGAAGTGCCCTCAAGGCCGCCACCCGTGTCGCTCTTCTCCAGTTTAACTGCCAGGTCTTCATCTGTCAGCGGCTTCGCTTGCCCTTCTCGTTTTCAGCAGCCCTAACGGTAACCTCGTGAAACCTGCCAGCTGTGCGGTTTCTCCTGGGACAGGGTTTGCGTCTGTGTGGGAGCACAGACTGCCAGCACACCGCCGTGCTGGTGCAGGGTGACACTACATGTGGAGGTGAATTTTGTGTTTTCAGGTACTAGTGAACTATTTGTGTTCTGATGACTTTCACTTCTCTGCGAACCTAATAGACGTGGGGACTCGAACTCTCTGCTCTGGTAACAGGTTCTGTGTTTCACGCCTGACGGAGACCCCCCTCTGTGACAAGGAGCATCCTGCTCCCTCACATCCCCGCTTACACCGTGCTAGTGCTGGGGACCCCACTGGAATGGACCGAAATTCTCATTTCTTCTCGCGTCTTCTGTTCCTCTTTGACATCTTTCTGGGGGGACCTCGGCCCTCATCCTACCCTCTTTTCACCATGGCTTTGGCTTCACTTTCCAGGTGAGCAGTCCCGTGCCTTCAGAGAAGCAGGCGCCACTTGGAGCAGCATGGGACGTGGCAGTGTTTCGGCCAGAGTCCCAACCTGGAGTGGTGTCTCGGGAAGAAGCCGGAAGCCTCCACTCAGGACACCCCGAGCAGTCGAACCAAAAGAAAGAGCGTCGATCCTTCTCCAAGAATGGTGAGTGCCCCGAGCATGCCCAGTGCTCAAGCCATGGCAGATTTATTTTGTGGCTCTAACTTTATGGCTTGGTCAGAATAGGGTCCCCTCAGTACCTATTTGGGAAGAAACTGGATGTTTGCGGAGAAAGACTTTATTAGCTTCAAGAGTTGGGACCATGTGCAGCATGGGTAAAAGGGATCTGGAAGAGGGGATCTGGGAAAGCTTAGCCTGCCCCGCTGGCCTCGAGGCCTCGTGGTGGTGGCGAGGTCTCCATCCCAGTGCCGTAGACCTGAAACTAACATGAAATGATACTGAATGTCAACTGTATTTTAAAAAATTAACTTAAAAAAAAACCATCGTGTAACCAGCTTGTGTTTTAAGTCCTGCCACATGTACATGTGTATGTGTTCTTGGCTGACCATAAACAACTTGAAAAACTGGAAAGAAAAATGATGTTTATTTTAAAAAACTGACTCACAAGTAAGGCATCATGGAAGTGGCATGTGAGAGGGATGAACAGAAGACTTCATGAAGAAGGGACTGCTGACATTCACAGCTGCCCTAGACATTGCTGAATCGAGTCAAATATAAGGAAATGAGCTCACTGTCCTTCCCGGTTCACAGTGATCGCTCCGTCCCCTGCAGTGTGGAGTGAGGCTTACTGGACAAACGGAGAGGTCGCTGAGCCTCCAACAAACAGACTCGGGCTCCCACCCTGCTTCTGGCCCTCACCGCCTGACCTTGGGCCAGTAACATGAGCAGGAGCTTCATGCGCAGGGGAGGCTGATGGCGCTGTGGAGGCGGACCGCCTGGGTTCAGAGCCTCGCCCTGCCGGTCCTTGTCTGTGGCCTCGTCAGCTTGCTTCTCACGCTTTCCCTTCTGTCATCTAAAGGAAAATAAGAAGGTGGTCAGCGTGGATTAAATGAGTCAGTGTAAAAGGGCCAGTGCATAAATGTTAGTTTCCTCTCCCGTAACGGCACAATCATTTTTAAACTTCAAACCTGGCTGACTTACCCAGCCCCTTGCCAGGCAGCAAGATTCACTACTATGCACCCCCTCCTTATCCCTCCCGAACCCATGTTAGGGTAGAATGCGGTACAAGTGCTCATGGTTTCTGAGTCGTCTAGTGTGTGTCCACCCACATCCAAGCTCCCTTGTCACCTAGATCAGATGTCCTCAGTTACTCGAGCTGACACGCTTTGTCCTGTAAATTCTTGGTGTCTGTGATTTCGCCATCCCAGAGTGATGAGGAATTCCTAAGATGGGAAGGTTCGTTCTGTTGAGGTGCTTCCTGGGGTGTGAAGGACAGAAAATTTGAGGGCTCTACATCTTGGGCAAGTCCATTCTAAGAGGAGACCCGTGACCTCAGCCACTTGCGCCTAAAGGAGGGACTCAGTCTGTTTCTGTGGAAAGCCGTGGAGCAGGCTGTTGAGTATCAGCAGTATTTGTTCTGGAGGGTTCCCCTGGACAGTTCAGGAGTGGGAGGTGGGCCACAGACTGTGTGTGTGCAAGTGTGTGCATCTCCATTCCGTCTTTCGAGAGGTGCCTTTGCCTGCCATGTCCGGGACCGTGTAAGTTCTTAACACCCCAAAGGGAATTCACTTACACCAGAGATTGTGAACGGGTCACTCGTGTGCCAAGTCACACTTACTTTGTTTCACTGTAAGGGGTTTTTGGTTTGGGGTTTCTTTTGATTGATTCTAGTTCTGAAAGTTTGAGACTTCTGAGATTTCACATACAAGTCAAGAGTTCTGGCTTGACGAACTCAAAAGCTCCACTGGACCAGGGCCACGGTGTCAGAATGAAGCCCCAGCGGGCTGCGCATTGCCGTCGGCTCGGGGGCTGTGAGCTCGCTGGCCCCCGTGCGTGCCTCGGCCCCACACCCCCCACACACCCCCTCAGCCCTCACGTGGGAGCTTTCCCACCCACTCCCTGCAGGCTCCAGCATTCGCAAGCCACGCTCCAGGCTGCGGTTTCAGGCACCGTTCTGAACTCGGTGAGAAGTGGCCAGTTTGTACTCGAGGCTTTTTTATTCATGCTCACGTCTTAAGAAGAGAAGCAGCACGAATTAAAGGGCCAGAGCCCAGCGCACTGACGGGGTCTTTCTCCGACAGCCCCTCCTCCCTGGGCTCCTGCACCCGCTGAAGAGTGGACCCCCGCAGACCAGGAA
Organism: Eidolon dupreanum; assembly: GCA_028627145.1. Classification (NCBI taxonomy): domain Eukaryota; kingdom Metazoa; phylum Chordata; class Mammalia; order Chiroptera; family Pteropodidae; genus Eidolon; species Eidolon dupreanum. Next base: position 297,935 of record CM053501.1, on the reverse strand, counting down.
GTAAGAAGCGCGCGGCTTCCTGTCGGGTCTCAGGTAAACTTGTTCGCTCTGGCCTCCCTCTGTGCTTTGTCTGGGGCCACTTGTCCTGCGAGGACCCACACGGTCACCCTGGTGGTCATTGCCGTTAGTGTCGTTGCAGAGGCCCGTGAAGGATGTCCACGTGGCGAGAGGTTTTTCCTACAGAAAGAGCACGCGGCAAGTGCCTGCTCACAGAGGCCTCTTCCGGGACGTCAGGGAAGAGAGTGCTGAGGACGTGGTCCCCTTGGGTAAGGGTTCTTTCCCTTTTCAGGTAAAAGATTTGGGGGTTCTATCATATTCGTTTCTACTGGTGAGAAAACAGTTGTAGTGTTAACGCTTAAAGGACCTCCATGGGTGGTCTGACCATTTCTGTGGTCTAGCTCAGCAGCCCTTGTCGTCACCCATGTTCTTTTGCCTCACTCATCCTTTTTTTCCAATTTAAAATTTATATGTACCTCAATAGCATGTGAATTATTTAAATAGCACAAATTGAAGCGTCACTTCACAAGGAAACTTAAGGATTACATCATCTGGTTTAGCAGTAGGGCTAAACAATTCACTCACATACAAGCTATAACCCAAGACTTCCCATCTCGTAGCCAGTGCGTGTGTATGTGTTTGCGGCAGGGGTGGGGAGCAGGTAAAAACACACCATCTTATGAATAACAAACACTAGTCAGGAGCATGCTCTGATCCTAACGTGGTGTTAGGTGCTGCAAGGGAATCAAAGCTGGTAAAATGCGTGTTTCTCACCCCTGAAGGTTTCCCTTTAATGTCCCTCTGCGGAAAGAAGTGTACAGGAGAAATAAGACAATAGTGTAGGTTGGTAATTGATTGTGCCAGAGAACTCGTGTCAGAGTGCCAGTAGTGTGGCTGGCATGGCTGAGGAGGCCCAGGACGAGGGGGGCCTGGATGAGGCCTTAGAAGGGTGGGGTGAGCATGGCCCGGGGGCCGCGTGGCTACAGGTGGCGGGGCGGGCGGCGGGGAGCTCTGCATCCAGCGTGAAGCGTGTCTGTCTTGCCGCAGGCGGTGCAATGTCTGCATCTAATGAGATAGCCCGGCTGGAGCACAGAAGGGCGCCGTGGCCCGTGGGCCCACACGCCGCTCACAGCAGGAGTGGTCTGCGCAGCAGCCATGCCAAGGAGGCGTCAGCTCGTGCCGTGCAGGGCCCCGCGAGGGGCGCGGGGAAGGCGTGGCGGGAGCAGCAGCAGTGGGGCTTAGAGGATGAGAAAGTGGCTGGCGTGCACTGGAGCTACGAGGAAACGAAGACTTTCCTCGCAATCCTCAGAGAGTCTCGCTTCTACGAAACGCTACAGGCCTGTCCCCGAAACAGCCAGGTATACGGGGCCGTGGCCGAGTGGCTGCGGGAGTGTGGCTTCCTGCGCACGCCGGAGCAGTGCCGCACCAAGTTCAAGAGCCTCCAGAAGAGCTACCGCAAGGCGCGCAGCGGCCACGCGCTCGAGCCCTGCGCCTTCTTCGAGGACATGGACGCCTTGTTGAACCCTGCAGCCCGCACGTCATCCGCCGGCAAGCCGAAGGAGACCACGTCTCTGCCCAGACCCAAGAGAGTCGGAGCCGGTGCCGAAGCGCAGATCAGTCTGGTGGAGGAGGAGGGAGCCGCTGAGGAGTCCGGCGGCGAGGAGATGGGCGTCGAGTTCCTCCAGAAGGCCAGGCTGCGTGCCACCCCTGTCCTATTTCAGAACCTGAGTGGTAAGGGCTGCGCTTTTATTTCTGGGTTGAAAGTGGATGGTCTGGTCTTGTGGATGAGGATGCCCAGAAGTGATCAGACCTGGGGTGCTGGCACACACACCTCGCCTCTGATCGCTGTGGCGGGCCACGTGACCAGGACTCGGGCCTGCTGCTGCCCAGCGCAGTGTGCAGCAGCGCCGGGTGGCCGCGGCAGGCTCCTCCGCGGGTCAGCACAGCGTGGCTCTCGAGCGATCCGGGCCCGCAGAAGGGAGCTGAGTGGCCTCGGGTCTGAGGGCCTGACTGTGCCTGGGAGTGGGTGCACGGGCCAGTCATGTTGGGTCGTGATGAGTAGAGATACGTTGTTATGCCCAGTAAAAGGATATGTAACTGGCACACGAAATGAGGGGAAAATGGTTCTAGAAGAAGAGCAGAGAGAAAAGGGAGCACAAAGTAGATGAGTCAAATGAAAACAAAAAAACTACTCTGGATGTAGCTCTCTTCAGGGAAGACTGGTTAAAAGGGATAGGAACTCTGGGGGGGAAGTTCCTGTTGGGTGTCCTAGTCCATCATTCTTAGCCATTTTAAGAAGACAGGAAAATCCCCTGTCACCAGGGCAGCGGCAGCTTGGGGGACTGAGTTTTCACTCTACCAAGTAGACTGAGAGCAGTTTAGCAGTTTCAGTTAAAAATCCTGTTGGGGTTTTGACTTTGTGGACTCGTTCGAGACTAGGTATCTGTACAACCTGCATCTCCCTATAGTTTCTCTCCCATTTTTCCAGATCTTTTATGTCTCGATAAGATGTCACAGTTTTTTTACATAAACGTCTCAGTTTGGGCAAAGCTCGCGCCAGGCACATGGCAATTCCTGCTGCTGCTGTGGGTGGGTTTGTTTCCTTTCACGTGTGTGTGTAATGCGTGGAGGCCACGAGCCCTTTTCTCACACCTCTGCACCTCATCCTTGCGTGCCAGGTGTGCACTGGGGCTACGAGGAGACCAAGACTTTTCTGGACATCCTCCGCGAGACGCGGTTTTACGAAGCGCTGCAGGCCTGCCATCGCAAGAGCAAGCTGTACGGGGCCGTGGCCGAGCAGCTGCGGGAGTGCGGCTTCCTGCGCACGCCGGAGCAGTGCCGCACCAAGTTCAAGAGCCTCCAGAAGAGCTACCGCAAGGCGCGCAGCGGCCACGCGCTCGAGCCCTGCGCCTTCTACAGGGAGATGGACGCCCTGATAAACGCGCGGGCACCCGGCCCCACCCCCCGGGAAGCCCCATGCCCCTCAGGGCAAGAAAGAGAGGGGATGGGGATCGAACCCCAGGACCCCGCAGGCTGGGAGCCTGAGCCGCCTTCGCCAGCGGCAACAACTGTAGACTCTGGCAGCGAGAGGCTGAGCGAGGAGGAGGCTGCCCCCGAGCCGGAGCGCCAGGGCCCTGCAGGCGGTAAGGGTGCGCGGGGCGGCGGTCTGGGCAGCAGGTGGCTGTCGCTGGGTGTCTGGGTGTCTGTGCTGTGTGAGAGATGGGATACAGTGCTGAGTAAAGCAAAGTCCTTATGCTAGGCGTCAGCCTCGGGACCCCAGCCTCGGTTTCCATCCGTGTGGTCCAGCAGGGTTTTCCGTCTCCTGAGGTTGCCATGGGAAGAAAACCCGGATGAAGGAGGTGTGTCAGTAAGCCAACGCCTGTGAGGACAGGCAGGGACTGCTGAGCGAGGCCACCGGGTTCGAGCCCCCTGCAGGCCGCCCACTGCCGCCGGACGCCCTTGGGGCATCTCAGACATGAAACGTTCAGAAAGCGCCGTCCCACTGTCCTCCCACAGGTCACCCAGGCTCGGGGGGTGTTTTTGATGCCTTCTCTGTCATTTACATCCCAGCAGAGAACTCGTTTGTGTCAATTGCTGTGGCACTTTTATCTGTCCCGTTTACTAACCGCGGCCAGTACCCGGGTCCAGTCTGTGCCTGAGGCCCAGACGTTGTAGAAGCCTCCAGACCGGCTATCTCCATCGGCCCCGCATCAGCATTCCGCAGCCTCCTTAACCCAGCTCCTCCGTCCCCGTCCTTGACTGGTGTCTCCCTTCTAGCTCTCGGCCAGGGAGGGGACCCCACACACTCACCCTCCGGTGGTATGCATGGCAGAGCCACAGCGTGGACACTGGCCTTGAGTCCCACACAGCCCTGCTGTCGACAGCTGTGGAACAAAGGAAACAGGGTCATTTGGTACTGTCCCTTGCGACTCTTGTTGTTGAGTTGAGTTACAGACCTGTCATGAAATTACCAAGCTTCGTCTGAGCCAGCTGCTAGGCTGTGACGTCCTCTGGGTCCTGGAACAGTGCTAGACCCATCAGAATGCTTGGAAAGACTGCTAAGTGGACAGGAAGCTTTGACGTGAGCTGGTGGGTTGGCCGATGGCTGCTGCCTCCCCCAGCCCATGCCGCAGCGGCCTGCTCGGGGTGGAGGGACAGCCGCAGTTTCAGCTCGGCGCATGCGAGGAGAGCGATGCTGACCCGCCAGAGAGAAACGAGGCAGCGTAGCAGAACGCTTAAAAAAGGGCTTGGAGTGGGCCTGAGTCACACAGCTCGTGAGCTAGTGAGCTGTGGAGTCATAGAACATCTGGAACTGGCTTCAGAATAATCTGGTGGCGGGAGCAGGGGGTGTGTGGGAACAGAAATGAGCCAAGATCAGCAGCGAGGGATCGTTGTTAAAGTGGAGAACAGCTTGTGAGATCATTGTACATACCTCTGCTTTTCTCTACGTTCAGATTTTCCGTGGTAACAAGTTAATACAAAACCACGCAGTTAGGGAGCGACCGGGACGGAGCCAGGAGCAGAGCTGCCTGATTCTGCAGCCAGATCCTCCACCGTTTTATGCTGCCCGTCCAGAGACGCACCGTGTCATGGACGTGGCCTGTGCACGAGAGTGAGGAGGTCGTTCTAGGTGGGGGGACAGCGAGAGCTGAGGTTGAACCGGTGGTGGTCTGTGTGAGAGACAGCTGGAAGGACAAGTGACAGCCAGCAGACAGGATGTGATTAGATGTCAACAACTCGAGTCCATTGAGGATTTGGACTCGGTCACTGGGCGCCGCTCTGAGCAGTAGCGTGACGCAGCGTGGGCTGGCGTAGATGTGAACCTTCGAGAGCGGGCTGAGGTGGACGGACCTGCTGGAGATGAGCCGAGCGGCCCCTGCCCATCAGGGCGGACGGGCATGCTGGGGTTGGAATTCAGTGCAGAAGGCCTTTCCGCAGGTGGTGGTGGCTCTCCTTGGAAGTGAATGAAATTAAGGCATGACAGGGTCAGGGCAGGTGACAGGGCCTGAGGCCAGTGAGGTGGAGTGCTCAGGGACCCTAACATACAGAGCCGCGTGGGCCACGATCGTGTCAGTATGGGACCAGGCTGAATTTGTTGTCTTTTTTTTCAGGTTTTGCAGTCGGAGTTAGTGTCAGGGAGGATGCAACACGGGTGGAAGATGGTGCGGAGCAGGCCAGCGCGTTAGCGGAAAAGGCCAGAAGGGCCGCTCCCCAGAACCCCGATCCCGGGAGAGCACACAGAGGGGTCGGTGCCTCGGGCAGACCGTGGGGAGCCCTGCAGGGGGCTAGACGGGGGAAGCCGGCGTGCCGGCCTCGAGACCTGGGGAGAGCCGTGGCACAGGTGCGGCCCGGCGCGGGGCGGCGGCCCCACCGGCCCCTCAGGTGCGGGGGCGGCCTCACGCGGGGCGCCCGCCTCGGGTGCCGCGCCACGCGTCAGAAGGAGAACACGCACGAGTGCGGCGTCTGCGGGAAGTGCTTCGGCAGGAGCAGGAGCCTGGCCAGGCACCAGAGGACTCACGCGGGCGACAGGCCTTTCCGGTGCCTGGACTGCGGCCAGAGCTTCAACGACTCGTCCAACCTCGGGGCCCACCAGAGGGCCCACGCGGGCGAGAAGCCGAACCGGTGTGCGGAGTGCGGTGCCCACGGCGGGGCCCCAGGTGCCCAGAGCCCCTGTGGGGGTGCGGACTGCGCCCAGAGCGTCCGGGAGCATCGGAGGACGCAGGCGGGGGACAGGCCCCACGGCTGCGCCCGCTGCAGCGGGCGGCTGGGGAAGGGCTCAGCCTTGAGCAGGCATCGGGAGGCCCCCGGGAGGGACCGGCTCCCGCCGCACCCTCCGCCCCTGTGCCCCCCAGAGCAGCCCCGCAGGGGGAAGGCGGACGACCTCAGGAAACAGCTTTGATGCCAGGCTCGTCTCCGCCTGAGCATTCCTCAGCCGTCGACCTCTCACGATGGGCGTGCCTGCTCGCTTCTTATCTGCGAGGTACGGTGCCGCAGGCGAGCGTGAGGGTGCAGGTGACTGAAGACTGGACCACTGTCCTCACCTCGGCCGCTTGACCAGGCTGTTCCTCTGCTCCTGTGTCTCACATCTTAGCGTCCCCTGCTGTGGGCTGCCGAGGGCAGCAGCCATCGGGTGCTTCGTGCAGGGGGAGCAGCTCCCAGGGCGATGACGCACGCGGGGATGTTCGTCGCCCCTGCCGCGTGGCTGCAGCCTGATCGGAGCTCCATGTTTGGGTGGAACCTTCGGGGTCCGGTCAGAGCCACGTCGGATCCACCTGGCTTTGAGGGTTTTCACAAAGGACACTGACGGTGTCAGCGCCTGCAGCAGGCTGCCGCAGCGTGTACCTGCTCTGTGTCGAGAAGTTGGTCCTCGTCGCTGGGGTGGAAGCCCGTGCTGTCCCTGACGTCCTGTGACCGATGCTGCGCCCTCCGTGAAGCTGCTGATCGCGTCGTCCTCAGTCCCTGAAGACTGAAAGCCCACGCGGCCGCTTGTCCAGCACGTAAGGACCCGGTTCCTATGGCCGTTTACCACACATCCCGTACTCACCTCTCCATGTCCTCGGTGCCCATTCTGAGCTGTCACGCCCCCGCAGACGGACGAGGCTGCAGGCTCATGGCAGGACTCCAGACACGGTCTCGCTCTCCCCGTGACTTTTCTGGTTCTTACCTAGAACGTACGTGTTGGCGTGTTTATGCCTCCCAGCCCCCCACGGCGGTAGAATAGCACATAATCGTAGTTTTCTAGACTGTGGGGTAGGGGAGGGTGGAGTAGAAGGCCGCAGCAGTAAACACGTCTGAGCAGCGGGCCTCCTGAGGCCTGCCCTGGTCAGAACGCCACCCCGTCCTGACCAGAACCTCTAGGGCCGCTCATCGCTGGCCCCCTTGGGCTTTCAGACCCTGTTCACGGGGTCAGAACCCTCCCCATGTTGCCCCAAGTCGTGAGCTGACGCAGAAGCATTCGCGGAAACTTCCGATGCGGAAGTGATAGCACTTTCCTTGTTAAGGTGTGTGAAAAATCCCCGCGGGCCACCAGCAGCTGTGCAGCAAAGGCTGGAAGGGGGCAGGGTGCAGACGGGTAGATGGTTCACTCATCCTCAGAAGTTCCAGACAAGACTCGGGTCTGGTCACCCAGGCTGGCCACCTCAGGGCGACGCCAGTGGCATTTCTACCCTGATGGGAGGTGACAAAGGGCACCTTTGCTTTGGGGAAAGGGAAGTGGCGTTTTGGTGGGAGAGTGAGCAGAGTCGGACTGGGCAGGTGACCTTGTGACCACCTCTTCCCTTGGCTTTGTCAGGTGCTCTTATTTGAAGGCACATGGCGATGAGCTGGCCTTTGAGTGTGTTTGGACCTACTGGATCGCGTTGAGTAGAGCACCAGGGGCAGGCAGTGGAGGAGGAAATCCCGCTACGGCGTCGGCACGGGCGTGGCCTGCGGGAAGGCAGGCGACTCAGGTGGCGCCAACCAGAGTTCTGAGTCACACCTGACGGGGCTGCCTCTGCGTCGTCTGAGCTCCAGACCCCCGATGCTCAGCGTGGCTTCGCGCTGGCGTACTAGCGCAGGTGTGCGGCGCTCGTAGGCGTGAGCTTAGACTGTGCGACGTGTGGAGGCCCAGCCCCAGAGTAAAGATGCACGTCACTAGAACCCAGCGCTTAGTCCCGTGCACTGATGCACGGTGGCCCTGGCTGATGCGCGGTCCAGGAGGGGCGAGGTACTCACAGACACGTCGTCAGCACTATTGTGGTAGGCCCTGTTCTAGGCACGGTGAGGGGCACGGAAATGAACAGGAGGCGTGGGGCCTGCACTCAGGGAGCTCGAGATGCGACAGGAAGTGTCGTAACAACAAAACTGCTGTCATTTGCGAAGGAGTATAACTGGCCTAAAATCGCACTGTGTCCCCGTCCCTCAGACTCCGGTGGCGAGAACGTTCAGGCCCTCCCATCCCCGGTGGGGCAGGCTGGTTCTGCTCAACAAAGTCTCACGTGTGTGCGGGCGCAGGCAGAATCCGCGGTCCCCTGCAGGTGTGCCGCGTGGGCATGTATTAAGTGACTTTGTGAGCTTCATCTCTGTCCCCAGGAAACAGCAGTCCCTGGCCACCATCAGAGCAGGCATCTTGCATCCTGCGTTTCTCAGCCAGAGCTAGGAGGTCAGTGAGCGATGCGTCCTCGGCCTCACACGGCGTCGCCTTTACAGAGATCCCTGGGGAGGCATTTGTGTCTCGGTCACGGAATCAGAGAGAGTAAACAAGGGAAAACAGTTATCTTAGCAACACTGGGGTTTTTATAACTTATTGTTCTTTCCGTTTATTCCGGGTGCTGGAAAACTCGACAAAATTTATACCCCACCTCACACCTCAACCAACTATAAGACATAGATTTATTTAATCCCGTCTTTTTCTTTGAAAATTGTCTCAAACCCTGTTTTTTAAAATGGATGCGAACAAGTGGACATTCCCTGATGTAAGTAGCCGAGGCGCCCTGGCAGCGGGCCCGTACCCCCGCCTAGGCTGGCCCGTGACGCTTGCAGAGGCCCGCGGGTCCTGCCGGGTCCTGTGCTGCAGCAGGACCTAGTGGCCTCACCCGAGAGGAGGCCTCCCGGCCTCAGGAGGAAGAGGGCACGCGTGCCCCTGGACGGCCAGGCCCCCGCCGTGGGGACAGCATGGGCCGGAGGCCGCAGAGGCAGCATGGGGCCTGCCAGCCCCGCTGGCCGAGAGCCGCAGGACCGATCGGAGCCTCTGGCCTCAGCGCCGCATCTGGGGGCAGGTCGGACTTGACTGCCAGGCCGGCTGCAGCTCCTACGCGCGCTCAGGCCGTGCAGTGTGGCCGGGACGAGGAGGAGGTCAGCAGGTGGCGCAGGCCCCACCGAGCCGCTCGGCCTCAACACTGGGGGACAGCATACGGTCAGGGCTCCCACGGGAGGTAGGCCACACGCGCATGGCCACCAGCAGGTGTCCCTGGCACCCTGACAGCCACCTGCAGCTCACTGGCTGGCGAGGAAAGCCCGTTCCATGGGGCCTGGCGCCTGGCGACAGCGGGACGCGGCTGCGGGAGCTGGGCCGCCTGAGCGCAGGCGGCGTGCGGGGGCTCGAGGCTACACGCCCTGCCGCGGTGCGAGGCCTCCAGGTGACAGTGCACGTTGGCCCATCGTGCACGTGTCCTCGTGCACCGAGACGTCGCCTTGAAAACGTGCGTGACATAAGCGGCTCTGGTGAGTGACTCCCGTTGGCTTTGCCGTAATTCGAAGGCTGTCCACTCTGAAGGGGGAGGGGACGTGGCCCAGAGGGGTGGGGCCGGCCCTGCTGGCTCAGGAGGAGCGCGGCCTCGCTCCCGCTCACGCCTGGCGGTGGCCTGTGCACCCACAGCCCTCCTCGGCGGCCATGCTCTCGCAGTGACTGTGGCCCCAGTGTTGCCGGCCTTGGTTCGCGGGCAGGATGTGCCAGGGACGCGGCGCCCGTGTGTGTCCTGGGGAAGGTGCTTGCCGCGTTCCGTGAGGCCGGGATGGGTCCCCTGAGTCCCCACAGCGCTGCTTTTGATTTGCTGTTTTGGCCTGAAGAGTTCCAGCAGCTTCCGCTTGTGCCATTTGCCGAGCACGTGTGTCCAGCGGCGCTCTCGGGAGTGGTGGGGAGAACCCCGGGGGGCTCAGGGGGCCAGGGCACCACGACACGGGGTGGTCTGCACAGCACGCGCCTCTCACCTGGCCCCAGGCCTCTGCCCCAGGCAGCTGGCCGCAGGAGTGCCGAGGCCCTCAACTTGTCACTGCTCAGACTCCACGTCTCAGAGCCTTGTGCGTCCCTCGTGCGTCCGTGAATGAACGTCCACGGCCTCGGAGGACGCTCAGACAGAGCCTTGGAGCGTCCATGTGCGCACTGTGTCAGCGCTCTCCGGAAATGGCCGACCACCGCCCTCCGCTCTGTCCCTTGCAGAGGTCGAGCTCCGTGACCCGCCCAGGCCCAGGAATTGGGGCAGAGACTGACATCTGCAGGGGCCACAGATTTTCAGTCCCTGTGGACCGTTTAGAACAGATACCAAGGGAGGAGGGTGAAGGCTCTGCATTCCAGGCATCAAAAGGAGCTTAGCTCCTCGCAGCCCAGACACGCGGTGGCCTGGGGCGTGCAGGGAGCACGGCTCCGGGTCCCAAGAGAGATGAGGGCCCGAACCACCCAGAGGTGCTGCGGGGAGGGAGGGGCCAGACGGGCGAGGCCGGGCCCTGAGGGTCGCTGGGGCACGTGGGCATCGCCCATGGGGCACGCAGGGGTGCTGGCGTGGGTGCTGTGGGACTGTCAGGGAAGCACCGTGGCCTGGCCAGGCGTGACTTGGCGATAGCACGCCCTCAGAGGACACTCCCAGCAGACCGAATGGCAGCAGAGCAGGCAGCAGGCGAAGGTGGCATGAGGAAGGGGGCACACGTCCCTTTGGGACTGTGTGGGCTCAGAGTTCCGGGGTAGCCTGTGCTCAAGAAGCTGGGGGCACCGCAGCCTCCCGAGCACACGGTGGCTGAAGGCTCAGGCTGGTCCTGGTGAGAGCCCCTGAGTCAGCACCCATGGGTCGAGCGGTACACCTGTGCAGAAGGGACACCAGGCTCCATCCCCCAGATCCTGGCTGACAGCTTAGATGGCTCCTACCCTTCCCCCTCAAGGGGCTCATAGCCCTTGAGGGTGGTTAACTGTGAAGACACATCCCTGCCGAGGCCACTAAGAGACTCCGGCCCTGGCCGTGGTGCTGACGCCCGCAGCTGCAGCGCCTTTGGCTGGACAGCTCCGCGGTGCGTGGGGGGCGGACAGCGCCACCTGCTGGGCACCAGGCCTTGTGCTGGCGCTCCACTGACACCACGTGACTGAACTCTCGCACACGGTCCGAGGCCGCGTTTCCGGTGTCCAGACGGGACAGGCCGAGGCGGCCTCAGCCCTTCCTCGAGCTCACACAGCAGAGCGGATGTTCCGAGATTCGGACCCGCACTGCCAGCCCTGGCGTCTGCGAATCCTATGGCGTCCTCTGTCTTGAGAAGACGGGGCGGGTGGAGGTGAACTTGGGAGGTCTGGGGGGGCGTTGATTCTCTTCCATAAGGTCAGATGAGCTTGGGGTCACGGGGACAGCCCATGCCACCCTTGCAGTGCATGGGCACTCGGCCCAGTCTGTGCAGCAGTGTGACGCCAGACAAAGGCGGGGCCGCACTGAGGCCTCTGAGGGCTTATGGGCCGTCTGGCCCGAACAGCAGGACAGCAGATCCAACAGCAGTCAGGGAGCAAGCAGAGTTCGGGTGCCTGTCCCTGTTCCTCTCTTAATCGGGGACTAACAGGCAGGTAGGAGACAAGGCAAGAGATGCATTGTCCCTTATTTAGAAACAGCGAGCATGGTGACAACGATCATGGGCCCTGCAGTCACACGCACCTGATCTGCAGTCCTGGCTCCGCCAGCGCACGGCGTTGTGTGGCTTTGGGCGGCGGCATCCGTCGAGTCCTCCGTCTGCTCGTTGGGGAAGGGGGAGAGTCAGGGTTCCTCCCGAGGTCGTTTCCTTAAGGGCCACCTTAACAAGTGACGACAGAGTGGTAAAAATGACAGAAATGTACCGTCCAGGTTCTGGAGGCCGGAAGTCAGACAGTGTCAGCTGGGCCACACGCCCTCCCAAGGCTGCAGAGGAGGGTCCTTCCTGCTCCCCGCTCTCCCCCCCCAGCTCTTGGTGACTCCTCAAGTGTCACGTGGCCACATCGCTCCAGTGTCTGCCTCACCCTTCTGCATGCCTCTGTGTCTTGTGTCCTTTTCTGTCCCTTGTAAGGATACTCATTGGATTTAGTGCCCACCTGAATCTCATCCCTTCTCACCTTAGTTGGTCTCAATTATGTCCACAGAGACCTTATTCTGAATAAGGTCACGTTCTGAGGTTCCAAGTGGACATGAGTTTGGGGAACACCAGTCCACTGCCCTACCTTGCAAGACCATTGTGCGGAGTGAGATGATACCCGTAAGCCGTCCTCTGCAATCAGCATTCGTTTTGCACGTGTGTACACGTGCACACGTAGTACACGTGCCTTGTAACTTCTGTCATTACATCTGCCAAAAGTTCATTTCGTTCCTTATGTTATCAAAGGAAATAGGAGGGTTCAGTGTTTTCCACTCTTTGCAACTGTTCTTGTGGGAAAATCCCAAACCCAGTCCAGTGAAGAAACAAGCAGTAACTCGGAGAGAAGGAGAACTCAGGTTTATTACACACGGTCCCAGAGGAGCTAGTGCCCTGAAGGTCTGGGCCCCGAGCTATGTCACAACATTCCTTATATACCAGCATATTACATGAGCCTATTGGTTGATTTGAGCTTAGACCCTTACAAGGCAGAGGGAGTTGCTATGGTTGCAAGTAGTAACATTGGTGGAAGGACGGAAATTGTTATGGGTTATCACTGGTTACAAATTGTTACAGGAAGCAGGATCTGCCAAGGTACAGGTGCTACAAGAGGCAGGGGCTGCGATGTGTGCAAACAGTTACATTGACAAGTCAAGCAAAGTGCCAGTGAGCTCTTGCATGAGCTCCTGCATACAGAAAGCATATTTACAGAAGCAGAACAAAGAGCCAATGAGCTTTTTGATGTAAATTCCTCAAATTTCCTCTTCATTCCTCCCTTTTGATGCCCATTTAGATTCTTCATAGGGCATCAACCTCATGATCTCCCAGTGCCAAGCACCGGTAATTCCACTGCAGAGGGTCTCAGCTGCAGTTTTTCTTTCCACTATCGCCTCTGTGAGGGAGGTGATCCACCAGACAAGAGGCAGTAGGCAAGGCGGAAGGAGGCAGGCACTGAGGTGGGGGAGTGCTTCTCCAAGTAAGGTCTCAAAGCCCCCGAAGGTAGCGAACCAACCTCTAAGGAGGCTATCGGTCCCATCCGTGCCATGCTTGCATGTGCCAGTTTTGTCATCTGCTTGACAAGATCTTCAACTGCCTGGCCCTGGTCATCTCTCTGTATACAGCAGTTGGTGAGATTGAATTTCCCACACACGTCTCCTGCTGCTAATAGATAGTCTAGTGCTAACCCGCTCTGGTAGATGCGTTTCTCGCCTGGGTCTGTCGATGTGCCAGGAGGGTCAGGACTCCCCTGGTCTCGTTAGGAATAATTTCTAAAACTGCCTGCAGCTGGGTAATTCAGTTTAATATGTAAATGGGGGTATGGTATCCCCAAGATCCATCTTTTGCCCAAGTGGCAGCCCCATAGTGTTGGAGTATTCGTTCTGGGGGCCACTCATCGTCCCTCCAGTCCCCTATTTGGAGTTCTCTCTCTACCCTTTGCTGTTCCCCTGCTTTCAGAGATAAGAGGAAAAAAGGATGGTTTTATCACACCAATTACACCGCTGCCTTCCCAGTTTGTGGGGAGGTGGATATAGGCCGTGCTCCCACAGATCCAGTAGAGCCACATGAGGCCGTCCAGTCTTGGACCCTGCCTGGGTTACGCCAGGCTTTAGTCAGCCCTGGGAATCTGGCCAACGGATTTCTCTGTTCTGTGTCCCCGACACACACTTCGTCTGGAGGTGGCATAATAACATCTCTCTGGCCAAATTAAGTTTCCAACTGAGTGTTTGAGATTTTCTCCACCTCTGGCCTGGCGGTACTGTCCTATAATGGTATGTTCTAAAATCCATTGACCATCGTTTGAGGTACGTGGGGCCGTTATATCTGGCATTGCCTGGTTGGGAACCAATTTAGTAGCTTCCGATGGCGATCTCCTACTAGAGGTTCCCCGCATGCATGCAGGAAGTGACATTCAGGGAGTGAGCTGTTCCTTCAGCGACTCAGAAATAAGTGTTTGACTGATGGTGACAATGGGGGTAGGGGTTCAGTTCCTTCCTTGTAGGACTCATAAACCTGATAGACTTGGGCTGCATGGGCTAGTATTTGACCTCTAATATGAATATGACTTTGAACATGGGAATTTAGCCCCATCCCATCAATGCCAAGTGTTAATACTTCTCCGGAACTGCAACGGGGGTTCAAGGGGTGGGTTACTGTCAGCTCTAATGGACTGCGCATAAGCGTGGTGCAGCTTGGTGAGACCACCCCTTAGCTTAAATACACCTCTCGTTGTGGGTGTCCTTCCCCCAAGCAGCCCTCAGGACACGTGACCCACGGGCACAGCTCGTTCCACATGCGGGACTGTGGGGACACACATGCTTTTCTTCTTCCTGTGACTTTCTTCCCGGCTGAGACACCCACAGGGTCTCCTGCCTCCCATCGGCCCTGACTCTTAGCAGCACAAGCATCCAACTTTAGGATTATCTGATGAGGATTGTCTTTCACTCTCGTCTGGGCCAACATGGGTCCATCTGTCCATCCTCCCCCGTGGTCCCTCCGAGCCACCCTTATTTCAAAACTTGTTTCAGTGGGAGGGTTATTTGGGTTGTAACATGCGTAAGGTTGATTACTTCCTGGGTCGCATATTGAATACTGAGTCTGGTCACAGGCACAGGGCCCTTTCTGCGTTCCCTGACATTCATAGTAGCTATAGAAGATTAAGGCAGTGGAAATCCTCTTACCTCCTCTGGTGACATGAACGCACAGCTCACGGCCCTCTGCCCTGGTTTCCTTCCCTCCCCAGTGTCCAGTTACAAGCACTCCCACAATGACGTTCCTCGGGCTTCGGCCGAGCGTGGACCGGCCGCTTCCCAGGTGGCCAGAGTGGGGCCAACGAGCTCAGGTGGCCTTCTGCTGCCTCCGGAGCGCGACTCGGAGCAGCTGATCAGGAAGAGGCTCTGCATCCAGGTCTCCTGGTCTCCCGGGGATGCTGCTCTCTCTTCCCGGGTTGGTGGATCCTCGGGGCGACGCCTGCGACTTTAACAGCAGTGGGAGTTGCTCATGTAACAGTGTGAGGGCCAGTCCGGCTCGGCTGGAGCGGCCCCTTCTTCCAGTCTTTCACCCACACTTCATCTCCTGGCCGAAAGGGGTGGACCCAGTTCCCTAAGGGGATGGGGCTCTCTCTGCAGTTTCCCGCGTGATGCTGCGGAGGATCCTCCCTAAGGCCTGAAGGTGTGGGGACACTCCCAGGTCTGCCATTAATCAATCGAGAGTTTTCTTTTAACTTCCCTATCACTGAGGGAGGTCTCCCATAAAGGATTTTGAAAGGGGAGTAGCCCGAAGGTCTCGGGGTGCATTGCATTCGGAGTAGAGCTAAAGGCAGCATATCTATCCAAGGTATCTAGGTTTCCTGACAAAGCTTAACCAGAGTGGTTTTGAGGGCCCGGTTCACACGTACAGCTTTCCCTGAACTCTGTGGCCTGCAGGCCGTGTGGAGCTTCCATTTGATTTCTAGAACTTTAACGAGGTCTGGACTGTCTCAGACACAAAGGCAGGTTCATTGTCAGATCCTGTAGAGAGAGGTAGTCCGTATTTTGGAACAATTTCCCTCAGTAAGGCCCTGGCTACTTCTTGTGCCCATTCTGTGCGCATAGGGAAGGCTTCAGCCCGTCTGGAGCAGGTGTGAGCCAGCACAAGCAAGTACCGGCGGCTCCTGCCGGGCTTGACCTCAGTAAAGTCCACTTCCAGGCCTTCGAATGGCATAGTTCCAGTCGTTTGCACCCCTGAATTAGGCCTTGGTCTTTGGCCAGCGTTGCTTCGTGCACTAGTCACACGCTTAACACTGATCTGGGCGCACCGGGTGTGAAGTAGTAGCGGCCTGACAGGCTTTCCAAAGAAGTCCCCAGCCGAGTTAATTCATGCTGGTGTTTTGCTAGCCGAGTGGCCAGCGCAGCGGGAACAAAGAGTCTCGATCTGGAAGCTCCCACCAGCCCTCCTTCCTCCCGGTTCCCCCTTCCCTTGAAGCCCATTGATCTTCCTTAGTGTATTTTGGGGACAGAGGTAATTCTGGCACTAGGAGAGCCTTGGAGATTGGTCTAGGACCCGCTGCAGCACTTGGTTGGTGGGCAGCCTCCCTCACTGCTTAGTCTGCTAGTCAGTTTCCTCTGCTGACAGGGCCGGTTCTCCTCTGGTGGCCCCTGCAGTGAATGACTGCCACTTTCGAAGGCTTCCAGACTGCCTCTAGCAGTTGGAGGATTTCTTCTTTGTTCTTGATTTCTTTTCTTCTGCCGTCAGTCATCCCCTTTCTTTATAAATCACTCCATGTATGTGCAGGTAGCAAAGGCGTACCTTGAGTCGGTGTAGATATTGACCCGTTTCCCCTCAGCCTGTCGCAGCGCCTGGATGGGTGCCCCTAGCTCTGCCCGCTGTGCCGACCAGCCCTGTGGCGGGGCCTCAGCTCTGATGACCGCATCAGCGGTTGTTGCGTAGCTGGCTTTGTGCTGTCCTTCGTGGATGAAGCTGCTCCCATCTGTGAACAAAACTAGTTCTGGGTCCTGAAGAGGGATGTCTGTCAGGTCCGGCCTGCGTGAGTGAACTTCATCCGTGACCTCCTCGCAGTCGTGGTCGGGAGGCCCCTGCTCAGTGGGCAGAAACGTAGCAGGGTTCCGTGTGTGTACAGTTTTGAGACAGCCCCTGATAACGTATTCTGGCATTGGTCAGCCATTTATGTCCGTGCGTGTTCATTACTGCTGTCACAGCGTGGGGGACCTTTACGTTTATATTCTGTCCCAGCGTGAGCTTGTCCGCTTCTCTGACCAGGATTACCGTGTCAGCTGAGGCCCGGAGACACAGTGGCCACCCTGCAGCCACCAAATCTAGCCATTTGGACAAATATGCACTCGGGCGCTGCCATGGCCCGACTGTCACGTGAGGACCCCCAGCGCAGTGCGACTCTTCTCACGTTGAAGAGGCTGAAGTCCTGTGTCACGTCCGGTAGTCCTAATGCTGGAGCGCTCGTTAGGAGTCTCTTTATTTCTCTGAACGCTTTTTCTTGTTCGGAGCCCGAGTCCAGGGGGTCTTCCAGACCCAGCGCGGCCTCGTCCAGTGGCCTGGCCATCTCGGAGAAACCTGGTGTCCAGATCCGGCAGAACCCAGCCGCCCCTAGGAGCTCACGGGCCCCTTTCCTGGTGTTTGGCCGGGGTGTCGAGCAGATGGCCAGCTTCCTGTCGTGTCCAAGTGCCCGATGTCTTTCCAAGATGATGAACCCGTGGTATTCGACCTTCTGTTTGCAGATTTGAGCCTTCTTCCATGACACCCTGTATCCCACGGTAGGGAGTAGGGCCAGTAAGACTCTGGTACCTCTCCAGCAGCCTCCTTTGGCGGGGCTGGCCAGGAGCCGGTCATCTGCATAACCTGCTGTGTAGTTCAAAGCCTCCCCAGGGAAGGCAGCAAGATCTGCAGCCAGCGCCTCACTGGACAGAGTGGGGGAGTCCTGAAGCCCTGTGGGTCAGTCGCATCTTTCTCTGGGTGTGCGGGTCTTCCCACTCGAAGGCGAGCAGAGGCTGGCTGACCGGTGATCCCCAGAGACCGAAGACAGCGTCTTCAAGGTCAAGGCCCGTGAGCCAGCTCGCTTGCGCAGGTCAGAGGCTTAGGAGAGTGTGCGGGTTCGGGACTGCCGGATGGATGGTGGCCACCGCATTGTTGATGGCTCGGAGGCCCTGGACAGGGCAGTAGTCATTCCCTCCTGGCTTCTTGACCGGCAAGAGCGGAGTGCTGCAGGGTGCCTGACACTCGGCGAGGATTCCAGCATCGCACAGACTCTGCACATGGGCCCGGATTCCTAGGCGTGCTTCCCGCGACACTGGATGTTGACCTCGTGTGACGGGGATGGCCCCTGGCTTCAATCCGCCATGATGGGCGCGTGATTTTTGGCTAGACCTGGGCCCCCTTTTTCTGCCGAGGCAGCAGGGAACTCTTCTAGCAGACTGGTTGGATTCGCTTGTTTCTCTCCCAAAGAATAAAGACACCATTCGTCCTCCCTGGGCACAGTCACAGCCACCTTTAGAGCAGGCTGGCGCCTCAGCGTGAGACAGGCCGGCTTCCCTGAGGTAAAGGTTATTTGTGCTCCAAGTTTTGTCAGTAAGGCTCTGTCCCAAAGGGGAATGGGGCACTCGGGTAGGTACAGGAACTCCCGAGTCACTAGGTGGCCCCCTGGCTGACATGAGCAGGCTTTACAGAATGAGCAGGCAACTCGGTTCCCCATGGCCCCAACGATGGATCCGTGAGGGGAGCCACAGGCTTAGTGACCACAGAGTATTCATTCCCAGTGTCCACCACAAAAGTCATTGATTGGCCCCCTACTTCTATTGCGACCATAGGCTCCTGGGGGCCTAGGATCAGGGAGCCCGGTCGCCCCTAGTCTGACTGTCCTTCGACTAGGTCGATGAGCTCTCGGACGGCCGGCTCGGGCTGGTGCTCTCCTCTGCGAGGCTGACTGAACTTCTCCGGCCTTTCAGGCGTCCTCCTGCGCCGGGGGCTCTCGTTGCTCCAGGGGCCGGTCCCTGCAGTGTCACACTGGTCGCGGCGTAGCGGGGGTCTCCTGTGGGCTTCTCTCTCCCATGGGGGGGGCAGCAGTCCGTCCTACCAGATCCGGGTTCCCTGACGCAGTCATCCCAGGTACACGGATGAGTTTGGAAGGTGCGCCCGAGCAGATCAGTCACCGCCTGAGGCTTCTCCGAATAGGGCAGGGTGCGCTGCTTCCAGCTGCGGGGGTCGGCTGTGCCGAATGGCTGACAGTAGAGGGCAGGGCGGCCCGGCTGGAGTGCCATCTTCCCCAATCTCTAAGGTCCTCGCGCCTCGGAGGGGCGTCTGAAGGGCCATGGATTGCTGGACTGGCCGTGTGGCCGAGCGGAGGCGCCGTGGACTCGGGCTCAGTGGTCACTCAGGCTGTTGGGGTGGCGAAGGCATGGATGGCGGGGTGTCTGGCGGGGGCCGGTCGAGATCCTGGGTTGCACGGCGGTGGGAAGACAGGTTCTTCCTTGGGGTCCCCTCGGTGGATTACTTTTGCTGGCTCCTCTTAGTTCTTTTTCCAAGCTGGTCGGGCCACTCGGACCGTACAGTCTCCCTGCTTATCCACACAACACCGGACCCAAGTGACCTGCAGCCACGTGTCTGCACGCGGAAACTGGGTGTCCAGGGGTCCCTGTCACTACCCATACGCTGCCCTCACGGTGGGGAGGTCTAGGGTCCCTTCCAGGCCCAACCACCCCGAAGGTGGGCCATTCGAGCTCACAAAGAATACAAAGCTTTCCCAGGGTCAGCTTGACCCTGTACTCCTCTGAGAAACCTTCCTTAAAATTTAAGAAGTTTCTTAAAATCCAACATACGATTTAAGACAATTGGGTTAGAAGAACTTCTCCCCATATTTGCAGGGAGCTTCCTTTGAAAATTGGGCGTGGAGGCCGGTGTTAGTATATTCTTTAAAGTCCCAGAAACCTGGTTAAGGCAATGTAAAACACTGAAATTATTTTGATGGAACACAGAATCCTAGTTTCCTGCTCAGAAAACCTCTATAACATTTGTGTCAGACCAATAGCCTAAAAAACATTAAACACGATTCCAGTTTCGCGTCAGCTTACTTTCAGCATTCAAGTTTCCAACCTTGTTTCACTTTATTACATGAGGTTTCTCCTCAAGATCTCTTTCAAAAACCCTCTTCCACTTTCCTCTCATCGAATTCCAGGATTTCTCTTCACAGACCTTTTCCCACACTGTCTTTATTCCTTCAGTTTGTCTCTGTTCACTCTTTCAGCAATAACCACCTCTGAGGCAGATACCTTCCTTCCATTTCCTTCAGAACAAGTCTCCAGACCTTATACCTTGTCACCAAAAAGAGTTTCCTTTCCCTTCGTATAGATCTGAGGTGTCTCCCGTGCCTCCCACGACAGGCAACTATCACGCCACAAGGGGGTGGGGGATAGGGTCGGGGAAGCTCAGAGGGGACGCCACTCACTTCGCCCGTCTCGGGCCGCTCCCCTCGCGGGGATTTCAGGTGCCTCTTAGCACCGATGGGTCGGTATAAACCCCTGACCCAGACCACTGGAGTGGACCCCTCACGGAGATCCAGTGGGGCCACCGTAGCTGTGTGAGGGTCGCCACAGAGCCGCAGACTGGGGCTCAGCTCTCGCTTCTTTGCGAGGCCACGTCTCGGTCACTCAGCATTCCTCTCTTTCCTGCAGCCTCCCGCCGTTCCTTAACGTGTCCCCTAACTTGTGGAAGGTACTTGGTACCCTCCGGAGGGCGATGGAGCTCCCCTTTTTTCTTAGTGTTGACCAAACTCTTCCCACCCTGCGACGGTGTCGCAAAGACAAGGGTGGATGTCCCCTCCACAGAGGAGACCATGCAGGTGCTCATGGCCGTGTCCCCTCACGGGAGCTTAGGTGATGCTTAGCCATAGCGGACTCAGCTTTGTGACTTGCGATCGGACACTAGTCCAATGCCGCCCTGGACCATGTGCATTCGCCACGAACTCCGTGGCCTTCAGGGGACTTTGAGGGTGCCCAGCCATGGGGCTACGAACTCGGACCTGACCGATCGCATTGGCCAAGCCGCTCACTCACTCCCACAATCATACATCAGGTCAGAACGTTGCTCCTCCCCGCGGGTACATGCAGCCAGTGGGGGCCTGCCGCAGCCTGACGCCTCCCTGCCGGGGAAGCTCTCACCCATGCAGCAGGCTCAGCGGTGCCTCCCCCTCTCTGGAAGGCCTCTGGCCTAACCCAGCATCTCCCCCACTGGGGAGACCCAGTCTCTGCCCCCGCTTTTGGAGACTCCGATGAACCTGGAGCACCCATCAGGTTCACTGACCAATGTCTTCCTACTGAAGACCAGGAGGGGAGCAGCTTCCCCTTCTGCCCGACAGGCGGGACCTGAATGGGTGCTGTCCCGGGACCTTTCCCCCTTACCTTGACCTTGGTACCTTGTCCTCCTGCGGCCGTTCCTGGTGAGTTGCTCCTTCCCTCCTATGACTCAGCCTCACTGGGAGTCAGGGTGCCGATCCGAAAGAGAACCCAAAATACTCATCAGGTGGCACGCCTCCTCAGTCATCTCGGTTCCCCTCTGCCTCAGCCCAGCTGAGCCACCAGTCTGGTGGCTCAAGGGGCCGGCGTGGTTGGAATCTCGCTGGGGCCTCCGAAAATGTGGAAAAATCCCAAACCCAGTCCAGTGAAGAAACAAGCAGTAACTCAGAGAGAAGGAGAACTCAGGTTTATTACACACGGTCCCAGAGGAGCTAGTCCCAGAGGAGCTAGTGCCCTGAAGGTCTGGGCCCCGAGCTATGTCGCAACATTCCTTATATGCCAGTCTATTACACCAGCCAATGGGTTGATTGGAGCTTAGACCCTTACAAGGCAGAGGGAGTTGCTATGGTTGCAAGTAGTAACATTGGTGGAAGGGCGGGAGTTGTTATGAGTTACCACTGGTTACAAATTGTTACAGGAAGCAGGATCTGCCAAGGTACAGGTGCTACAAGAGGCGGGGCTGCGATGGGTGCAAACAGTTACATTGACAAGTCAAGCAAAGTGCCAGTGAGCTCTTGCATGAGCTCCTGCATACAGAAAGCATATTTACAGAAGCAGAACAAGAGCCGATGAGCTTTTTGATGTAAATTCCTCAAATTTCCTCTTCATTCTGATGCTCCTTTCTGATTTTATCATATTATTTCCTCCTTTTCCTTTAGGTTTGTGGTTGTTAGTGTTTGTCTTTCTCCGATGTAGTGGATGTTTGGGTGTGTAGTGCCCATTTTCTCATACGGAAGTTGATCTTCCCCAGTGCGTGTTTTCTCCATTTTGACCCACATGAGTATTTTGGGTGAGTTTTCTGTTTGTTGAAGATTATTTTTCCCTGGCTATTCTTTACAATGTCATAATTATCATCTTCCATAAGTGACCCTTAGGTTCTTGTAGAGAAGACACAGCCTCCACT
>CM053501.1:235848-275691 GCA_028627145.1 Eidolon dupreanum | reverse complement strand
AGAGGTGAGGCCGAGGCCCGCTGGGGAGAGGGTGGGGGCCGAGCAAGCCCAGGCTGGGGTCAGCATGGAACCGGCCACCACCTGAGGGTCCCCTGGGCAGGGCGTGCGGGCCCTGCACGGACAACAGCAAGACCACCTGCTGGGCTGGCCGGTGCCCATCTCTACCCCAGAGGCGCCCCAAACCTCACTGAACCCCATCCACAGAGAAATAATTCATGCTCTGACTGGGTCTAATCGATGACCTGAAGAATCACTGGTTCTGCAGGAAAACGCAGGGACTCATTCTGGGTGACCAGTGGTGGCCGGGAGGGACCCTGTCCTGACCTCCCCCAGCCTAGGGACCAGGCAGGGGTCACCCGCCTGGCTGCTGATACTTCTCAGTCAGAACGGAAGGGGCGCGAAGGTGGGAGGCGGGTGAGTACAGTGGTTAAAGGCACCGAGGTCACTGGGGGAAAGGACACCCACGGAGACTGACCCGAGGCCTGTCATGAAGGCCAGCCTGCCCGAAGCCTCACTGACCCTTGGGCGGTGGCGCCAGAGGGCCGGTCAGAGGGCGGGGAAGCCTCGCGCGGAGGGGCCCAGCCCCCGCCCGCGACCGGACGGGGACTCGGTTGGACGCCACGCGCTCCAGGAGCTGTCACCAGCCAATCTCCTAGGACAGTGCCCAGCATCCCGCGCCAGGCCTCGCGACAGCGCAGACCGACGGCGGCGCCGTCAAGGTCTCCCGCGGAGGAGAGCGCTCTGCCCGCCCCGCGGGGCTCAGCCGGGCTGACCACACAGCGACGCGCGGCCTTGTCCTGCCCAGGCCCCGGGCCCCGCGCCGTAAGGCTCCCAACGCCGCCCCGCCCCGCAGGGAGCCACGGCCCGACTGGGCTCTGCGCCCCCGGCGCCCGCGCGCGGCGAAGGGGACGTCCCGGTCCCTCCACCTACCGTAGCGGCCGGGCTCGCGGCCGTAGCGCAGGATGGGCAGCGCGTCCACCCGCAGCGGCTCCGGCGCGGCTGTCGGGTAGGGGTCCCCCATCCCGCCAGCCGCGGGGGTCACCACAAAGCGCTGGGACATGGTGGTCTCCGGTCCCTGTCGCCCAGCCTGTGCGGCCGCGGGCGGGCCCCGAGGTGCTGGAGGGGCGGGCAGGTGGGGGCGGGGCGGGGCGGGGCGGGGCCGAGCGCGCGGGCCCCGGGGCGGGGGCGCCGGGCGGCGGGGGCGCCGGGCGGCGGGGGCGCCGGGCGGCGGGGGCGCCGGGCGGCGGGGGCGCCGGGCGGCGGGGGCGCCGGGCGGCGGGGGCGGACGCGGTCCCGACCGTCGCCGAGGTCCCTTGCCCGCCTTGGGATACAAAAGCCTTGATCGCGAGGCCAGTCGCGTCTGCCTCGGAGCAGCACAGCCTCGGAGACCCCGGGCCACCCCAGGCGTCAGGCTCAGCGCGTCAGGGCCGGGTCCACCGGGAGCGCAGGCCACGGGACGCCCTGAGATCTCGGGTCCCGGACAGCCGTCACCCCCAGTGGAAGGACGGCCGCCTGCGACTACCGGCCGCGCCCACCGAGGGCCGGGGCGAAGCTCCCGGTGGGAGGGAGGAGGTGGCCAGTCCGCGAGGTGCGGGGCGGGGTCGCCCAAGACTCGCCCAGCAGAGCGAAAGGAGAGAGGGAGGCGGCGAGGCTGGCACTGGGCGTGGGAGCCCGCGGACCAGGAATCCTGAGTGACCACTCTGTCCACCGGCCTCCGCGCACACGGGGCGCTGCGATGGCGTCGCTGCCACTTTCCGTTCGCCCGCGCGGCTCTTTCCAGCGCGCAACATGGCTCGCACGTTCCTTCGGTCAACGAGGATTTAGCAGAGCGCGGCCACGCCCGGCCTGCAGACCGCGGGGGGCGGAAGTCCCTGCCCTTTGAGGCGTGCATTCTAGGTGGAGGCAGATACAAGCAAGCCGGAGGGGGCCTGGGAGGGGAGAAGCTGTGAATGGGGTGCCCAGGAGGGCCCCAGGAGAGGATGCCTTCTGAGCAACGACTGCAAGGTCAGGGTCAGCTGTGCACGGCCCCCACTCACCTCGCGGCCCGCGATGGCCGCGCCGGGTCCAGCCATCACATTTGCATCCCAGCAGTGGGGTGAGGAATCAAGGGAAAGGCACGTCTCCCCCATCCCCCCCAAGGGCACAGCCATTAGCCAGGACTCAGTCGAATGGCCACACCCGCCGTGCAGAAGGCTGGGAAATGTACCCGCTAGTGTCTGGGGCTCTGCTAACGAGGACGCGCAGTGTTAGGGACACGGGGAAGGCAGGAGGAAAGGTCCGGGGTTCCGGTGAGGAGCCTGCCTCTCCCATGACCCCACACCTCCATTCGCCATCGGAGTCCAAGCTGTCACACCTGCAGGCACACCTGCCACAGCGGGCCACACCAGTCCCCTCCCCCGCTCAGCCTCAGGAGCCGCTCGGAGGCACAGAGCTCCGGGCTCCGCCTGCGACAGGCGGGGCCGGCAGCCCGGCCCCGCCCCCAGCGCCCCCAGCCATTCTTCAGCACTTCTGGGCCGTTCTTGCACACTGATTTTTTTTTCTTTTTAGCCCAAGGTGAACATTTGAATCGTTTTGGAAAGTTTTCCCCCCAAATACATTTATACTTTGATTGGAAAGGCATCCAAGCTATAAATAACTTTGCTGAGAAGGGACATCTTTATGACCGCAGGTCCTTCTTCTCCTGCACGTCTTTTCATTCCGTTAATTGACGTGCATCCACATCGTTGTTCTCGCAGTAATGGATCACGCCACCATGCTGACATGTAAGAACGGAAATAAAACATTACTGGCTTTCGTGTATTTCTTTTGTAACCCGCCAGCTCACAGAATTCAAAATTCTGTTTTTCAATTGCTTTTTCCAGTCCAACATCTTAGGTTTCACAAGGGAATCTTTGTACTTGTAAATAACGATAGCTTTGTCTTTCTTCGTTGTTTTTACCTCTTTTGTTTTCTTTACCCCTTTTCATTCTTGCTTTGGAATTTTCTAGACATTCTAGGGCGATGTGAAGTGCCATGCTTGCTGGTGCTCCTTGTGTGGAATGAGGATGGTCCTGGTGTCTTCCCATGAAGCGCGGTGCTGGCCAGTGGCCTGGGGTGGACGCTTCTGCTCTGCGGCATCCGCTTGGGGCCCCAGTGGCCATCATCAGTCATCAGAAGCCAGCTGCCGCCCTTAAGACCCGGTGACAGCTGTGGACGGACTTGGCCTGACCACAGAGGCCTGGAAAGGAGCCGTGGAGGGCGGTGTCCACGCGAGGCTCTCTGCCCCTCGAGCCCGCCCTTCCCTTGTTTAAAGCCTTCCTGAGAACCGCCTGCATCTCCAGCTTCCCCTTCAAGGTGCCCAAACCCACCCGTCCAGCCACGCCCGCAATGGAACAGGCTCTCTGCCCACCCGGTCCCTTATCACATGGCCGTCCTGGAGATCCGAAGATGCTGGAGCCACACGGCAACCACCGTCCACGCGGCCGCTGCACCGCCCGCCGCTGGCCCACGTGGATGGAGGCTGCATCGCCTAACCTGAGGGGTCCTTGGCAGGCACCTCGGGGTGCCTCAGACTCCTTTGCCTGTCCTGGTGAGGGGATGGGACCCAAGCCAGGAGAAGCCCAAGTGGCCTCTGGTCATACTGTTCACCTGCAAGAAAGATGTAAAACCTCTAGTTACTTGTTCAAAATGTTCAAACCAAAATAATGCAGCCTGGTTTACGTAAGCTGTCGATATGCCCAGTAAAGCGATGTGTGAGGATCGGGGTGACAGGCTGGAGGGAGCAGCAGCTCAGCAATGCCAGGAAAGCACACAGAGGGACGTGAGATGGTCCAAAAGAAGGGAGGGTGCAGAGCGAGGGGCAGGGGGTGAGCTAGCGGCCCAGCCTGCTTCCCCATCTCTCCCCTTCACTAAATCCTGTTTCCATCCTCGGTTTTTCATCTTTTTGCTCTTTCTTTCTACCACCTTTACCTGAACACTCAGTTTAAACACCCATCTTCGCTACATCTCCATCAGCAGAGAACACACTGAAGATTACGCATTTGCCTCTGGACACGGCTTTGGCCTCATCTCTGCGGCCGATCTTCCCTGGGTGCTCCCCCAGGGGCATGGTTTTCTACATGGCCTATCGTGGTTCTAATCTCAATTAAAAACATTTTTATAGCCTCTACTTTTAAATTTTTTTGTGTGTACGTGCATTTATTTGTTGATTTGCTGTTAGCTGGGGCCCACTGTATGGACAGTAGGAGCCACTGCCTTTGGGGAGTCCATGGGTTCTGACAAATGCACACAGCAGGACAGAGCGCCGCTGCCACCTCTGTGCCCGCCCCTGGAAGCAGCAGACAGTTTCTCTCCCCACTTGCCTTTCCAGCACGTCCCATAAAGTGGACCTCATCAGACAGCATGTAGCCTTTGAATCTTAGCCTGGAAAAATCTAAAGCCGACGTTGAAAGTGTCTGCCCTGCTATAAAAATGTCCCAGAAAGGCACCTGTATGAAGTCTGACCCTCAGGGGCAACTGTGGCCAGGCCTCCAGGCTGTGGTGATGGCAGAGGGTGGGCTCCTCAGGTGGACCCCAAAGCCATTTAGTTCAGCAGTCCCCAACCTTTGTGGTACCAGGGACCGGTGCTCCTATGAGAACCTAATGCCTGAGGATCTGAGGTGGAGCTGAGGCGGTGATGCTGGCGCTGGGGAGCGGCTGCAAACAGATGGAGCTTGCTCGCTCACCTCCTGCTGTGCGGCCCAGTTCCTGATAGACCGAGAACCAGTACTGGTCCATGACCCGGGGGTTGGGGACGCCTGGTTTAGTTGACAGAAGATGGCCAGCAGGGGGCATGAGCGTGACTGCGTGTGTGTGCGTGTGTCAGGGTGGGGCGGCTCTGGGCATCACTGAGGTGTCAGCAGGCCATCAGCACACCCACAGACGGGAGCGAGCAGGCAGGCCCGTGTCATCTGACGGCACGTGCAGGAGCCCCGCTGTCCTGCTGCTGGCCTGACCACCTGGCAGTCACTTCAGGGACTCCGGCACCTCAGAGCCCCAGACAGGAGCAGCCATCCCGGCTTGTCCCACTTGGCCACACCCAGCTACCTACAGGGTCAAGGTCAAGGAGGGCCCCTGTGGGCTGCTGTCCTCAGCACCCAGGGGACCCTCTGTCTGCCTAATGCCACCCCCTCCTCAGTACACACCGGCTGAGAGGCCTGCCCTGCAATGCACCAGGGTACATGGGTTCATGTGTTAATCAGAACACACGCTGGCCAATGAGCCGACTGCTTGGGTGGCGGGGAGACCTTGGGGTACTCTGGGTCCCATCCAGCGATACGCCTCAGGGACAAGGACACTCACGACCAGCAGCCTGGAGCCCTCACTCTGGAGCCACCTTTGATGACTGCCCAGGTGGGACGAGGCCGTAACCACGCACACGCACACGCACAGGCACAGGCGCATGCACACGTGCACAAGTCGAGGGTGGCGTGAAGCTGGCTCCCGAACCTGAGCAACCCTGGCCCACCATCAGCAGTGAAGACAGGCCACACGCGGAGTCCGGGGCTGAGCCACACGGGCCCTGCAGCTGGGTCCCCCAGTGGGGCTGAGCCGAGTGTCACACGCGGTGGGCCCGTGTGCTGGGGTCCGGGCCGAGGGCCAGACCACTGTGGGAGGCCTGAGCCTCCCCTCAGTTCTCTCCCTCAGGGCCTGACATGACGCCCGCCCGCCTCCTGCCCCGCGAGGCCACACTGCGGCCACTCCCCTCCCACCCCACCCCCGCGTCACCGTGAGCAGAACCGGCCAGCAGCGGGCTTTGCCTAGATACTCCCCTTTCGTTTAATGACACCCAGTCCATCCGTCCTGGGGCTCCCCGGGGCTTTCACGTGTCACCTCCTGCCCTCCTGTGAGCAGGGCAGGCCGCACCTCGCTCCTCAGGGGGCCTGAGGGGAAGGAGGCCTGGGGCAGCTCTGGGGCTGCCTCACACTCTCGCTTCAAAACGCAAGTCCCCTCTGTGTTCAATGCCACTAGCAGCTGCGTCCTGGGGACAGGTGACAAGGCTGCCGAGCTGGGGTCCCAGCTGGGGCGTGGGTCCCGGGGCCGGGAAGGTGGTCACTCACACACCTTTCCTTTAGGAAGGACACAGGCTTCCTTTCGCCCCAGGCTTCCAGGGCCGATGCCCATCTTGCTTCAGAGCTGCCTCGCGGGCCCCTCCTGCTCCCTGTGCGGGGCGGGTGACCTGCCCCCAGCGCCCAGGGCCGGCTCGGTCGAGTGTGCTGTGGCACTGCACCGCGTGGGGGGAAAGGGGGCCTCTCCTGCTGCAGGACAGCAGGCCCCGGCCCTGCGTCTGTCCCAAACCGCGGCAGGGCATCCAGCGACAGGCCCCCGCCCGCCCCGGCACGACCATCCCCACGGCCAGTGGGGCCGGGAGACCCGCAGCAGCCCCACAGCGGCCCCTCCGTCCCCAGCCCTCGAGCTCTGGGTGCTCCCCTGCATCCTGGAGGACCGGCCACTTTCTGGCCAGCTGGCCAGCCTGGCCCCCTGGAGCGGGGGAGGGGTGCGGTGAGAGGGGGCTGGGCGAGGCCGGGGGCGTGACGGATGGTGCTGCACACGTACTGGGCTACCACACGCCGTCCAGGGAGGGAGGCACGCTGGGGACCCTCGCTCACGCCCTGGGGGTCAGCTGGGGTGGCAGGGGGCCTGGGAGGGGGCAGGAAGCCCCGCCCCTACTGCTTCCGAAAGACGCTTCCGCGATAGAGGCCCCTCACTCAGAAGGGGCGCCCCAGCCTTTCTGGGGGAGCAGAGCTGCGCCCCAGTGCCTCCTGGGGTCCACAGGACAACTCAAGGGGGAATTAGTTTTCTTTGGGTGCCACTACCCCACTTTCGGATTGTCCTCCAGCTCTGAACCAGCACCACCAAGGGGTCCCCTGTGTACCCACTGGGTGCTTCTCTCCAGCCTACCACACCCCATCTGGGACAAAGGGCCCTCAGTTCTCCCAGGGGACCCTTCTGTGTTATTTCCTGCTTTACTCCAGCATCCAGGACACTTTGTAGTGCCTCTGACATTCATATGTTAATGATAGATGGATGGTGGATGGATGGATGGATGGATGGTGGATGGATGGAGGGTGGATAGATGGATGGTGGATGGATGGTGGATGGATGGTGGATAGATGGGTGGATGGTGGATGGTGGATGGATGGTGGATGGTGGATGGTGGATGGACGGTGGATGGATGGTGGATGGATGGTGGATGGTGGATGGTGGATGGACGGATGGAGGATGGTATAGATCGCATGTACGAGATATATTCTGTCTTGGATCTTCTCCATCTTCTATGTGAGAAGGCCATGAGATTCAGACTGCCACCTGTGGGCAGTGCCCGAGCCACCAGCATGGGAGGCAGAGCTGACTGGAGTTGCAGCCCCTAGAGGCTTCCGGGTCACACTACATGTCCCCCAAGCCAGGAGAGGCACCTTGGGGAGGCTCAGGGCTAGGGTCACCTCGGCACCCTCGCTAGAGCAGGCTGAGACACCCAGCCCAGGAAACCCAACCTCCCTGGGGAGCGAGAGGCTGGAGGAGCCCAGGGGATCATGTCACTGTGCCGAGCAAGGCAGCGGGTCAGGTGGCCCGAGTTTCCGTGCTTATGTGTTCAAAGTGGGGCAGGTCTTGCTGCAGTGGCTGTCCACAGCCAACGGCTGACCTGCTGACCTGGGAGCAACACGGCCACATTTGCGACTGGGGATCCCGGGGGGTGGGTCGATGGTCTATCATGGGTTTCTGAGCCTCCTGATCCTGCAGCCTCCTGACACTGACCTCAGAACCAGGCAGTCCTGTCTGAGGCTGGCCAGGCCACACAGTGCCAGACACCATTGCCGAGTGAGCCCAGGTTAGGACCAGGGCCACCTCCCACTGTGCTAGCCACAGGGTACAGCAGACAGACCCCACACCCAGGCACAGGGGTCCCCACAAACCCCTGCAATAGGAGACTGCCTCTCCAGCTGGGACCTCCTCACGTGGCATTGTAGAAATCATTCCCAAAAATGCCCACCCACCCCCTCCCCCACAGCGGCGCCCACAGCCCACTGGCCAGACCCTCATCGCCTACCCACGCCAAAGCCCAGCAGAGGGGGTCAGGATTACAGAAATGGTCACAAAGTGTCGGCACCCCCTGGAGCCCTACCTCAGAGTAGCGGGCGCCAGGACAAAGTGGCCTCCCCGGCAGGGTGGGATGACAGGAGGGGCTTCCACAGCGGTGAACGGCCGCGGGGCCACCCTCCACCCTGCCAGAGCCTGGCCTGTGCTCTCCCCGGCCCCCTGGGTTTCCACCCAGCTCTGCTAAGTGCTGAGCCCAGTAGCCCACCCCTGGGGCCGGTCCTGGCATCTACCCCAACTTCAACCTGCCGCATGCCACCCTTCCGTGCGCCTGGCCCCTTACCTGTCTCTTTCTCCCCCCTCCTCCAGACTAAATTCCTCAGGGTACTTACACTGTCCTGCCTCAGCACACAACGGAAGGCAGAGATGCAGAATTGAAGCCCAACGGCCATGGAGGTCCAGAGCTAGTGAGAGTCGTCCTGACACTTTCAGAAGAAAAGGAGAATTAACGTTTACTGAAAGCCAACTGCACCGTGAAGGAGTTCCAGGTATTTATCCATCCACCCAGCATCCACCCACCCCCATCCATCCACCATCCGTCCATCTGTCCATCTATCCACCCAGCCAGTATCCACCCACCCCCATCCATCCGCCATCCGTCCATCCGTCCATCCGTCCATCCGTCCACCCACCATCATTAACCATCCGTGCACCACTCATTCACCCACGATACGGGGACATGCTGAGGACGAGATGCTGTGCAGGGCTGAACACGAGTGGGGGTCCCTGTGGCACTCCTGAGGTGCCTGCAATCAGGGGGCGGGTGAGAGAGGCAAGGCCAGCTGTGTGGTGGGCAGTGCGGGGGAGGGAGCGAAGGGCCCCGCCAGTCAGGCCGGAGGAGGCGGGTGTCCACGCGGAGAGGCCCCCGGGCAGGGGATAGATGACGTGGGTGCAGTGTGGAGATGACAGGCCACGGTCATCTTCCTGGCCTGGCCCTGCCTATCAGGCTCCTGAGCCAAAGCAGCCCTTGTTTCATTACTGTTGAGATATTTTCAACTTGTGTGTCTGTCACTTAGAGTCCAGAGGGTGACGATGACAATAACTGAAGTAACCTTGATCCAGGTGCTTCCTTTTTGCTCCAAGGCTGCCCTCCACCTAAAACTCGGGGATCCCTATCATCAACTCACCCCATGTGGCTGCCCCAGATCCTCCTGGCTCCTGCCCACTCTAGTCTCATCCTCCCCCTCTGGACACCCTGCTGGGGCCACTAGCCGCAGGCGGGCCGAGCTGGCTTCGTTCCCCCAGAGCCGGGGAATCCCTCTGAGTCGGGGTGCCGCCCAACCCGGTCCTCCCTTTCTGTGGCCATCTCCTGTGGCTCCCGCGGCGGCCCTGCTGTTGATTGAAGGGTGAGCCTTATGCTCAGATGCTGAGCACACACAGCCTACACAGTATGTGTGTCGAGGGGGGTCTTCTCCCCACGTTCCTGCAAGAAAACCTGCAGCCCCTCCAAGCCCCCCCCCATGTCAGCTTGTTCTGCTTCAGGAGGAAGGCAGCGGGCGCCCCCTGCAGGCCGCCGGGAGACTCAGAGCTGGAGAGGGGCTGCAGAGGGAGTCCTGTCACCCCGAACCCCACCGTGACCTCCCCCACCTCCGGGACGCGAGGACCGGGCGTCCAGGAGGCTGCGGGAGAGAGCGCTGCTGCCCCCTAGCGCCGGCGGTCGGAGCCGGGCCGGAGGCGCGCGTTGACCGCCCAGCCGGGGTACCCTACCCGCGGGCGAGGCGGACAAGGCCTCCAGGGAGGGGGCCTGCATGGTGTCCCGTGAGCCTCGGGTCAGATGGGGACTGCGTCAGGACGCACAGCCCTTCTCTTGGCGTCGCCCACGCTCCCCACACCCGCGTGCCCTGCTCCCCTCTTCTCTGGGGTCCCCAGTACAGCAGGTCCAAGTTCTTCCTGGGATCAGTGCTCTACTCACCCCTGAAAAGGGGGCATCCGAGGTACTCCAAGAAGCTCCCGACCCGCAGCGGCTCACCCCATCTTGCTTACATCCCTGAACCAAGGCCCATTTTATGCACGGCTGACCCCAGGAAAAACTGAGGCACAGAGAGGGGAGCCAGGGTGTGTTTGGGTGAACCAGGGTGCCCCAGAAGGAACCGAGGTGAGCAGGGCTGTGGCACGGTGCTGGCGCAGTGTGGGGGAGAAGCTGCCGACCGCGCGCAGGAGCACCCAGCTCGCGGGGAGCGGGGGTGGGGGTGGGGTGGTGTCAGGGTGGCTGCAGCCGCCGTGCGCATCCGCCGAGGGCGCAGGGCGCAGGGCGCCCGCGGTCCGCGCGCGCATGGAGCGGGGGCGGCCCCTGGCGGCCTTCCAGCGCCTGCCCAGTGCCAGGCAAGGGCTTCGTTTTGCCCCGGCAGGGGCTGCGTTGCACGCCTGGTTCGCATTCTGCTTTCCTCCTACTCGACCTCGTGTAATGGACATTCCCCGTGCCAGCGAATGCTCTTCGTGTGTTGGCGCTGAGGGTCACGTGCATCCGGTGTCCGATGTTCCGTCACTTACCGGATCCTTCCTCTCTGACCCGACACATGCGTCGGTGCTAGTTTCCGTCCTGTAAATAATGCTGCGCGCGCACACATCTCACGACCCTCAGCTGGATGGCCGCCGTGGGCTTTGTGGGGCTCCTCATGGTTGCCGCTCAAGACCCCGCTGCCACTGCTGCAGCAGGCGCCCTGCCTGAGGTCCCACCGCCGTCACCCTCACCCACTTTCCCTGGGACAGATGCTCCCGAACCCCTCACCGATCGCTTGCCCTCTCAGCAGGGCGCTGGGGCTGCATGGCCCTGGGGTGGGGGTGCCCCCCACACCCTGGCTGCACCTCCCCGCCTCTCACCAGCCCAAGGCCCAGCTTCCCCCTCGGTGCGTTAGGGGTGGGGCGGGGGACGGAGCACAGACAGCGGCCCTCCATACCACTGGAGGGTGGTCGCTTCCCCTCAGTGAGATCGTGAAACCCAAGGGCATAAACTCATCCCTGCTGGGTTGACCCTCGGGCAGACGGAAGGCCACCTCCCTCCCATCACAGCCACATGTGTCCCTGGGCCCTGCGAGGCCCGCCGGCGGCTTGGCTCCCAGGAGGCCAGGGGTCGGCAGGCCCAGGACGCGGGTGCTGGATCGAGCCGGCCCCGAAGGCGGCCCATGTCGTTCATCCGGGCTCCCTTTCCCGCGGTCCGGGTTTGGAAGGTGGGCCTGCAGCCCTCCCCGCCCACCCCAGGATTGGTTAGGTCGCGTGGGAGACCCTGCCCCTCGCAGGCCTGCGTCCTGGGGCAAGTTGTCTTGATTAAAGGGAATAACCACAGCATCAGGCGCTCAGTCCGGAGTCTGCCCACTCCATAGACCAAAGACCGGGTGAACCGCAGGCCCATCTCGATTTACACGCGGTGGAGAAAGAAAAAATATTACCAAACACCCCTCGCGCCAGCGGACGGTAGGAGGCGGCCTCACTGGCAGGTGCGCGTCTTACAGGAGCAGGTGAGCACCGCAGCGCCTGCGCAGTGCGGCGGGAGCGCTTCCGGACGCAGACCCCCCACCGCTGCGGGGGGACGCTCTGCAGCACGGGAGGACCCTGCGGGGGAAGCAGGGGAGGCGATGGCCCCCAGTGCGGTGCTCAGAGGCGGCAGTCGGGGGCTCAGGCCCAACCAGAGGGATCTAACCCGTCCGTGATCGGCTCGCACGTGTGCACGAGGGTCCTCTCTGTCGGTCTCTGTTTGTCTCTGTGATCTGTGGCTCCCACGTGACCCCAGAACGCCACGTGACGGAACAAGGCTGGCACTGGGGAGTACTCGAGCCAGCTGTGCGCCCTGCCTGTTAGAGGCAGGTGGCTCTAGCACCTGACGGAGGCTGTGCCAGCAGCATTAGCGTTCGCTGGCGACAGTGGCTTACAGAAAGGTACCTCCGGAAAGCAAAAGGTCTCTTCGCCTGCGAACTGCCGTCCTGCGCGCTGCACGCCTCGGACCTCCGGGAACACTGTCGGAACTTACCCGTGGGGGGCAGATGCTTCCCCACCGCGACCACCGCCACGCAAACAAGGACACCCTCCTCTCCCCACCTGGGTGGCCAAAGTCTGTCAGCCACAGGTCGCCTCCGGGTGACGTCCATCGCCTGAAAGGATCAGCAACACTAACACATTTGTGAGCACTAGGGCAGAAACGAGGCGCGGGGACCCCGGCGAGGCAGCAGGGACATGGCGCGTGCCGCCGCCTGCCTCTCGCGCGCCTCCTGCTGTTCGCTCCGCCGCTCCGTCCTGGTCCGCGGCGCTCTGCCCTCGAGGTCCCGGGCTGGCGGGCGGGCGGGCGGGCGGCCTGGCCACGCGGAGCCCCGCTGCGCGGGCTGCTGAAGCTTCCCGCTAACGCCTCCCCGCTCCCGGGCCGTGCTGAGGGGACCTCAGAGAACGCGGCGGTCGCCGACATACTCTGCCGTGGCCTGAGCTGCGTCTCCTGCCCTTTGCTCCGTCGTGTAGGACACTGCACGTCCCCTGCGTGCTGTGTGTTAACCGCCGGTCACCTGATTGGTTTGCCTGAGGTCCTGTCGGGTCCAGCAGGGCCCAGTCCCCACCCCGCCAGGTGGGAACCGGACCTTGTGTCTGGGTCGGGCGCTACGTGCCCACCTCCTGCTTCGCTGGACCTTCCTCCCTGCCCCGCCCAGCATATTCCCACCGGAAAAGCCCGGCTTGAGCCCACGTTAGCTTCAGGCCCCCGGCACCTGCGGCGCGGCCCGGCGGTCACTCCGCTTGACCCCCGCGGCCGGTGCGCTCCTCGCCAAGGGAACGGAACAGGTCCACCTGGCGCTGTGGAAAGATGCAAACGCGCCCAAGGGAGATCCGCCGGTAGCCGCCTTCCGCGCTCCGCCAGGGGCCCCCTGCAGTGCCGGGGACCCCCTGCAGGGGTTCGCTCGCCCAGGG
Source organism: Eidolon dupreanum (assembly GCA_028627145.1). Taxonomy (NCBI): domain Eukaryota; kingdom Metazoa; phylum Chordata; class Mammalia; order Chiroptera; family Pteropodidae; genus Eidolon; species Eidolon dupreanum. The sequence goes on along the minus strand of CM053501.1, from coordinate 262,695 downwards.
CTGCGGGGTGCGGGCCTTCGCAGTGGGTGCCGGCGGCAGTGGTCAGAGCCTGACTCTCCCGCTGCCCCGTGGCGCCTGGGGACGGAGACACGTCCCCACGCCTTCACTGGGCCTCCTCTGGCTCAGACTTGTCCATTGCGTCCCAGAGATCCCTGGAGGGCTCTCCCCGGCCCAGCCCGTCTCATCTGCCCTCCGGGTGGCAGGTGCCCAGTTATGGCGCCAGGCTAGGTGGGGTCAGTCCTCACCTGGGGCCAAGTATGGACAGAAAAAATGAGTCCATGGGAAGTAACCTGGCAGGATGACCGCATCATAAACCCCCGACGGGCACGGCAGGTCACACCCCAGCATGCAACTTCTTTACCAAAAGGCTTATCTCGGCCTTCGGCCAGCCCTGTCCACCGTTTGTCTCTGGGTTGACACACCTTTGAAATTAGCCATAAGTGTCCTCAGGAGAGCACACTCTTGTTCCCCATTCTAGAATCCGTCCCGCCCTAGAATCCGACACGCCCTGCCTTCCCCACCTGCCTTCCCCACCTGCCTGTCACCTTCCCCGCCTTCCCTCCCTAAGTCCAGGTGAGTACTAGGAGCTGTAAACTGTTATTCCCTGAAGCAGTTTGGCTCAAATAAGCCCCTATAAAAATTCTATACAGGTTTGGATGTTCTTACACCAATGCCAGTGAATTAGGAGGGTCATGGCTTCAAGGGCTGACCCCATGCACAGTGGCAAGGGTCAGGGCAGCAGGCCACGCTTGTCTCTGGATCATGGAACAGCAGGGTGAGTGTGGATGAAAAAAGAGGGTCCACAAAAAGTAACCTCACAGGGCGACTGATCGCAAACCCCTGACTGGGCCGGTGAGGTGCGTGGCCAGGCCCCAGACTCATCACTTCTTTACTAAAAGGCTTTCTCTGTGCCTTTGGCCAGCCCTGCCCACTGCTCTGGGCCCCCAGGTCAACGTGCCTCTGAGATGCCAGAAGTCGCAGCCCTGGAACGGGATACCGACCTCCCAGAGAGCACCTAACCTTGGCAGCTGCCTGGAACCCACCCGGCCTTGCTTTCCCCAAGTGTCCCTTAATCTCAAATGCATACAAGGAACTGCAAAATTGTTATTCTCTGGAGCATTTCAGATCTCCAGCATGTTGTGTTTGGCTTGAATAAACTCAAGAATTCTTTACAAGTTTTAGAAAATAAATTTAAAAAAAGAAAGAAAAATTCTCTACAAGTCTGGACGTTTCTTACACTGAAGTGTGGGAGGATGAGAGGAGGGGAGGGGAGGGCAGGGGAGGGCAGGGGAGGATGAGGAGGAGGGAAGGGGAGGATGAGGGGAGGATGAGGGGAGGGGAGGGAAGCAGGGCAGGGAGGGGGTCTGGCTGCCCCCAGGCAGTGAGCCTCAGGGGCCCCGAGCCAGCAGACTCCCCACCCACACAGCGAGGCAGGTGCACAGCACTTTCTTGGAGCTGAGCCTGGAAGCAGGGGTCCCCAGCAGTTTTTCTGCAGCCCCTCTCCCCAGCACTTCGGGGGGCTGGTTACCCCAGCTCCCCCAGAGGGCTGACCTGCTGCCCCTCCTCCAACCTCCAACCCAGATCCGTCCCCAGAGACTCTGGCAGGTCTCCACCCTGCTCCTCCAGTGTTCCCAAAGCTGACTCAGGCCACCTGCCCGTGACCTTGCCCTCTGAACCTTGGCCCCCATCCAAGACCACACCCAGACCTGTCACTCCCCAAGCCCACCCTCACCCTGCTCAGAACCTGAGCTGCACCGTGGCTCAGCCCGGCCCGTGTCCAAGGCCCCGGCCCCGCTGCCCCAGCCTGGTCGGTGGCCCTGGAACTAGGTCAGCCTGACAACCCGGTCACCCACGCCGGGCCCCACCTCCTGGGCTGCGCGCACCAGAGCCCTGACCCCTCTCCCTTGCCCTCACTCGTCTGTCCCCTTCCTCCAAACTGCCCGTGTCCCCTCCAGGCCAGCCCCAAGAGGCCCACCGCTCTCCCAGGAGCTCGGGGTCCAGCCTGACTTCCTTCTCCTCCCCCATCTCAGCCTTTTAATGAGGTCCACGACCCTGGCCTCCAGCTTGACCACCGTGGGGGTCAGATCCTCAAGTTCGGCCTGCTCCGCCTCCCCCGGGTGGCCCTCCGTTCCCTTCACCAGCCGCACCCCCTCAGGGACCCCGCCCCTTGCTCTCGGCAGCCCCTGCCCTCCACCCCTCCCCCTCCCTCCCGACCCCTGCCCTCAGCTGGGGGCTGGGGAGACGGTGGGAGAGCTGGCCGGAGCCTGGGGCTGGCTGCGGCTGCCTCCTCCCCTGCCCCCGCTCTCTCTGAAGGGGCCACGTGTGCAGTCAGTCGGGTTTGTGGCTTCAGACGACAGGCGTCCCTGAGGTCTCCCCTCCCCCCACCCTGGTGCCTTCAGCTCTGTGTCCTCCTGCGTCTGCGGGGTCCCGCGATGGGACGCCCACACTGTGTGGGCGGCTGCAGCTCAGGTGGACAGTGCTTAGCCAGGGCTGGCAATGGGGGTTCTTCGGGCCCACGCTCCTTCGTCCTCTGGGCGTCAGTGTCAGACCTCTGAGCACCCCCGCGGTGCCCCCCACTGGTGCCGCGGTGCCCCTGCTGCATCCACACTCGCGCCCCAGCTGGCACCTCCATCCAGAGACCTTGAGGGTCCCCCGCCCCGCCGCCCCGCCGCGGGAATGACTCTCACTTCTGGGTGGTGACCCCCTCGGGCCTGGCCCTGCCTGGACTGCCACCGTGTCCTTGACCGTGGGGGCGGGGCTCCTCCGTGCGCTGGGTCAGCCCCGGTGGTGCCAAAGGCCGCCAGAGATGGCTCTGCGAGGCGTCAGGAGACAAGCCCCGGGCGCCTCGCCTTGGCACGGCTTCCAGACGCCCAACCCTCTGCTCCTTCACGTGTTTACTGAAGAAATGCGGGGGGGGGAGGGGACCCTGGCAGAGCCTGCACCCCAAGCTCCTGCCGTCAAGCCCGAGTGACACGGCTTCCAGCCCAGTCCGTCACGATCCCTCACGCAGATGGAGCCCCCGGGGTTCAGAGAAAGGCCCCGAAGTGGCTGTTAGGGGTGAACTGCGAAGTGAGCTCTTGTGATCAATGTGCTCCCCGCGGCCCACGCTCCCTTCCGAGAGCCCGTGCGTGGAGGTGCAGCTGCCCAGTCCCCCCCTTTCCGCAGCGGAGGTCGGCAGGGAGCCCGGCACCCTGGTTCCGCTCAGGCGCAGCTCACCATGTCCACGAAAGGACGTCCAGACGTCCGGAGGACTGTTACAGGAGCGTGAGCCACACTGGCCGCATGTGCCGGGGCAAGGTCTCAGGTGCTCGGGAGAGCATCAGCGCTGCAGCTTCGTTTGCTCATTCGGACTTAAGGAGGGAATGCCGGGAGGTGACAGGGAGGTGGGACGCGAGGCTGGGGACGGTTCCCCGGCAGGTGACGAGGCCCGTGCGCTCTCGGGGGTGGTCAGCCCGCAGGCACAGAAACGGGGGACCACACTGGCCGCAGGCACAGGCTTGCCTTTCGGTGGAGAAGCGGTGGGCGTGCCCAAGTGACCTGCCCAGTTAGGGCTCTGATCTTTCCCAGCATCCTTCGTTGTCCACGCACAACACCCTCGGTCAACGGGTCTCTGCTCCCAAGAGGGCGCGGCGGGGCCTCCAGGCCAGCTGGGCCCAGGGCGCAGTGCGAATGTGGGGTTCTGCCCCCCCCCCCCGCGCCAGACCCCCTCGGGCTTGCAGTGTTATCTGCATAAGCGGAAACCCAGACTGGGCCACGGGTAAGGGGGGCCCTGCCCCACCCTATAGGGGGTCAAGTCCCCCCCCCATGAGGGCGGCCCACTCCGCAGTCCCTGAGGAAGGATTCTGAGCATCCCAGGAGGAGCCGGGAAGATGCCTGGGTTGAGGGTGGGGCTGGTCTGGGGTGAGCCTGGGAGGGGCCAGGAGTCTGGTGAGACGGGGTCTGGATTGGGGGGAGCAGGGCTCCGTGTGGGGTGCTGCGCGGGGATCTCCGAAAGGGCTGCAGGGGCAAAGGTGGGGTTCCCAGACTGTCCCAAACCCTGGCCTGCCCACCCCGCCTCTCCTCAGGGACACAGGGTGGGGCACCAGAGGGGTCAGGGCCTGTTGGAAAAGTACTGCCTGGCAATCTGCTGAGAAGTCACTTCCTCAGGTTGATGGTTAATGGGCTCGAAAACAATTAGGCTGTTTTCAGGACTGCCCTGGGCAGGGAGGGGCCGGGGCAGGGAGGGGCCGGAGCTGGGAGGGGGGCACGGGCACACGGCCCAGAGGCCCCCCGCCAGGCCCCACAGCAACCAGCCCCGCCTCTCACGTTTTAGACAGAGCTTCCTCTGCCAGCTCATCAGAAACTGACCTGACCATGGCTGGCCCCCCGAGCTGCGCTAAAAGTCGTCCTCGACACCTGGGTCCGCGGCTGCGGCCTCCTCTGTGGGCCGTGTCGGGCGCGGCAGGTGACACTGTGTTCCTGGGGGTGCCGAGTCTCTGAGGCCCATCTTCACACCTTCGACCTAAAAAGCCACTTCTAGAAAAATTTGTCCCAGGAGTTCAAAGATGGGAAAAAGGGTTTCGAACAAAGATGTTTACAGCAGCAGGGCTTACAATAACTGAAAACTGGAGCAACGTCAGGGCCCAAGCACAGGACACACGGGCAGCCGCTCCCGCGGGTCCCGACACAGGCGCGGGCACGGCGAGCGCTCGGCCGCGGGGGGAGACTCAGCGCGCCCAGTGGGCAGGGGTGCGCGCATCAGGAGTGCGCGGAACACGCACGTGCGTGCACACGCGCATCCTCACGAGAAAACCACTAAATCGCTGTTTACGACCATCCACGGATGGTGAAGTTATGAGCGCTTTCTGCTCATCTCTCCACAATGATGCAAAAATGTGTTACTTTTATAGTTGCAAAGTTAGAAAAATATAAATTTGCTCGTGTTACTATGTATCTGATATGACTACCCTAGACCCCTAACCTAAGGCCTCGTCCGCTGTTTCTAACCTTATAAAATAAGGCAGAGCGCTCTGTGTGGTGGACCCTGAGCATCACCTGGAAGAAGTCCCCTCTCCCAGGCCTCCCGGGGATCATTCAGGGAAGAGGGGGCCCTTGGATGAGCGTGGTAGACACGGGCTGGCACCCCTGTGCTCTGCCAACTGCCACCAGCTGGGCTCTAGGGACACTTGTCATAATTGGCAGTCACACTGCCTTCTGTCCCTGCTTATCTCTGGGTTATTTCCTCAAAGACCCAGGGTGCTAACGACGGGTTCTCATGACAATCCAGCAGTAAACAAACACATAGGCAGGGACTCCAGGTGACTGCCCCCTCGGCCAGGTGAGTGAAAGGACAGAGCCAGCACCCCTGGTGCCAGCCACGCTCGGGGCAGAGTGCTGGCAAGGCCACTCCCGTGAGCATGGCATCCGGGGCACGGCGCCTGCTGGGAGTGCAGTGGCTGTCTCATTGGGCACCTGCTAGGGCGGGCAGGTGCGTGGGGACAGGACATCTGGACCCTCCCTCCGTCCCTCCCCCTCTCCCCTCCTCCTCCCTCCCCTACTCCCCTTACCCCCCTCTGCCTCCGTCTCTCTGTCTCTCCCTCTGTCTCTGTTTCTCCTTCTCTCTGTCTTTGTCTCTGTTTCTCCGTCTCTGTCTGTCTGTCTCTCTCACTGGGATGCCCACCCCACATACAGACTCTTTCCCCAGGGAACAAAGGCAGCGGCACACAGCCAAGGCTGCAGCTGAGTGGCGCCGTGGGGGAAGCTGAGCCTCAGGGCTTGACGCTGGGCCCTGCAGTCCCCACATGCAGGCGGGGGCAGGGGACGCGGAGAAGCATCGACTTCCCGTGACTTCTGGGCCACGACTCAGTAACTCGGGCCTTACAAACATGCCTCCTTCATGAAAACAAACCACCCTGCTGAAGACAAAGGTTAATGAGTGGCCATCACGGGACCGTCTGTGGCCTCCTTCACCTGCTGTGCGCCTGCGGCTCGGAGCCGACTGTGGTCACTAACAGCCAGCCCCCTCCGCGAGGGAAACCTGGGGCCTGGGCGTCTTCCTGCCCTTCGGCCTGTCCTGCCCCCCGCCGTGGCTCCCGGCCCAGCATGGGAAGAGTGACAACTTCTCCAGTACTTCCCATGGGTTCGCCAGGGGGGACGTCCCCGTCTACTCCTAACGGGTGGACACCTGAGGCTGGACGGGGGCCCGTTGCAGTGACATGAGGGGGACGCCAATGACGATTGCGGGGGACGCCCCCACTGTGAGGCTGGTGTGAGCTCTCTGGCCCATTTCACTGTTTCCTCAAAACTTACAAAAGTAGCAAAGCTTTTAAAATGATCGTCTCTCTCGTTAGAGGAAGGCAGGAGTGGACTGCCCTCGCGTCCTGTCGGGGGGAACAACTCGGCTCCTCCAGAGGGCAGAGGGGCGCAGCTCCCCCAGCGTGTCCTCGGAGGCACACTGACTCCCGCGGCCCCGGGAGGCAGGCCTGGGACCCTGGGGCCACACTGCGGCGGACTGGCTCCAGGGATGCGTAAATTACACGTCTTGGACAATGCGGGTCACTGCAGGAACGTAAGGTTGCTTAAAAATCTGTTATCATCACATTAAGAGAATAAAAGAGAATGTGCTTATAACGTAGCATTTCCTAACGTTTGTCGCCCATTCATAATAAGAGGGACCTCAGGGTGGGCGTGATGGATAAAGGGCGCAGGCCTCTTTGGAGCCGATGGAAACTTCTGGAACCGCTTGTAGTGAGGGTCACACAATGCCGTGAATAAACTGAAGAGAGTCGACTGTACACCCTAAGCGAGTACGCGTGCCGTGATAATTATGTCTCAATAAATCTGAACCAAAAAAAAACAAAGAAAAAGGAAAGAATGAAAGACAAAACAGGATGGGGAAGAGTGAACTAAACCGTCATTTGCAGTTGGCATAAGTAACTTTGTATTGAAAACATTTGAAAATCAATGGTTGAAAGTGTTAGAAAAAGATTTTGAGGTAGGGCCTATATACAAAAATTAGTTATATTGTTGCATATGCCAGCAACACGCAAATTAGAAGAGAGACAATAAAAAAGGGTACCAGATAGCATCAAAAATAACCAAGTACCTAAGGATAAATCTAATGAAAGATCTTCAAGACCCACCTCTGCACAAAAACCTGGACAACGGTGCTGGGGAAAGGCAGGCGGCCTTGGCGGAGGGAGGTACTGATTGCGGTTTGGACACAGCCCCGGCAGGCTCCGTTCCCGTGACCTGCGCATCTACAGGTCTGGTGCAGTTCCAGACCCGGCGCCCTCACTAGCTTATTCCAAAGCGTGCGCATTCTCGAAGAGCGCAGCTGGAAGACACGCGCCCCGTCACAAAGCCACGGGACCAGGACGGTTTCCCGTGGCAGGAGGTGGGCGCACAGGCGGATGGGACAGGGGAGCGGGCGGAGGAGCAGACCCCAGACTTGGCGGGGGTCCAGGCAGAAGCGGCCCTGCGCGAGGGCCGGGAGGGCGGCGTTTTCACCATACGGCGCTGGGAGGTTCGGAGGTCGAAAACAAACCAGGAATCTTGCCCCCACCGATGCCGATGCCTCGTGCGACGCGTGGAAACCAACTCCAAGTAACTGCAAGTGGACTGGTGACCTAAGCACCTGAGGCCGACCCGCAGAGCGTCCTGAGCAAAGCCTGCGGCGACATCTTCATGACCCCGAGGCAGGCAGGCAAAGCTTTTCAAAGGGTGGCGACGAGACCGGAGGGGTCGGGAGAGCTGCTGTTCATCCAGACACCCCCAGGGGGCGGGGTGGGGGCCGAGCGCCCGGCCTCCGCGAAGCCCCTGCTCCGGGACGCGGCGCGACGCCCTGGCAGGCCGGGTGGGCGTCGCGGTGGGACGCGGGTGCGGACGTGTCGGGCGAACCCCACGTCACAGGCCAGGGCACGGCGTCCAGAACCAGGCGGCGGTTACGCAGCGCTGGCGCAGCGAGCCCGGCGTGGCGCCGGGACGGGGCCGGCGGCCGTGGCGCCTGCCTTTCAGTGCGGCGCGTGCGCGAGGGGACGGCGGCGCGACACGCGCGCACGCGACCAGCGCGGACTTGGCAGCGCGACGAGGTCCGCGACGCCGCGCACACCCGCGCTGTCCGGCAGCCGCGGAGTGACACCGGAGCGGGGACGCGCCGCACCCGGGGCCCTGCGCGCGGTGACGCGAGGAGGCGCAGGACCTCACACCTCCCAGAGCCTGTGGGGTCGGAACTCGGGACAGTGGCCTCTTCTGGGGGGCGGGGGGAGGGGCGACAGGTGGTGCCTGGAGGGAGCAGGGGCCTCTGGGGTTCTGGAACGTTCATTTTTGGTTTGGGTGATTGCTATAGGAATGTGCTTGCTTTATGAAAATTAACAACGTGTAAAACAGCAATAAAAAGACCCATGTTCAGATGCGCTTAGCAACATTTATGATGGCGAGAGATGGAAGACAGCAGAGCTGGCCTTGTGGGGGTCCTGTAATACACCGGGGTACACCCAACTCCCCAGCCACTTCACGTTTTATAGTGCAGATCATGTCAGAAAGGAAATGGAATTAAAAATGGATAAACGTTTAAATTTAATTTAAAAAACTAAGATTAAACAAGAAAATTCTCAAGATACAATGTTAAGTAGAAATCATGCACGCAGTGTAGCCACATGGTGGCTCCGTATATCACTCACATGCATGCACACACACGCGCACAAACACACATGCATGTGCACACACGTGCACACACATACACGCACACGCACACACGTGTGCGCCCAATGCACAAACATGCACACATGCACGCGTGCACACATGCACACACGCACGCACATGCACACACATGCACGCGCACACACGTGCACGCACACATGCGCACAGAAGCGCATCTGCAGCGGCCCCCGAAGCACTCCAGGTCTTCACTTTGTTTCTCCTTGGGGCTCAGGCAACACCTCCTCCCATCTCCACACTGCCCTCTGCCAGCCTGGGTCGGCCTGTCTGCAGGGGCCTCCACCCATCGGGCCAGCCCTGCCTTAGGAGCCAGATGGCCCTAAATGCTGACCTGAGCTCTTCCTTCCGGCCTCCACCCTTCCCTTGCACTCCTACACCAGTCCTGGGCTCGAAGGTCAGGTCAGGCTCCTGAGCTCGCTCCTGCCCGGGTGACCCCCGCCCAGCTCCTGGATTGTTCCATGAGCTCGGTGCGAGCCAGTCAGATGGGTGGTGGGAGCCCAGCCCCCCAGACATTGCTGTCCAGCAGCACAGACCACTGATGACAGACACACAAAGGGACACAGTGACAGAGTCCATCCTGGGGAAGGCCATGGGGCTGGGGGAGTGGGGTGGAGGGGTCAGGGAGGGCTCTGCAGAGAGCTGGCCAGAAGGCTGGACAGGCTGGTAGGAAGGACGCTCCTGAGGGAAGGCCCCAGGTGGGCCAGGTGGACGATCAGCAGCCAGAGGGCAGGTGCAATGGGGAGCTGAAACCCCTAGATCAGGATGGGGTTACAGCCCGAGCGCTGAGGCTCTCCCTGGCCCCCACATGGAACTGTGCTGGAAGGCCCCACCCACCTTGGCCACAGCCGGGACACAACCCCGGGCGGCCTCTCCTTGTCCCCCACCCGGCCCGCCCGCCGCCCCGCCAGCCTCTCCGTGCCCTATCAGCCACCAGGTAGAGGCTGCGCTGCTCTTTGGATGTGTGGCTGACCCTCGCCCCTCTCTGCTGGGCAGGGACCCCGCCAGCACCCATCAGCACCCATCAGCACCCATCAGTGCCCGTCTCGAGGCTGCCCCATACGTGGCCTCCATGAAGGACAGAGTCCTGCAGCCCTGGGGGAGGCCTGGAGGCTGCAATGTGGTGTCTTGGGGACAGTGTCCTCCTGGAGCCCCAGGGAGGGCCCATGGGGATGGAGCAGCTCTGGGCACCCCCGTGCCAGCTGGACCCAGCCTCTCCGAGCAGCTTTTCAGAGCCCGGAGCTCAGGCCCAGAGGTATCCTGTGTGAACATGCAGTGGGATGGGATGGGGGTCCCCAGCCCTTCTCCCGTTGACAGAGAGAATTGGGGGCAGACGGCCCCTCCCGGCCTCCTCCTGCAGGTGGGAGTGTGTGGCTGGCGGGTGTTGGGGGGCCATGAGGGTCTGGGGAGAACCAGCATCCCACGAGCCCGGCAGGGCCACCCACGTGGTCACCACACCGCGCCCCTGCTCTGGGGAGTCTGGCTGCGGAGTGCTCAGGGTGGGGGCGGCTCACCTGTGCCCGAGGCTGCGAGGCTGCGAGGGCTGCGTCTGCACAGGGGGCGGGGCCTGAGGGGCCTCCACAGATAAGGCATTAACCGTCCCGTGCCCTCCAGATCTGCTGACGCTTCCCGGCGGCCCAGGTGCTTGCCGTGAGGTGCCAAAGGTTCCCTATAAAGTACTAGGGCTCCGGCCACGTCTACTCGCCCTCCAGCTTCCAGCCCGCTGCCAAGGGGACCCACTGCAGCCGCCATGGTGAGGCTCGTGCTACCCAACCCGGGCCTGGAGGACCGCATCCCGTCCCTGGACCAGCTAAATGTCATCGAGAAGGAGGAGGCCAGCTCGCGGCCCAAGTGGGACAACAAGGCCCAGTACATGCTCACCTGCGTGGGCTTCTGCGTGGGCCTGGGCAACGTGTGGCGCTTCCCCTACCTGTGCCAGAGCCACGGCGGAGGTAGGCGGGGCGGGGCGAGCGGGGGCCAGGACCCCAGCGCCGGATCGCAGAGGGGAGAAGTCTGGAGGGCAGGGGCTGAGGCAGGACAGCACGCCCTGGCGCACTCCCCCTTCACACGCCGCCGGGAGCCTCCACATTCTCGCGCGGGGCAGGGCGGCGGGCTGGGCGCAGGTGCAGGTGCAGGCGCAGGGAGCCCCCTCTTTCGCCCGTAGGGCAGGGCGGCAGGCTGGGTGCGGGCGCCCCCGGGGGCAGGGCGGCGGGCTGGGCGCAGGCGCAGGCACAGGGAGCCCCCTCATTCGCCCGCACGGCAGGGCGGCGGGCTGCGCGCAGGCGCCGGCGTTCTCACCCCTCTAGTGCTTCACCTGGGTCGGTGAGAGAGACCCAGTGCCCGGGCGTTAGGGGAGGCCACCTGCGCTCCAGGCCCCAGGAGCCCTGCCCTGTTCCCAGAGAACAGACCCGATCTGGGCACCCGGGACGGGGTGATGGGCGGGGTGGCCGGAGAGGGACCACCTGCTCCCTCGGGTGGAGCCCCTCCTCTGAGCATGGAAGGTGCCAGCAGGAGGGGCGGTAAGGCCAGCCCTCCGAGTGCCCACCCTGCAGCCCTAACCCCACAGGCGGGCTCAGGGGTGGCGTTCTCCAGGGCTGAGGCTGTACCTGCCCCTGGATGCAGGGCCCAACCCAGGGTGCTGGGTCTCAGTGCCCATGATCTTGTCCTTCCACCCACCCGCCTGGGGTCAGCAGGCTGCAGGGACCAAGGTCACGCCCGTAGTGCCCTCAGCCCCTGGCTCTGTCTCCCCTGGGCCTGCAGCCCTGAGGGGGGTTAAAATGGGCACCAGTCACATCTGTCATGGGGGGGCGGGGCTGGAGCGCTCGCCGGAGGCACAGACCCTGCAGAGCTGGTGGGGTGCAGGGGACACTCTGGTTCTGTGGGCTCCTGAAAGATTTCCTTCGAAAGGAAGAAGCCTCTCTGCTCTCCCTGTGTGCTCCGTCCCAGCTGGCCCTGAGACCTGGGCGGGGCTGAGTGTCTGGCCCCCAAGCCCAGGAGACAGTTGCTGAGGACAGTGACAAGGTTGGCAGGTGACCCCTCTGGGAAACATTTCCCACCCTGCAGGTGGGGAGGGAGCCATCCCATAACCTGGAGAGAAAGTGACATCTCAGGAACCTGAAGGCCAGTCCTGATTTGGTGAAAACTTAATTGGCCTTCGGTTATTTCCAGGAGTTTTGGGTAATTTGAAAGTAAAACAAATCATCATTTACTTTATTTTTAACTCTGTTATGAGAAAATAAAATAAAATGTGGGAAAGTAGAGAGAACGACAGAGAAGCCCCCTGCCCCCTGGACCGGGGCGGCGTTGGTGGCGCTCCGGGGCGCTCAGCGCGGCGGCGGCCGGGCGCATGCGCGCCACAGAAGCCCCTGCGTGTTGCGTGACAGGGAGACGTGTCGTCACGAGAAGGGCCCAGATTCCGGATCTCTGATGGGGGCACCTCTGTGGCCGGGAGCGCCCGGTGGGCTGTGCCGCTGCCTGCGTCACCCCGCCGGCCCCTGCGGTTTGCTTTCGGGGGTTCGCCTTCAGCCAGCGGCAGAGCCTGCCTCAGCCACGCCGAGACAGCTGGGCACAGGGGCCTCGGAGCGGGGTCAGCCTGCACCGCCGTGGCAGGGGACGCCCCGGGCGGGAGCATGTCATGTTCAGCCGTCAGGGATTAGCGAGAGGGGCTCAAGACCCCGGGGGCCTTGTGTGGGGGGCGGGCTCGGCCCTTCCCTGACGAGGGCCTTTCGGAAGCCCGGGTTGAGTCGGGATCAGAGCGCGTCCTGGCTCCACCTCCCTTGCCGGGACCTCGGGTCGCTGCCTGAAGCGGCGGTGGTGGAGGGCTGCCATTCTTTGGCTGTGTCCCCAAGCTACGCCTTGCAGCTTGCAGGCCAGCACGGGGGGCCTGCCAGGACCGAGAACCAGAAGACCTGGCCTGAGGCAGGACTCAGCCCACTCAGGGCACCGGCCAGAAGGGCCACATCCTGGTGACCGGACGTCCCCTGCCGAGAGTTCTGGACCAGCGCCAGGCCCAAGAGCACGGCCAGGCGAGGCGTGTTCCCCATGCGCCTGCCAGGGCCCCAGATCGCCACGCGTCTGCACTGCCCAGCCTGTGCACAGGGCTGCCACCCCCGACGCGTGGCGGCCCCCTTCCACCACCTCGTCCCCGCTTCTCAGCAGCAGCGCGTGCGGGAGAGATGGTGTGCGGGGTGAGGGAGCCCCCGGAGGCAGTACCCCCCAGGGGCCACGCTGCCCACTCAGCACCTCTCCAGCGGGCCCGGCCCTGCACCCGCGAAGTCAGCAGGTCTCCCCGGAGCATTGCTTCGCGTCCCCCGCCCCCCGCCACACATACACGCGGTGCGGGAGAGAGCTGCGCCTCAGACCCTGCCGCCCCCGCCCCAGCTCCCTAAACTCTCAGAGAGAGGGGAAGCGAGCTATGCTCCTGGTCTCTCCACCTGGCCAGTACCACCCCACCTCGTCTGCACGGTGTCTGTGTGGTGGGGACTGCGCGCTCACCGACAGCGACCCCACCCCGTGCCCGCCACGCCCAGCTGAGGCCCCGCCCCCGCTCCTCTGCGCCCCGCCCTCGTCCTCACCCCCACGGGGCGAGATCACACTCCCCGGGGTGGGGTTTAGTTTGTGAAGAGCTTGGCATTGCTTGAGTTTCTTGAGAGAGAAAATGCTGAGCGTCCAGGAACTAAGAACCCGTTCGTTCCTGGAAAGAACCAGGCATGAATGCCCCCGCCCAGGCCGTGGGGAGCCCGGCGAGTGGCCCTCCGGCCGCATGGGACAGCCCCACAACGCGGAGACACGGGAGGGCTTGCTGCCTCCCAGGCACCCCGGGGCTGGGCCCAGCCTGGCGCCGTTTAGTTGGCGATGTTCGTGTGTGTTCCCGACCCTCCCACCCTCTCTGCTCACTGGCGGTGGAGCCTGCTGGGACGCGAGCCGCCTTCCGGGGACCCGGGGAGCCCCAGCCTCCTGCCTGGGCGTCTGGGAGGGCCTCCAGAGTAGCGGCAGCAGGGACTTCCTGCCCAAGTGGGGTTTCCAGGGGCGGGGCGGGGGAGGGGGTTTCCTGGTGGAGACGAAGGCGGTGGGATCTGTGGGCAAAGGTGACATTGTAGAGGATAGAAGGACATGTGGAAACCACAGACTTGCCTTCTTCTGGGTAGTTTTGCCCAAAAGGTTTGCCCGTCGAGCTCCTGAGAAAGCGCGAGAGGCAAAGTTTTTCTTACTGAAACTTTACCCTCAACGATGCAGGGACGGGAGAGAGGACCCTGACCGCGAGCCTGCGGCCCTGGCTGCACCCCACTTCCATTCCTCTGGGGGACCCGGCTGCTGGGTCATCGCCGCTGTCTGCTTTTCATCTCGTTGTCACACTGAGTTCGCCATCCCGTGTGGGCGAAGTTGCCAGCCGCCCCTGCCTTCTGAGCTCTGCACTCTGCCCAGCACGGGGACACCTTCACTGGACCCTGTGCTCACCCTATGGGGCAGGCACAGTCTCGGGGGGACAGCAGATAAGCTGACCGCTGTCCTGAGGCAGCACAAAGAGCCACCCATAAAACAGTGCCGATGGCGGTCACTGGCGGTGGCGGTCACTGGCGGTGGCGGTGATGGCATCCTGTTTGTATTTGTGATAACGTTCTGCAGGTGCTCTGTGCCAACACCTGTGTCCCCAGAGGGGGCCTTTTGCCCCGTGGCCTTCGGCTACCTGACGCATTGCTCCCCCCGACCAGGAGCCTTCATGATCCCGTTCCTCATCCTGCTGGTCCTGGAGGGCGTGCCCTTGCTGTACCTGGAGTTCGCCATCGGGCAGCGGCTGCGCAGGGGCAGCGTGGGTGTCTGGAGCTCCATCCACCCGGCACTCAAGGGCGTAGGTGCGCGCGGGAGGGGTGTGGGCACCCTCTCTCCTGCCGCCTCTGTTTCCGGAGGGCTCGCCGCCTCGGCCCTCTGCAAACCCTTCCCTGGAATCTGTCGGAAGGGTCAGTGGCAGGGGCCAGGCTGCGGCCTCTCCCAGCTGGGCAGCGGAGCCAGTCCTCGGGTGCTCAGTGTCTGAGAAGGTGTAGACACGGGGAGCGCCGTCCCCACTGCCGCCCACAGAGGGCTCGGCGAGTCCTCGAAGGGCCGCCCCTGTCCTCTGGGACCCTCCGCCCTCTCACAGGCCGCTATGGAGGAGACCGGGCCCGCCCCTCCCCCCCAGCGCCCCTCCCGCGGCGGTGCGCGGGTGTCCGCAGCGTGTCGTTGCCCCCCCCAGGCATCGCGTCCCTGTTCGTGTCCTTCATGGTGGGCCTCTACTACAACACCATCGTCGCCTGGATCCTCTGGTACTTCTTCAACTCTTTCCAGGACCCCCTGCCGTGGAGCGTGTGCCCGCTCAACGCCAACCGAACAGGTGGGCGCGCCTGCACCCCTGAGCACGGCCTACGAACAGCGGCCCTCCGGGGTCCCCAAATTCGGATAGTTGTGGCTCGGGATGGCAAAAACCAGGGCACATTTAAGGCAACAGCGAATTCAAAAAACATCACCACGCGAGAGAAAAAGCCCTTGAAGGAGGAGCTTCGGCCTCAGGGGGCGGGGCGCTGGCTGGGGCTGGGGTGAAGCAAGGCAGACACCTTCGCCTCCTCCGGTAGTGGCCAAGCACGGTGGTGGCCTGACCCTCCGCTGTCCCCTCCCACCACATTCCCCGGGGTCTTCTTCTCTGCACTCAGCCACCCCTCACCACTGGGTCCTCCTGGAACCCTCCGTGGAAGGGAGTGGGTTGCGCAGGATGTGTGCTCAGCTCAGAGGCAGCACACACCTGAGTCAGGACGTGGACTGCCTGATCTGTGAGCACGGGTCCCACAGGCAGGGCGTGGCCAGTGCACGGGTATGTGTGTGCTGCATGTCCGTTTGGTGCGCTCACACTGTGTGCACACAAGCATGCACGCGTGTACATGCCCAAAGTGCGCGTATGTTCATGTACATGCACGCGTGGGTGTGCGCACACGGGTGCGCATGTGTGTAGGTGTGCACATACATGTCTGCGTTCCCGTTCGTGCACACACGCGCATGCGTGCACGACCTCCCTGGCGTCGGTAGTCGGCAGCACGGCCCGCGTTTCCTGCGCTGGGCGGTGCTCTGTCCGGCTCCGCGGCTCCTGCTCTCTGCGACACACGCTGACGGTGAGAGCGCCCCCGCAGGCTACGTGGAGGAGTGCGCCCGCAGCTCATCCGTAGACTACTACTGGTACCGCGAGACCCTCAACATCTCCACCTCCATCAGCGACTCGGGCTCTGTGCAGTGGTGGATCCTGCTCTGCCTGACCTGTGCCTGGAGCTTCCTCTACCTGTGCGTCATCCGCGGCATCGAGACGACCGGCAAGGTGCGCTGGCTGCGGGGGCCCGAGGGGGCGCGCCGGGGCCAGCTGCCGCTCCGCCAGCTCCGAGGGGCGCGGCCCGCGTGGGAGGGGCCTGTGCCGCCCGCAGCGTGGCCCCCAGGACTGGGCGCCGGCCCCGCCCCCAGGGTGCTCACACGCGCGCCTAGAAAGCTGCGTGCAGCAGCGCCCACGCCGGCTACCTGGGTGGGAGGGGCCGGGGGTCCTACCTGACCAGCCCTGACTCCCCTTCGTCCCCCACGTGCCGTGTCCCCAGGCCGTGTACATCACCTCGATACTGCCCTATGTCGTCCTGACCATCTTCCTAATCCGAGGCCTAACGCTGAAGGGAGCCACCAACGGTATCGTCTTCCTGTTCACGCCCAACGTGAGTGTCCCACCGCCCGCCCCCGGGCGCCAGGCCCTGTGGGGGAGGCCACGCTGGGGGACAGGCCCCCTCGCCTTAGACCAGCCGGGCCAGTGCCAGGGCCCCTGGACGCATGCGCGCGGGGCCTGCGCGGGCCGCCGCTCCCGAGCCGTCAGCTGCCCGCGTCAGGGGGCGCTGTCTGTCCCACCACGCGCCTGGGGCTCGCGCCGCTCCCTTGGACCACCCCCCACGCCCTGGCTTTCCCGTGGCCGCTCATCCTGCAGCGCACGGCTGAGGGTGCTGTCTGGCTTCAGGTCGTAGAACTGGCCAATCCAGTGACCTGGCTGGACGCGGGGACGCAGGTCTTCTACTCCTTCTCGCTGGCCTTCGGGGGCCTCATCTCCTTCTCCAGCTACAACTCGGTCCGGTGAGTGTGGGCGGGTCCGGCCGGCAGAAGGCTCGGTGCTGGGAGCCGCGGCGGGGCTGGGCGGCCGCCGCGTGGGGTCTGGGCGGCTCTCGCTGCCCAGGACCCTGGCACTGGCCTCCCCGGGGCCTCCGTGGTTGCCCCGCGGCATCCAGGACCCCAGGTGCCTGCGCCCGCAGCCACCCAGACAGTGCCCACTGGGCAGGGCGCCCGGGGCCCTTTGGAGGAACGCGGTTGGTGTCCCTTCACCGCCACCAACATTTGTGGGGCGCCTGCTGCGTGCCCTGCCTGGCGCATCAGGGTCGGGCCTCCTGCGGTCTGTGGGGGCGAGCGGGCCACGGGTCCTGCAGGGCGCGAGGCCAGGCTGGATCCCTCGTCAGGGTGGGTGGGGTCCAGGTGCAACAGGGGAGCAGACTCGTGTGGGGGAGGAGCGGCAGGGAGGGCGGACGCGCGGGGACTGCTGGCCTGGGGGACAGCCCGAGAGGACGGGCCGGGCAGGGCGGTGGTGAGGTCTCTCCAGCAGACTGGACAGAGGGAGGGGGCCCAGCTTTTCTGGAAGCTTCGCTCCGGCTGGCCCCACCCCCTGCCCCGCCCGTTCACAGTGCACGGTCCAGTGGGTTTTGGTACAGCCATTGCCACGATCTAATTATGGGATACGGTCGTCACCCCAGAACCCCGCCCGCGGCAGCCACTGCCCCTCCCCCGCCCCAGCATCAGGGGCTTGCCTTCTCTCCGGGGACACGCCTCGTCTGCACAGGCCACAGACGCGACCCCTGCAGGACGTCCCTGGCGTCCGCCTTCTCTCGCTCTGCACAGTGTCCTCGGGGCTCACCCTTGTTGGTCGCGTGTCAGAAGCGAGTGACATCCAGGGCATGGGTGGGGACATTCTGTTAGCTGCCCCTCTGCTGCTGGATGCCGGGTCATTTCCACTTTTCGGCTGTTGGGACCCGTGCCTCCGTGCACGTGTGGGTGCAGGCGTTGGTGTGACACGCGTCCCAGCCTCCTGGCTGTACAGCTGGGAGTGGAAGGGCTCCGGGTTCAGTCGGCTGGGAGCCGCCAGCCTGTTTCCACCGCCACGCACCACGCACGGACCGTGTCCCCACCCTCTCGCTGGTTACTGTCTTTGGCCATCCTGGTGGCGGGCTGCCGTGTCTCACTGGTTTGCATTTCCCCGAGGGCTGATGGACGAGGTCGGCTTCTGCTGGGAGCATCTGGGGGCGCTAGCATCAGCAGTGGGGGCCGGAGCTGCTGGGCGGGGCTGGGGAGGTCAAGGGCGGGGCTGGGGAGGTCGGGGGTGGGGCTGGGAAGGTGGGGGGGGTGAGTTCCGGACACGCTGAGTTGAGGCGGCCCCCAGGTTCCAGGTGGCGGTGGGGAGCCCTCAGCTGGGAGGACACAGGGCCCCAGGGGCCAGGAGGGGGGCAGCATGGACAGGGGAGGGACAGGGCATGTAGGGGGCCTGGCCCAAGCCGCTTCGGAGCCTTCGGGCCTGGGGCCACGCGGCGCTGGCCATTCCTGCCTGTGGGAGGACGAGGGCTCCCTGAGGACCCGCTTGCGGGCCCAGAGCAGCTGCTGAGGAATCTGCACGCAGTGTCCCCCCCTCAGCGCGGGGGGTGAAGGCTGCTCTCGGGAATCTGGGGCTCCCCCGGCTCCGGGCTGCAGCACAGGTGGCGTGTGAGGTGGTGAGGAGGGCAGGAGCGAGAGCCGCTGGCTTTAAGCGCAGGACTTGGGGACGGCCCTCTGGTGGCCGGTGCTGGGCTCCTTCCCCGGGCCATGCGGCCAGGCGCGCGGACGCCGAGCCCCCGGCCCGCGGTGACTCAGCCGCCCTCGTCCGCAGCAACAACTGCGAGATGGACGCGGTGATCGTGTCGGTCATCAACGGCTTCACGTCCGTGTACGCGGCCACCGTAGTCTACTCCATCATCGGCTTCCGCGCCACCGAGCGCTTCGACGACTGCTTCAGAGAGTGAGTGCCCCTCCAGGCCCACGCCGCCTCCAGGGAGCCCGCCGGGCCTGCTCCGCCCAGGGCATCCGCCTTGCTCTCTTCCCAGGAACATCCTGACGCTCATCAACGGGTTCGACCTGCCCGAGGGAAATGTCACCCAGGAGAACTTTGAGGCGATGCAGCAGTGGTGCAATGCCACCGACCCCGTGGCCTACGCCCAGCTGAGCTTCCAGACCTGCGACATGAACTCCTTCCTGTCCGAGGTGAGCCCCTGTGGGGCGGCGCAAGGCCGGAGGGAAAGATGCCCCTGGGGCACACCGAGCTCCCCAGGGCCCAGCTCCCTGGGCCTGTCCCCACCCCCATGTACCTGGCCACCTCTGACCCTCCTGCCCCGCCGGGTCCCGCGTGCCTGGTCAGGGGCCCCGGCGTCTGTCCAGCCATGAAACCCCATGTTCCACACGCTGTGCGGCCGAGGCGAGGACAGCGGCCACCAGCCTGGCCTTCTCCAGGGCCACGTGTCAAACGCTGGTCCGCTGTCAGCATAAGCCCTTCCGTAAAAGCCGGCGTCATTGCAGCTGCTGTTCTGAGACGGCGTGGGGCCTGGCGGCACATTTCGTTCCGGGCTGGCCGGCACCTGTCAGCGTCACGGAGCTCAGGTCACGGTCGGCTGAGGCAGGGACGCTTCTGAACACCAGGCCTAACGATTAGTGATGCTTATGTACTGTGGAGCTTGACAGACCAACGTTGACTCCTTTTAACTTCGCACTTTTCTTGTCTGGAGCCACCCGGTCTCGGGGGCACGTTAAGCATTTTCAGGGCCTCACACTGTGGCCACGATGACACGGCCACGCCAGCAGGGAGACGCAGGCAGGCGCCCGGAGCGGGCGGGCGGGCAGGGCCCTGGGGCATGGGCGGGCACGCTGAGTCCCGTTTAATCGCGGGCGAGCCGTCCTCGTTCAGTAAGTTCGCAGGGCTGTGAGCTTCGCCAGGACGCATCCCTCAGAGGTCTCCAGCAGCACTCGGGCCCCCTTGCGTGGCCCCCGGGCGGCTGCTCGTCTGCTTCTGTCCCGTGGTTTTGCCTTCTCTAGAGGTTTTGTGAAAAGAGCCACGGGCTGCGTGGTGTGCAGCTGGCTTCCCCTAGTGTCACCTCTTGGGATTTCCCAAGTGTCGTGTGGCAGCCCCTCACTCCCCCACGAGGCCGGCTGCTCTGCATGTGGCCCCGTGGTTTATCCCCTTCGTTTCTGAGCCCCCACGGCCCTCCAGAGTGGACGGGGGGGACACGCTAAGCGCCGTGCCGCCGCCTCAGGCTCCCTGATGCCACTGGACGACAGGACGGCGAGACGTAGCTCAGCAGCTAAACATGCAGCGGGGCCTGAAGGACGGGTCTCGTTCACGAAGCACGGGAGAGCGACTGCAGCCCGTGCGCGGCTGACGCGTGTGCTCGCCGTGCAGGGCGTGGAGGGCACGGGCCTGGCCTTCATCGTCTTCACAGAGGCCATCACCAAGATGCCGCTGTCCCCGCTGTGGGCCGTGCTCTTCTTCATCATGCTCTTCTGCCTGGGGCTCTCGTCCATGTTTGGGAACATGGAGGGCGTGGTCGTGCCCCTGCAGGACCTCAGAGTCATCCCCAAGAAGTGTCCCAAGGAGTTGTGCACAGGTACACGGGCCGGCAGGCGGGCGGCGGGGCCGGGCCCAGCCGCAGGCGGGCTCTGCCCTCAGCGGCCCCTCTGCCCGCAGGCCTCCTCTGCCTGGGGACATACCTCGTGGCCTTCATCTTCACGCTGAACTCCGGCCAGTACTGGTTGTCCCTCTTTGACAGCTACGCCGGCTCCGTCCCCCTGCTCATCATCGCCTTCTTCGAGATGTTCTCCGTGGTCTACGTGTACGGCGTGGACAGGTAGGGGGCCGGGCGCACCAGCCCCAGCAGCCACAGGCACCTCCCGCGCCGGGGTTCACCCCGCCTGCCGGGACCAGGGCAGGAGACAGGCACGTGACGCAGGCCTGCGGGCAGTGTCCCGCGGCCGGACAGCGTGCTGTGGGCGCAGGTCTGGCACCTGGGTTGGCGAGGTGGAGAAGAGACGGGTCCTGGTGGATGCCCACTCAGCAGCCCACACAGACCCCTCCAGCTTCCAACACTTCCAGACGCTTCCAGATGCTTCCAGACGCTTCCAGACCCAGCACGCAGAGAAGCACAGACAGCTGAGAAGCCGCTCGGTCTCAGGGCGGCAGAGACATCAGCATCGCCAGTGAAAATACACGACACCTCTGATGTGACCACAGTACTTAACAAAACTTAGAGCCAGAGTCCTAAGCAAATTCGAAAGTACAGCGACTAGCTGGAGGGACGGTGCCCCGCGTGGAGGAGACGCGCTCATACACCGAGAAGCTCTTGGTGGGGGGGCCGTGAGCAGAGAGACCAGGAAAGGCAGGAGGGCCTGAGTCCCCCGGGGCCCAGGAGCCGCCCCCAGGGAGCGGGGCTGGCAGGAGAGGGCAGGTGGGAGTAACAGGACAGGGGCTGCCACGGGACCGGGGAGAGGCGGCCGGGTGTTTTATAGTGACGGGGGGTCCATGGCAGGGACGCCCCATGGCTGGGGTGCTCCAGACCTTTCTGGGGGGGAGGGCTCTGCAGCCAGACAGACTCAGGCAAGGACAGGGGCCGTGTGGCCCTTGCAGCTGTCCCCGTGGCCAAGCATGGGGGATCAGGAATGTGGCACAGGCCTCAGGAGCCAGACTCGCCACGACTTCAGAGATACTCGCTGGCGCCTCTTAGCGTGAGACGTGCATACCCCCTCCAGGGGTGCCCGCTTTGGGAAGCCTGGTCCGTGTCACCAACACACGCGTGTGCAAGGGCACACGTGCAGGTGCTCGTGTCAGCCACGCAACGCGAACAGCCGGGCGGCAGCGGGCGGGAGAGTGAGGCGCGCCCAGCCGACGCCGCGTGCTGCCGCTGGGTGCGAAGCCGGCGTGACGGTCCCGGCGATCGCACGCCCGTCCACGAATGGTCACTTCGCAGCCAGACACTTGCTGCCCGGGTTCCCGTGCAGCGCCGCCCCAGACAGGCCACAGGAGCGGGAGGCAGAGAGCGGGGAGTGGGCCGAGCGGACCTGTCGCACGCTCGCAGGCTCTGCTGGGCTCGAGGCCTGGGAGCGCCTTCCAGCTGCCCCGTCGCCCCGGGCAGCTCGCGGTCTGCACCCTGCCCGCTCCGTTCTGACTTCAGACAGAGGAGAGCTCGGCACAGGGTGGGCGGGAGACGGCGGGGCCTCCAGGCCCAGGCCGCTGCCCGCCAGGGGCACGGCCCCTGTTGGCATCGGCCTGCCCCGGGTGTGAGTCCGCAGGTCCGAGCGGTGAGCCTTCCCGGGAGGGCGCGCCTTTGCCCGGAGGAATGCCGGAACCGCGGTGGGGCAGAGGCCCGCGAAGGCTGCGTGGAGGGCCGGCGCTGTCCCCCGGTGACAGCCCCCCGGCCTCTGCTTCCAGGTTCAACAAAGACATCGAGTTCATGATCGGCCACAAGCCCAACATCTTCTGGCAAGTCACGTGGAGAGTGGTCAGCCCCTTGCTCATGCTGGTCATCTTCCTGTTCTTCTTAGCGGTCAAGGTCAACGAGGAGTTAATATACAGCGTCTGGGACCCTGCCTATGTGAGCGCACAGGCTGCCGGGCAGGGGGCTAGGTCACGGTCCCTGTGGGCAGGTGGGGGACAGGTGACCCTGGGTGTCTCTCCCCTCCCCCACGTGGGCCAGGGGGTGGGGATCCCAGGGAGAAGGGGCATCGCGCCCCCTGAGGGAGACCCCTCTGCTGCCTCGGTGTGCTCAGCCAGTGGTCTGTCTCCAGGAGGGATTTCCCAAATCCCAGAAGGTCCCGTACCCGGACTGGGTGTACGGCGTGGTGGTCATCGTAGCCGGGGTGCCCTGCCTCACCATCCCCGGCTTCATCATCTACAAGCTCATCAGGAACCGCTGTCAGCGGCCAGACAGCGAGCAGGGGCTGGTCAGCTCGCTGTCCATCGACTCCGTGAACGGGGACCTGAAGAACTGAGCAGCCAGCCTACGCTGCACGTGCTCACGTGCACACACATGTGCGGGTGTGCACACGGGCGAACTGCACACGCGCGGGCGCACACAGGTGCATATTGTGTGAGCATGTGCATGCATGTACATGCGTTCACACACAAGTGTAAGTTATACATAGGTGTGTCGTCTGGGGACACGCGAGCACACACATGTGCATGCACACTTACATGGGGGTACATGCATGCGACTGTGTGCATGTGCATGTGTGCAAGTGTGTGTGTGTATAAATGTGTGAGTATATGTGTGAGCACGTGCAATGTGGCATGTGCATGTGTGTGAGCATGTGAGTGTGAGCACACGTGTCTACTGTGCAGTCTGTTTGTGTAGGTGTGTGCGGACATGTATGCACAGCCACGTGCATGCGAGTGTGCAAGTGCGTGTGCGTGCTGCCCCGCAGCGCACGCATCTGCCACGTGGGGCCCAGCTGCCCTGTGGCCTCCCTGGTCGTGGAGATGCCGGGTGCATGCTCAGGGCCTGCAACGGCTCCCGGGGGGTCGGAGCTGCAGCGGGAGCCGCGCCTGTGGGGGTCGGGACAGTCTTGCTGCCCCCCCTTCCCCTGGACCTAGGAACTCCTGCAGTAATGGGGATACTTGTGCCCCCCGATGAGGGGCCCATCTAGAACAGGCCGGGGGCCCCTAGGCCGGGGAGCTGGACAGGACGTGGCCCAGCCCTGGGTCCTGGCGCCGACCAGCCCAGAGCTCCCGAGTGCCGGTCGGCGGTGTTCCAGCTCGGTGAATGCTAAGCCATTTAATCATTGCTTCTGGCCGCCACGGATAGGTGGCAGTTAAATAAAACTCAGCTTGACACAATTGAAAGCAGAAACATCCTGTGTGTTTTTTTAAGAGGACATCGACTGTGTGAATTTTTAGCCAGATGCTGGAAAAGACGGATTACAGGGTAACTCAGCCTTGGCCTCTGAGGCCGAGGATGGGCCGTGAACCCTGAGCCCCGTCGGGGCTGTGACGGCCCGCTCGGGCCCACTCGGTGGTGGCTGGCACCAGCTCTCCCCTGTCCCAGGACTGGCCCTTACGGGGTTTATCCCAACAAACTGGCCACCTCCGCTTTCTGGGGGGACATCCGGAAGCTTGAGTTAGACTGGACTCTGGGAATTCTCCAGGCGGGGGCGAGATCCCTGCACCATGTTCTGTCCCCACCGTGCCTCCGGCCACCGGTGACCATGGACTCCTTCCTGGGCCTGGCTGAGAACCCCAGGGGCCTGGCCGGTGCCCTGGACGCCGTGATCCACGGAAGCACTGGCGGCAGGGCAGGGGCCGCCCCCTGTGAGGGGGGCGAGGACGCGGGGAGGCTGCCCCCGTCCCGGCCTCCCCTCCCCGCTCCCCTTCCGTTTCGTCTTTGATTCTCCCCTTTGTCACTCTTTGCTCTCAACCAAACAAGAATCTCTCAAACGTGTCCACAGCGCCCGCACTTCCCGGCCCGTGTATGTGGGGTGGTGGCTGCACAGACACCCGGTGTCCAGGAAACGCGAGGCTTTTGGCTCCGGGGCCCGGCCCGGCCCACGGGAAGAGCCTGCCTGGGGGCGGGGCCCGCGTGCCCAGGCCGAGGCCACTCCGCGTCGGCTTGTCACCTCTTCCTCGAGGGGAACTGTTACGTGCCTCCAACCTGGCGGAGCCCAGCCTCCCTGTGCGCAGCGGGCATCGCCTTGTCCAGGCCCTCGCCCGAGAGTGACCGTGGATGCTGAGGGGGAGGGCACGGCTGCAGGGCCGAGAGGAGGGACCCCACCTGTGACTCCAAAGGTCGCCACTGTGTGATTCCTTCTGTACGGCATTCTTGAAATGACAACTGGACACTGGACCTTGTCAGGAGCTGGGGGGTGTGGGGGGATGGGAGGTGGGCGTGGCCATGAAAGGGGTCTGGGGGACCCTCTGGCGATGGACATGTCCCGAACTGACCCGTGGACGTCGACATCCCGCTGTGACAGTGACGAGATGTTCGCAGGCCGCTGCCGCCGGGGGAGCAGGCTCACGGGCGCTCGCAGCACGTCCTAGACGGGCCGTGCAGGCCGGTGACCGACCGTCTCACACACACACAGCTGACCGCGCCCCGGTCTGGGGCCCCCGAGCGTCCCCGCGGGGACAGAGGCCCCCTGGGAACGGTCTGTTGGCGGCGACACACACAGGCCTTCAGCATGCGGGCAGGGCCGGGCGCTCAAGGGGCCCGGAGGAGTTACCGATTAACCGGCTCCGTGGTTTTCCTTTAAATAACAGGAGTACAGCTGCAGGCGGGACCGCTGTGGCTTCGAGCCCGGCAGAGGGTCTGGAGGGCTCCGCATGGTGGGACCGGGCATGGCGAGCGCGCCAGGGCCAGCCTCGCTGGGGGTCGGCAGCGGGGACGGGAGGCCCAGGTGGGACAACAAGCTGCAGTACCTGCTGAGCTGCGTGGGCTTCGCCGTGGGCCTGGGCAACATCTGGAGGTTCCCGTACCTGTGCCAGAGCCATGGCGGAGGTGAGGCTGCGCGGGGGGCGGGGGCGCACCCCAGACGCGGGACCCAGGGAGCGCTCCGAACACCGCCTCGCCTGGCGCCGCTGCGTGTGCGGGCTCGTGAGCGTCACCCGGGCCCCTGGCCGTCGGGAGCTCTGGCCCGGCCCGCCGGCACCCCTAGGACGGCAGGCGCCCACCGGAGGCCGCGGGCTCAGCCCGGCGGGGTCGTCTGCCGACGGTCAGAAGGAATGAGCCGCCGCAGCGAGCCGGCTTCTCTGCCCACGCGCCTGCGTCTCCACGCGGTGTGAGCGCGTCGCCTTCCACTCTCGGTGCTGGGGACGCGAGGGCACCAGCCCCAGCCCCCATGGGAGCCGACGTGGAATGTCACCCGATGCCGTCCCCGGACGGGACGGCAGGGGGCTTCCCGGGCCGGGCTCGTCCTTTCCTGCGGTGCCCCCTCCAGAGGCCGTCCGGGGCTCGGTGCTGGGTCGACTCGCCTTCGAGGCTCCCTCGTGAGGCCGGGGGGGTCCCCGAGTCCTCACAGGGACACCTGGCTCCATGGGTGTCTGATTGGGAGCAGGCGTGCCTCCCCCGGGAAGCAGGGGGCGGGCGCGTGTGCTGCGGTCCCCGGTGGTGGCCTCAGCCTTCCCCTCCCCAAGGGCACGCAGACGCCCTCCTGGTCGCGGCAGGTGGACAGAGAACAGGCCATGCCAGGGAAACGGGCGGAGGACAGAGCGGGGCCTGAGAGAATCCGTTGCCGCTGCCCGAGCGGTGTCGGGGTCCCTGGGCGTGGGGCGGGGCACAAGCCTCGGGCCTCCTGATGGCGAGGCCCCTGAGGGCCACTGGAGGCGCTCATGCCGCCCCTACGCGCCGCCCCGAGCGGGGGGTGAGCGTGGTGGGGAGCGGCCCGGGGCCAGACGTGCACGGTCACCGGCCTCTGTACAGCTCCCACTCAGCAGGGCGGGAACTGACCCGAACGCTCGTCACCGCCGAGGGCCGAGGCTGCCTCATGCGGGGCCGGGGGCCGGGGTCTGTCACCACAAGGGCCAAGGGCAGTCCCTGTGCCCCCTGAGCCCGCGGGCCTTGCCAGGGCCCGTGATTTGAAACATTTCCTTAGGCCCAACTTGCAGGTGTGAGACACTCGTTCAAGTGTCACGAAACGTTTCGTTTCTTTGTCTCGCACGCTTCCAACACACGTGTCCCCACGTGCACAGGCCCTTCGGCCCCTGGCCACCACTGCTCATCTGAGTACGAGATGTATTGGTGAGCAGGTCATGCGCCTCGTTTCTAATTTGCACAAGCTCGTCACACTGAGGGCGACTAGTACTTTCTCTCCTGTTGGGGATTATTCAGTTTGTAAATCTCTGCGAATGTAAGCCTCAGGTGGCGCTGTGACAGCGTGGAGCAGGACTTGCCGTGGTCACCACTTCCTGCTCTGTGGGGATGGCCACAAGCGGCGGCCGGGGGCTCCGTCCTCCCGGCAGCACGGGAGCGTCCGCGGGCCTGGAGACGTGGAGGGCCAGCCTCGTCCTGCAGGGCCTGTAGGCGGAGGCTGCGGGTCCCCCGCGTGCTGGGCTCCGGGAGA
>CM053501.1:174239-235348 GCA_028627145.1 Eidolon dupreanum | reverse complement strand
CGCCCCGAGTCCCGCCCACGGAGCTCGGCCCTGCGTCGAGGACATGCCCCGACGCTCGGCACTCACCGCTGGCGGCGAGTCCTCGGGGCATATGGTAATGCTGACAGAGTCGACATCGGGCACAGCCTTCGATGCGATGTTGGAGGACGGCACTTTCCTGGATGGGCAAGAGGAAGAAGGGACACATGCCAGGCAGAGGGCGCTGGCTCTCTGGAAGTTCTCGGGTGGCTGTTGAGCTGCGTCACACAGGCTCACCCCAGTGCTCTTCCTCTGCTCTGCAGAGGCTGGCAGCACCCCCGGGGACGCCCTTTGAGTGCCTCCTGCTGACTCCACTGTACCTGGTGGGGTCTCTGGGCCGGTGGCAAGGGAGGGGTCACCTGGGAAGGGCCCAGGGGCAGGGAGGGAAGTCTGAACAAGCAGGTGGGTGCCACCATGCTCCTCATAGGTCAGGGCAGGGGCCATCAAAGTCCTCACGTTTGGCTGGAGGGAGATTTTTGAGTTTTCCAAGAGTGGGGGGCCATGGCTCCGGGTGTGGACAGAGACAGAGGCTGTGGGTCCCCAGGAGAGGCACAAAGAGGACCCAGACTCTCCACCTCGCACAGGCTCACAGAGAGAGGGGAATAAGAGAGCACTGTGGCTCCCACGCTGAGACGCACAGCGGACTCCAACGCTGAGCGAGGCTGGCGAGGGCACACACTTACCGGGGTGCAGACGAGCTGCAGTTGTCATTCAGCTCCTGTGAGGGGGGAAGGGAGTAATGAAAATCATGACATCAAAACTGAGGTTGCTGACAGTCAGCTCGTTGAATACAAAGTTCAAGGCAGCGTTACTGGTGGATATGAGTACCGTACTTCGGTGTCCCCCGTGGTGGGGACAGGACCCGCAGTGGGGACAGACCCCTCCTCCCACCGCCCGGGACACGCACACCTGCATTCTCCCTGCTCCTTCAGGAAAACCCAGAACGGGAATGCTGGTTCAAGGGCACACGCGTGTGTCAGGTGTCAGACGCGGCCGAGCCTCCTCCTAGGTGCTGAGATTTACACTCTCGCTAGGAACGTGAGGGACCCGCGGTCCTCCCACTTGCACACGTGGCACGTCATCGTGTTGATCACAGCGACGCGTGTGGTAGACGCTGTGGTTGGAGTGTGTGTTTACCTACCGTGGGGCGCGAGCGTGGCTCACGTCCCCTGCACGCCCGCTCATGTTTCGGTGAAGAGTTCGTTCCGACTCCCCCATTTTAACGCCGGGCTCCCCCTCACTACTGAGCTCTGAAAGTCCCCTCTCAGCCTGCACACGGCGCAGGGTTTGCTGACGCTGGAATCCGGTCTGTGGCGATGGCCGTCCTCCGCTCCGGCTCCGCTTACTGCCGGGGCTCCCATCGTCCCCGTCTGACCTCTGTGCCCTCACTTACGGTGCGTGGACCGGAGACGTCGACGCTCATTTGGGGTCTCTGTCCTGCCCCCCGATCTGCGTGACTGTCCTCACTTGGTCACACTCTGTGTGGTCACTGTAAGCCCCACTTGCTTCTGTCTTTAAATTTTTTGGCTAAGTCCTCTGACTCCTCTAGCCATTTTAGGTTCATCATATTTCCTCAGAGAAGAACGCTTGCTAGGAATTCAGCAGGGAACTGGTTCATCTGCAGATCACTCAGGGACGTATTCCATGGCGGCAACGTCCAGTGGCCTTTCCCTAATAGTTGTAAGTCTGTTTATTTGCATCGTGTTAATTTCTCTCGGCCATGCTTCCGCTTCATTTGTCTATATTTTATACTCGTTTTCTTATTTTCAATGCTAGGAGAAGGGGATAGTTTTCCTAATCCTGCCTTCGGTCTCTTCACTGTGAGCTGACACCGCTGTGCATTCACACTGGTTGTGTGTCCTGCTGTCTGGCCAAGCTGTCTTATTCCCGTCAGTTTCTTTGCAGATTTGTTAGGCTCACGATTCTGCCAAATAAATTGTTTCACTTTCAAACTTCTATTTCTTTCGCTCTTCTTTCTTGCCTCGCTGCACGGGCAGGAGCGGCCGTGGGCAGCGGACGTTGGACTTCCTTGTGCCCCAGGCTCGGGGGCGCTGGCAGCATGAATTAAGCATGAAACGGCTGTAAGCGTCACTGGTCCTCTCTATCAGATTGAGAGGTTTCCCTTTTCTTCCTAGGTTGTGAATTTTTTTGTCATAAATAGATGTGTTATCGTGGCGATCGCTTTATCTGCGGGATGTGCTCACGTTTACGGCCCGTTCATTTATTGATCTGCGTGTTACACTCGTGCATTTGCGGACGTTAAGGCCACTGCGCTCGCGGACGAGCCTCACGCACAGCGCTGCCTCCGTGCTGCCCCCGCCTTGGTGATGACCTGCACCTCCACGCTCAGGATCCACTATGGCTCACGCTATTGTTTTGCGACGATGGCGTCTGGCTCGGTGTTGCGTATGGGCCTCAGCGAATGGCTCTTTTTTTTGAATGAGTTTGTGTACGGTTGATATTTTTTCTTAAAATGTTAGGTAGAATTCACAAATGAAGTCATCAGGGCCTGAGATTTTCCTTACAGGAAATTGTAGATTTGTAGTTAAGTCTCTTTACTTGTTATATGTCTATTTGGGTTTTCTATTTCTTCCTGACTCAGTTTTGGTAATTCATGTCAATTGAGGAGAATGAAGTGTCTTTCAGCCTTGGAACATTTATAATTAAGTATAGGACAGTTTAAGAGACCTGAACCCATGTTCCTACTTCTACATCACAAAGTTCTGTCCTATTTGGGATTCCAAGTCCTTGAGCACTTAGCCGGCCTGGCTGGGGCCGGGGAGGGAGCTGCAGTCTGAACGAGCTTCCTGCACCTACGGGCTGAGTCCGGCCTCTGTATCTGGGGGCAGGGTCCTGATTTGGCAGACTGATCACGACAGGCGAGAGTGTCTGTCAGGGTAGTGGCCTCGCACTCAGGACTGGCACTAGTGCCAACCAGGACTGTCCCAGGCAAATCAGAACGTAGGGTCACCCGGGTTTTAACGACGGCAAAGGAAAACCCTCGGCCACTTGCTGCTGGCTTAGAGCGGGGGAGCAGCGTTCGGGGGCCGAGTCCGGGGTGGGAGCAGGCTGGGGGCGTCATGGCACACACTCAGACACACACACACACACACGCACGCACAGACCCACGGGACTATGCCCACACAGAAGCAAAGGACTGTGGCTAAGTGGCCCCGGCCACTCAGGTGACCTTGGGCCTCGTCCCAGCCCTGGACACGTGAGGACGATGAAGCACGGGACATCAGTACCTGTGGTAATTCCGTTTCGGAGGATGGGTTTTTGACCGGTGGTTGGTCTTTAGACTCCTGCTGTTTGTGGCCCCGTATAATGTACTCGAGTGTGCTCAGCCCGTTGGACACTAAAAGGAGAGAGAAGGGGCAGGCAGTCACCAGCCGTCAGCGACACACGGTGCCCACAGTGCAAGTGGGCAGCGTGGCGCCACGGCCCGGCCCAGGGCGCCGCAAGCCGCTGACGGCCACTCCAGGGCCCGGGCGGCTTCCGGGCCGCGGCCGGCAGAGGGAGGGTGGGCCTGGGGCAGGCGCCGTGCCCAGCGCACGCTCGGGTTCGGCCGTGATGGGGGCGCCGGCGTGCGGCAGGATGCCAGGCTGACCGAAGGACACGCGGGCGCGTGGGCGGGTGGAGAAGCCGCGTCGCTGAGGGTGGGCTGGGGCCTGCCCCGGCGCGGGCGTCCACGAGGGGCCCGGCTGCCCGTCGCTCTCTCCCGGCAGCCGCCAGCACGGGCAGGCGGTGCCCCGCCCGCCCCCCGCCCGCCCGGCGCTGCGTCCGGTGGGTCCTCCACGCCCCCTCCCCCACCGGGCCCCGGTCGGAGGGCGCAGCTTGCTTGCGCCCGTCGTCCAGCGGCAGTGGGCGCGCCTGTGCGTGGGCTGGCGCCGGCACCCTCACGGGCGACACGTCGGCACACGCGGCGCGCCTCCCCAGGCCACAGCCCTCCAAGCTTCGTGCGAGACATCGAACGTGGCGATGAGCAAAGCACAGGCGGCACCCTCCAGGACCCGTGCGGCCCCGGGCGGTGTGCGCCGCGCCCCCGACGCCATCAGGCTTGGGCCGTCTGTGGGACCTGCTGTCCCTGACCTCGGCCGGGACGCCTTCTCTTCACACCTCTGCCGCAAGCCCCCTCACCCTCCCACCCGGCCAGGGGTCCGCCCGCCTGTCAGCGTCTCCATGTTCCCAGATGAGCCCGGGCGGCCCTCTCCCGGGCTTCGAAACGGAGCTCCCGGCTGCCAGCAGCTTCCGATGCGTCTCCCGTGGCGCCCACTGCAGGGCGCTCAGGCCCCGGGTACCCCATCTCTGGAGCACTGCCCCTTGAGACGGGCCGTCCCATCCACGCCTGGGCGACAGGGGTTGGCTTCTATCTCACTGCCTCTTATTTGCTCTCTGGTGAAGCCAGCTTCCTGCAATGACATGCTCCATCACGTGGGAGCTGCCACCGGCCAGCAGCTCACGGGGACGAACCCCGCTGAGCCGGCAGGGAGCCTGCAGTGGGTCCTCCCCAAGGCGGGTGGCACCACAGTCCCTGCCAGCACCTGACTGAGGCCTCGCGGAGCACCCAGGCCAGGGGCACGGTGAGGCCCTGGTCCAACCTGCAGAGCCAAGGCAGGAAACGTGCAGCTTCAAGGAGATGTGTTGGTGGCTTTACTGTAATATCCCAACTTTTTCCTGGAAACCTGTAACTCGACGGCCCACTACCTTAGCACACACGGCGTGGCCTGACCTTGGGTGCTCCTCCCCCCGCCTCCACTCCAGTCCCCTGCTGAGTGTCCCCTGCTGAGTGTCCCCAGTCCCAGCGAGCATGACGCCTCTTCTCTCGGGCCACCCGAATCAGAATCTGGAAGTCCCTCCTCAAACCTCTGCTGGCCAGGAAGTTCTGTGGCTTTGGGATCCTCGACGTCCCCTCCCTTCTCCCATCCCGGCCAGGCCCGGCCCACCTCCCCGCCTGTGGCGTCCGGCCCTCACGCCCTGCCGTGCGCCCACCCCGTGCGCCCGCCCCGTGCACCCTGGAGCTTCGGGCAGAGCCTCGGATGCCCGGGCTTCGGGCGCCGTTTCTGTGCCCTCTCAGCTCGGCTGGGGACGCCCCCGCTCTGGGCCAGCTCCCACGGCCCCCGGTGCCGCCTCCTCCTAGGGAGTAACCACCACAACTGCCAAAGACAGGCTCTGGGCAGGGGTGTCACGCCGTCCCCATTCACGGGCACGATGGAGCCACGTGCCACGTGCTGCCGTGGGGACGCGAGCAAGTCCTCTAGCAGCGTGTCAGGATGGAGACGCACTGTCACCAAACTGGATGTCTTCGCTGCTCTCTCTCCGGCCCCCGCGATGCCCTCCCTGGACCTGCCCCTGAGCGCCCGAGCCTCTTGCCCCGTGTTCTCTGCAGCCCTGGGACGGAATCTGTCCTGCTGCCCCCCGGGGCGTCGGTCTGTGCTCTGCTCGGGGCCTGGGGCGTGTCTCTGGCAGAGGCCGGCGGGGGGCTGAGAACACATGGGGGTGGCAACCGGCCGCTCGGATGGGACGCTGGGGGCACGTACTCAAATACAAGTGAAAGATGAAGAGATGTCCGAGCACCACGAGGGCGGAGACGGTCAACAGGGCCACAAGCACGCCGACGCCCAGCACCACCGGGCCCGCGGTCTTCACGGGGGCGAAGGGCAGGAAGAGCAGCCAGGTCTTGACGTCCGTGACGGCTGCGGGGACGAGAGACACACGGGAGCGTCCAGCGCCTGTCCGCGCCGAGCGCCACGGGACAGGGCCTGGCGGGGGGCAGGGACGCCAGCCCGAGGGGCCCCCCGCCAGGCGTGCGCCCCGCTTAGCTACGCGCCCTCGCACCCCCGACTGCGATGGTGTCACGGCCCCGCTGAAGGGCTGTGCGCTGAGGCTGGGAGAGGGGCCTCCGTGCAGCTCGCGGCCTGGCCCCCGGCCTGGCCCCAGCACCCACTGTGTCCTGCAGGCCCAGGCCACGCCGGCCTCCGCCCAGCAGCGCTGGGGGCTGAGCCACAGCTGGCACTTCCGGGCACAGCCCCCGGGACGCCCGTGGCCACACACTCCCAGGACGTCAGGGGCGAGCAAAGCCGTGACGTCCCGTGTGGGTGGGACGAAGCTGGTCGGCTCCACAGGGGAGCCCAGGAAGGGCCTCGAGCCCACGCCCCCCACGCAGCTCCGCAAGGGGCCACCCTCCCTGGTCACCCTGTGGGGCTGTGGGCAGCGCTCGGGGGGGGGAGGTGTCTGGGACCCAGGGCGGTCAGCGCAGCATGTTGGCGCTGGGCTGGACCCGCCAATGTGAGCAATGTCCAGGGGAACCGGCTCTTCAGGAGCCCTGTGACTCGCAGAACAGCGAGCCCAGGAAGTGGCCTCCAGGGCTGGCTCTGCCCGGACACGGCAGCTCTTCCTGCTGAGCGGGGCCTGGTCTCAGGAGCCACCAGCACCGGCACGCCAGGTGTGGGGCAGGCACCGGGTGACTGTGTGCAGGGGGGTCCCGCCGGGGGGACCTGCCGTCAGCACCAGGCAGCCGGGCTCTGAGCCGGACGGCAGCCGAGGGCTCCCGGGGACGGAGAGCTGGCTCGGCCTCGCCAGGCAGCCTCACCACCAGCCCCGGCTGTGCAGGCCAGGGCCCTGCCCGGCAGAGAGCAGCGGCCAGGCCGCAGGGGCCTGGGCGGGGCTGGCTTCCTGGAATGTTCTGGGCCAAGCAAGGAGGTCCGGCAGGCCTTCCCCCTGCGGCCGCCAGGTGCTGTGGGGCAGGGACAGCGGCAGCAGCTCCGCCTGGTCCTCCTGTGTCTGCGTCTGGGCTTCGCCACACGGCCACAGGCGGCAGCTTACACCGTGCGGGGCGTCCCCTCGGGCCGGCGCCGGCCAGGCCAGGCTTCCTCCAAGGCCTCTGCCCCCGTGCGCCCCGCCCCGTGGCCTCCCACCGCCGCCCCCACATGTCTGCATCTCCTCTGTCTCCCGCGAGAACACTCTCACTGGATGCAGGACCAGCTGGACAGCCCAGGAGGGCTTATCCCGAGACCCCTCTCCGAGCGAGAGAATGTTCGCAGGACTGGGGACAAGGACGGCGAGGACGGGACGCGGCCCTGCGGCCGCACCCGGCCCCCGGGCAGGGCTGCGGGACCGCTGAGCAGGGAGCTGCACTGAGACGGAGGCGCCCGCGGTCACACGTCGCCCAGGCCCTGTCCTGCCCCACTGCGCCCGCGCCCGAGTGTGGGGGGCGGGGTGCAGACCTCACTCTGCGAGCTGCTGCTGTCTGGGAGCCTGGGAAGCGGCTGGGCCCAAGGGTGGACGCTGGCCCCACCCCACCCCCGGCACCCCCGGCGCGGGAGGGGGCGGAGCCAGGGCGCCCTTGCGTTGGAGCCCCGGCCACTCGCCCGGCGGGGGGCCAGCCGGGCGGGGCACCCCCGGGACAGGGCGGCAGCACTCACCACTAAAGCTCGGATCCGTGCGGAGCCACGTGGGGCTGACGAAGTACTGGATGAACACGCACGTCAGGATGACGGTGACGCACAGCAGGCCGGCGAGCGCCAAGGCCACAGAGCCCAGGAAGAACCTGCGGGGACAGGGACCCGGGCTCAGGCGGGCGCCCGCAGCCCCGCCCCGCGGCTCCCAGCACCTTCCGCGTGCTCTAGGGGACCTCGCTAGTCCAGGACCCCGCTCCCCGCCTGCAGCTCCACTGCCTCAGGACCAATGACAGCTGTGGCTGGACGTCACCCCCGCCCAAGGCTGGGGGTGCAGGGGGGCGGCTCCCAGCTCCCAGCGAGGCTCAGAGACGGGGGACCCCGCCCTGGCCGCCTGGGCCACCTCAGCCTTCTCACGGGCCACACTCCCTGCCTCATCCCCCAGCGGCTGCTCAGACCCGGAGCCTCGAGTTGCCTGCAGGGGGTGTGGGGGCGAGGGAGCCCTGCGGCCGGACCTCTGGGCCCCTGTTCTGTAGGGGGGCAGGACGGGCCGTCCCGGGCCCCTCCCAGGCCCATGGCTCGGCCTGCAGCGTTCTTGGGTGTGCGCCCCCGGTCCCCGTGGGCTCAGGGCAGCAGGGCACCTGTGCAGGAAGGAGTGTGGCGCCCCCCAGCGGCGTCCCCTGCCTGGCGGCTGAGGGCGCACTGCACCTCGGCTCCCCACGGCGGGTAAGCACGGGGGCCCACTGGCCCCCTTCGTCTGGACAGCAGCTTGGTGGCCGGACAGCAGCTTGGTGGCCGGACAACAGCTTGGTGGCCAGACGGCCGCCAGCAAAGCCTGCCCCTCCCAAGACCGCCGTGGGGTTCTGGGGAGCAGGCTTGGTCTCTCCCGGCCACGCGCAGCTCTTCGAGGCTCACGACGGCCCCGCTGACCCCGCAGGCCTGAGCCCCGCCGGACGCCTGCTCCCGCCACAGCCCCCAGCCGCCGCCTCTGTGCTCGGGGCCGACGGCCTTGACCGGCAGAAGGCAGAGGGGCCCGGGCCGGCCCCTCACCAAGCCGAGGGGGGGTCTGCAGCCATGTGCTGTGAGGGCGCAGCAGGTCAGGGACGGTTCCCCCAGTCGTGCTTCAGAAGCAGACAAGGGGGCGGGGGTGGGGGTGCTGCGTGGGGGACAGGGTGCCGCCCCGCCCCAGACCTACCAATAGTTCCTCTCCCCTATGCAGTTGTTCAGCCACTTGCAGTGGTGGTCGAAGCCAGCGACGCATTTGTTGCAGGCGCTGCAGTGCTTGGTCTTTGGGCCTCTGCGGGGCATCAGCGGGGCAGGCTGTCAGCAGCCCGGCAGGCAAGGCCCGGGCTGGAGCCGCCTGCCGCTGGGGACGAGCAGGCAGCAGCGGCCAGCGCGGCGGGCACCTTCCCGCGGCCATGCCAGCCACGTGGTGCCAGGGTCGCGCCCGGAGGCCAGGCTAGGGTCCTGCCCCCCCCAGCCACCGAGGGCCTCTAGGACTGTGAGACCCCGGGGTCGACAAGCCCTGTGACCCGGGGGCTGGGGACTCAGCTGAGAAACCCCGAGGACAGTGCTCTCCTGCCCAGAACAGCGGGGGGCAGGGGCTGCGTCGGGGCGTCCACACCCCTCGGTGCACAGGGGTGCAGGCCCCTCTGAGCCCGGCCCCGGCCCTGGCCCTACAGGAGAACAGCGTCCAGTGTCCCCTCCCCCCCGGTGGCTGGAGAGCTACATGTGGCAGCTGCTAAGGGGGGCAGGGCCACCGGCGTCGCCCGGCCGCGCCCCGCACTCACACGGGGACCTGGCACAGGCAGCAGAAGCGGTTGTGGATGACGTGCGTGTGCTGGGAGCGGTCGAAGGAGGGCGGCGCCTGGCGGTGGTAGTTCTTGTGCCTGACGGTGCTTTCGGCCGGGTCGATGGAAATGGCCACCAGGTGGACGATAAAGTACAATAAGAAACACACGCCAGTCACCTGTGGGTGCTGTGTCAAGGAGCGCATCGTGAGGCGTCCAGGCCCCGCCCCCGGCCAGGCGCTGTGGGCCCAGCTAGTGGCACGGCCGGGGGGCAGCCTCTCATGCACCCCGCGGCCGCCCTCGCCGCTCAGCAAGACGAAGCGGGAGGGGGCACAGGCTGCGGCTGCCCGCCCAAGCTCCACGAAGGCGAAGGCGTCGTGCGGGGGGAGGGCGCGGGGGAGGGAGGGGCGGGAGGGCGCGACACCCAGCCCGGCCCAGAGCTGTGCGCTGAGCCACCCGCCCCCAGCTCCCGGGGTGAAACCAAGCCCTCACATCCCACCGCTGGCCTCCTCTGCCCTGGGGACCAACACACCATCCCCATGGAAACCAAACAGAAGGGAGCGGAAGCACAAGGCTGCGGCCTCCCCATCAGCTCTGCTCCGCGTCCCAGGGTTGAGGGAGCCCTGAGCCCGAGGGAGAGTTCTGGGTTCGCGGGCGTCGCAGCAGGCGGGTTGCTGCTGGGCCCAGGAGCAGCGCCAGGGCCAGCAGGGCGCTGGGCTGAGCGCGCCGTCCTGCACGAAGCCCCTCCTCAGGCTCCGCCTGGCCTGCCGCCCGGCAGCGTGGCCTCGGCGTGGAGCCACCGGGGGCCCTGGGGTGCACACGCGTGGCCACCGGGCGAGGACCAGTCACGAGGTCCACAGTGAGGAGCACCCGAGTGCGGGCCGGTTCTGGCCGCGCTGCTTGCCCTTGCCTCGGCCTCCAAGCACTGGGCACAGTGCCAGGGCTGCAGGCCCCCAGCTGTGGGCCTTGGGGTGGCTGTGAGGGGGCGGGTGAGCGCGAGGCACCGTCGGGGTCCGACGGGGCCAGAGGTGGCAGGTGCTCGGTGGGGAGGAGCTGGGAAGTGAGGTGGGAGATGGCTGAGAAGCAGCCACGCCCTGGGGGACATGTGCAGGGCACAGGGCTGACCAGACCCCTCTGGTGCCACATGGGAGAAGGTGACACCCAGACCTTTTCATGGCCACCAGACCCGCAGGGCTGGGGCTAAAGCCTGAGCCGCCCCTACGGAGCCATTGAGCAGACCTTGGCCGGGCTCCGGCCCAGGGTGGGGGCAGCAGGGAAGGCGGTCAACGGCCGGCCGGGCTGGGCCTCGCTGTCACTGCCGGCAACACTAACATGGTTCCCCTGCACCTGTCCCTGAAGCCTGAGGCGTGAGCTGGAGGCAGGAGGCACTGTTTGTGTGGTTACCGGGGCAACAAGGGCATGTCCTGAGCAGCGCAACACAGGCGGGTGACAGCCGGGGACAATGACACGTGGCAGGAAGTAGCACTGTGGCCCAGGTGTGGACCCTTCCTCTGCGGGGCTGGAGTAGAATGGCCCTCATCAGAAACGGATGGGCGGGTGGCCAGGGGCCAGCCGGGGGGTGGGGGGCGGTGGGCGGGGCTCCCTCCCATCCACACAGCCGCCGAAGCCGGGACAGGCGCGTGGCCCAAGCCCTTCGCCCCCACGTCCACACTCGGCTCCCACGCGAGACCACTGCCAGGAGTGTGGGGACAGCGTGGCCACACTCGGACGCGCAGCCTCCAGGTGGGGGTGCCAGGCCGAGTCCTGCAGGGCAGCCATGGCCGATTTCCCGCAGGACCCCAAACCCACAGGCTGCCTCCTGCAGCACCTCCAAGGGATGGAAGAGCCGAGGCCTCCGGGGGCGGGGCCCGAGGTCAGGGTGGGCGAAGCCACCCGCCCGGGAGCAAACGCCCGCTGCCGGGTCCCCGTCTGCCCCACGGCAGGGCCCCGAGGCGAGCTGCCCACCCACACTCGGCCACCTTCCCTCAGGCGGGCTGGGCCCCTGGAGTGCGGGCTCCGGTGGCTGCCACAGCCTCCAGCCCCTGCTGCCTCTTCCAGAGGCAAGTCTCTCCGCACTGTCTCAGGTTCAAGTTCATCACAAAGAGATAAAGGAAGGGGCTCCAGGTCACACTTCCACCACAAGCCAGGGCAGGCGCCTGCCCTGAGGGTTCGGTGGGGGCTGTTCTGAGAAGGGCTGGAAGGCCCCTAGCAACAATCTGTGCTTAGTAAACAAACAGGGAGGAGGCGGCCAGCGGGGCACGCCCTGTCACACTGCTAACCTCTCGTCCTGTTTACGCCCGGGGAGGGGGGCGGCGGGGTTCCCACTGCCAGCGGCCTGCGGCTGGCCAGCCCTGCAGTCAGGGCTGGACACCGCGGCGAGGCCAGCGG
This sequence comes from Eidolon dupreanum, assembly GCA_028627145.1. Classification (NCBI taxonomy): domain Eukaryota; kingdom Metazoa; phylum Chordata; class Mammalia; order Chiroptera; family Pteropodidae; genus Eidolon; species Eidolon dupreanum. The sequence goes on along the minus strand of CM053501.1, from coordinate 223,755 downwards.
CCCCGCCCTGCTCGGGTTTCTCCGGCAGGCGTCCACGTTCACGCGGCCTCCGGCCCCGACACAGGACGTCCAGGTCAAACCAAGCTCCCTCGGATTCCAGGGCCTTCTGCACAGTGTGCCGTGCAGATCGGGCCAAGAGCGGCTCTGTCCCAGAGGGTCAGCCAATATGGGCGTTGACCTCTGCCCTGCACGGAGGTCCGCTTTTGCTGTCCCTTCCCCACAGGGACCCTGACCCTGTCCTCTCTGCCGAGTGATGCTGGCGCCCCCCAGTGGCCAGAGCGTGGCGCCCGAGTGCAGCTGCCCCAGGGCCTGAGGGGAGCCGGGCCAGCGGGAAAGGGGGTGGAATGTGTTCCAGAGGCGGCCCGAGCCCCACGGCCGGGCCACGGAAGCTGTCCCGCATCCTGCGTCCACCACTGAGGACAAGCTGAGCCAGCCAGGGCGGAGGTGGCCAGGGCAGGTGACCCGGTAGGTCACGAAGCAGACACGAGCTCGGAGTGACCACTGGACAGAGAGCACGGGGCAAAACGGGCTGAGTCACGGGTCAGCAGAGAAGGGGGATAATGGGTTATCTCCCAGCACGCGAGCAAAGCCCACAGCTGGGGCTGGACCGGGCCTCTCAAAACACGCTGAGCCCTGACCCAGGACCCGCCAGGACGACGTGATCCGGAAACGGGGTGCGGGTGGTCGGTCAAGTTAGACGAGGTCACGGTGATGGGCCTCGAGCCAGACAACGGTGCCCTCACATGCGAGGGGCGAGCATGCGAGGACAGAGGTGGCTTTCCACACACCAAGGCTCCCGAGGCCACCAAGCCGGGAGGCCTGGGAGGGGCTGACCCCAGCTGTCGGGGGGAGCACACCGGCCCGCACCCCCAGGATGGGGAACAGTTGTGCGGCAGCCGCCAGGGAAACACACCGTCGTGCGGCCGGACACCGGCACCGGTCCTAGGCCTGGCCACCACCCGCAGGTGCAGGAGGGCCAGACGGATGGACGCGGTGGAGCCCACGCGCCCACGCGCCCCGCCAGGACAGGAACGTGGCCTCGGGCGCTCTGTGCAGCACGGCACCCCGGGAGGCCCTGTCCGCGAGCCGCGTGAGGGCCACCCAGGAAGCTCTGTCCAGGAGGCCGGGGTGCTGCGGCCGTACCTGACAGGCCGGGCGAGCGCACCGGAGCCGCCACCAGACAGCCCCTCGTCACTGGACTGACGCTTCTTGGCTGGGCGACAGACCAGCCCCCGTGCCCCGCCGGCCCAGGTGTGCCTGCCCGCCCCCAGGGCCCCGCGCCCGTCACCGTAGCCGCAGGCGCACTGTCCCTGCAGAGCGGCGGGCAGGCGAGGGGCGGACGCTCCCGGGTACTCGGCTGCACTTCACGAGCACACGGAGAGCCGAGGAGAGGGGGGTGGGGCGCAGGCTCCGCCACGAGGGGGTGCACGGGGTGAGCACTGGGAGAGGACACGACGCCCGCGGCGGCGCCGTCGCCCGAGGTGCCCCCGCCGGCCGGCGGCCCAGGAAAGGATACGCTATTCGCGGTGACCTTCCACACGTGCGGCAGCAAGGGGATGAAGATGAGGAAGGTGGCTACGGCCAGCGTGAGGAACATGGCCCAGGCCATGATCTGGAACGGGTGCAGAGGCGGCGACCAGCCGTTGACCCTCGGCACGCGGGGCGGCACTGGTCGCTTCGCCTTCTTGTCCGCTCTGTCTGGGGAGATGCGGCTCGGGGCCCTGATGCAGCAGCCCATCTGCAAGACAAGGCGGGACGTGGCAGCCGCGGGCCTCGGCACCCAGCGAGGCGGGGAGAGCCCGGGGCCATGGCAGAGGGGGCGGGACTGGGGTGGGCTGGGGCAGGGCCCCCCCCCCCCGGGGTCAGAGGAAACACCAGTCAGCCAGGCCAGTCACCACGCAGCTGCAGAAAGTAGCTCGTGGGGTGCGGCCCGCAGGGCCAAGGAACCGGGAGGGGCACAGGAGGGGCACCCAGGGGCCGGGCCCCCTGGGGCCGGCAGCGACCAGTCCCTCGTGGCCGGGGCACAGCCCACAGCGCTGAGCCTGTGGCTCGTTGACAAACGCGTGCCAACTCCATGGAGGGGACCCGCGTGGGCACGAGGCCACATGGCGAGGGCGGGAGGCGCACTCACCGCGGCTCCCCAGGACAGGCCTGCGGGCGGCGGGCGGGCGGCTCCCCCCGGCTCTGCGCGGGGCTGTGGGCTCCCAGTTGGTTCTCTAGGGACAGAACGGGCCTGGGAGAGAGCAGACAGGGTGAGGCGTGGCTGGGTCCCCAGCCCCACCCGCCCGCCCCGCTCCCAGGGGCTCTGCTCGGCTGCACTGGTAGAAAGCGAGCATTTTCGCCATGTGAAACATGCACAAAAGGGAAAATGCGTATTTTCTACTTCAATTTCTTCTCTCTTGGGACATCAGATCTGTTCCAAAACACCTGGACCAAACACCTGGCTCCCAACAAGCACACGCTTCCTGCTTCCTTCTGGGGTGAAGTGGGCAAGTCGGAGGTGGCCCAGGGCGAGCACCCCACATCTGTGTGGCCAAGGTGTTCGCCTGTCTGGCGAAGGCCCTGCCCCAGAGGACAGGGAAGGAGCCACTCCAGGGGAGTCGGAGCATCGTCCCAGCCCCCGGACCACCCCACTTCCAGGACCCTCTGCTTGGAGCAGGCCTTGGGGACCCCACTTCCTACTGCCTCTGTCTGAGCCCACTCGCCAGCACCGTGCGCTCAGGCCCGGCACTGAGACCCGCAAGGACGCCCTCCCTCCCCACCCCGCCTGACACCCCACCACACCACACGCCACCCACGCCACACGCCGCAGACGCTGCACACACGCCGCAGACGCTGCACACACGCCGCACACGCCACACGCCGCACACGCCGCACACACGCCGCACACGCCACACGCCGCAGACGCCGCACACACGCCCCACACGCCGCACACACGCCGCACACGCCACACGCCGCACACACGCCACACACGACACGGTACACACGCCGCACACATCACACACACCACACACACTGTCCCTGCTACAACTACCTCAATGCCACACTCCACACACACCACACACTGTACACACAAACTACACACACAACACACACACTGCACACACACCACAACTCACCACAAACACACAACACACATACCACATACGCACACAGCACACACAGCATACACACACCACAAACACACAACACACAACTGCACGCACACACAACACACAAAACACTGCACACACACACCACACTGCACACGCCGCACACACTACACTCACAGCAGTGCTATCCACCACACACACCACACACACAATGCCGCAGACGCTGCACACACCACATGCTACACACGCCACACACACTGTCCCTGCTACACCTACTTCAATGCCACACACGCCACACACCACACGTACACCAAACACACATACAAAACACACACACTGCACACACACCACAACTCACCGCATACACACACCACACATACTACATACACACACAGCACACACAGCATACACACACCACAAACACACAACACACAACCACACGCACACACAACACACAAAACACACAACACACCACGCACACACACACCACACATACCGCATATGCACACAGCACACAGCATACACACACCACACACAACATACAACCACACACACACTGTACAAAACACACACCACACACACACCACACACACACCATGCACACCACATACACAGCACACACAGCATACACACGCCACATCACAACACACAAACACAAACAAAACAAACACACAACGCACACACCACGCACACATACACACAACACACCGCAAACGCACACAGCACTCACATCACACATGGCACACACACACCGCACAAATGCGTACAGACACCACACACTGCACACACACCACACCCATGCACCACACACACTGCAACTCACCACATACACACACTGCACACACACACACCACAAGCAATTCATATACACACAGCGCACACAGCACACCACACACACACTGTGCTCACACTGCACACACACACATCATACACACTGCACACACACTGTACACACACATCACACACACCTCAACTCACCACATACACACACCACATACGCACACACCACACACCGCAATTCACCGCACATACACATATGACACACACAACACATCACACACACCACACACACACACACACATACGCTCTTTCACCATTCTGGGCTCATGTCTCGCTTCTCGATCTTTCCCATGCTGTTCCTCGCCCTGCAACCTCGTCGTCCCCAACCCCCCCGACCCCCTCCTGGCCCGTCTTGGTCCCACTTCCTCCGACCTCCTCCCTGACGCGCCCGCGAACTCAAGCTGCCCTTCCGTCACTTCATAAACGTTTTCATGCTCTGGGTTCGGTCCAGGGGTGGGGGCACCGTGACCTCACCGCAGGCAGACTCCTGGTGCCGGGTTCGGGGAGCCAGCATCTGGGGCCTGGGTCCCCCGCGCCCCCAGTGCCTACCGTCTGCGTTCTGGCCCAGGCTGCGTAGGCGTGGGGATCCTCACCCCGGCCCCCCAGCTCCACGTGGCCGGCACTCACGGAGCTCGGCCAAGCCAGCCCACGGCCACGGGAAGGTGGGGTCACCAACAGCTGGCCACCGCCCTGCCAGCACCCTCGCTCCCCGGCTCGTCCCTGCACCTGCCCCTCCCGTGCCCCAGGCCACGCTGTGCCCGTCCTTCCCTGGGACAGGCCACTGACCCACAGGCAGGCAGGGTGCTGCCCTGGGTGGCCCCATCGGCGTCCTCCTGACACCACGACCTCTGCACTTTTCTGAACCCCATCGTCGGACACAGACCCAAGAGCTCTGAGTCCTTGTTTTGCCCTGGGCCCTGGACTATCTATAGGCCCCGGAAGTTGAACCCGCTAGTCCTCTGGTGAGAGTGGATGGGGAGGACCTACCTCCCAGGGAGCGCTGCACGCGGCACGCCCACCTCCCACCCCACCAGACTCAGTCTCCTATCACCAATCACAATCACGTCCCAGACAGACAAAAAAGCAGACGTGCTCCTTGCTCAGTCTGGGCAAGAATGAGAACGGGCTCTCAACCAGGGCTATAAAACTCCCTGGGTGGCACGGCAACCACGGAGCCCTGCGCACCTCATAAAGCCAGGAGCCCCGCCCTCGACAGCTGGGGTGGGGACGGCCCCTGGACACACCCACTGCCAGCTGTGGGGGGGGGGGGGCTGCAGCAGACCCTGTGGAGACCCTGTGCAGAAGGCATGGGGATCTCAGATAGCGGGGCTGGCCGCCTGCCACCCTTTGCCACCTGCTTGAGTCTGTTCACGTGGTCCGCAGCTGTGACCATAACCCTTCACATCACAGCCCCTCAGTGACAAAGCAGCCAGCTCGCGACCCGCCCACCTCCCGCTTCAATGGCTCGTGGTGGCAGTCCTCGGCCCCGACTCACTGCTCACACTTGACGCCATCAGCGGCTTGTGCTCCGGGAGCCCACACTCACACTGCCTGGGCCGCGGGCACCAAGGGGCACACACAGCCACCCAAGCCTGACGGCCCTGGGGCTGCCCCCTTGGTGGCCACAAGAGGGCCACGGCAGGAGTCAGGGAGTGAGAGTTATGCAAACACCTGCCAAGTGGGAGTCACGGGCCAGGCAGGGCTTCTCCCGAGGACGGCCAGCCGACATGGCTCGTGGCACCTCCCTCCTTCCCTGCTTCTCCCCTCCACGTCTCGATTCTGACCTCACAGGGTTCCCAGTTCCTACCTGTGGGGCTCAGGGATGCTATGCGAAGGCCCCCAGACGCGGGCCAGTCGGCCGCCCCATCGGGCAGGGGTGGAGGGGGGACGGGGTGAGTCCCTTTCCCGCCGGCAGAGGCGGCTTCCCGTGGACTCCACAGGCACCTGGCACCGCAAAACTCCCTCAGAAGCCACCTGAGTTGGGATGGTGGTGGCGGCAGAAGGCTGGCCGACCGCCTCCAAAACGGCGGTGTGTGTGGCCCTGCCGCCGGGCGCCGGTGGTGGCCGGGGCAGCTGGGCCCGGGCAGAAAAACCAGCAGCTTACGGGGCCACCTGGGTGGGGTCCGGGCCATCTGGAGGAAAGAGGCCCGTGTCACATGACACACGGCCACAACAGCGTCTCCGGAGAGTCCGGGGACCGCTCTGCTGGTCCACGAGCTCTGGTCACGGTCAGTGCGCTCGCCTAGCCACTTCCGTTCCCTCACACTACGGCAGCGTCGTCCGAAAGGACAGCGAGGGGGCAAAGCATCACTGGGAGGACAAGGACACTCATCCTGGGAACCCGAGCTGACCGTGGGCGAGCAGGAACTTCCCTAGGTGCTCAGCCTCGGAGACCCCAAGCACTGAGGGCGCCGGGGCCGCGTTGTCAGGCCACCGTGGGGCGGAGGGTGGCTTCCCAGGGCCTCTGACACCAGCACTGCCTGTGGCCAGGCCTTGGCCAGCAACAACAGAGCCTTGCTGCACTGACCACCACCCAGACACCACGTCCAAGTGACGCAGGGCTCACGGACCCCCACGGCTGGCCAGACGCCTGGCTGCCGAGTACCGCTGTCTATGGTGCTGCCCCAGGCCACGCCCTTGTTATCAGGGTCCCACTCGGTAGCAGGCCAACGCGCTGCCAGAGACCCGGGGCAGACACTCAGGCCGCCTGCCCGGGTCTCAGGCCTGAGAACGAGCATCCAGGCAATGGCACAGAAGGCCACAGGTGTGGGAGCCCCGGGAGCCGCCGTCTCTGGTGACTGAAAGCCGGGCACAGCTCCCCTCAGAGCGTGGTCTGCCCAGGCGCTCCCACTCTCAAAAGCAGGTGACTTCGAGGAGGACCAGGGTCCTTGGACGGCGATGGCACAGCCCGTGCCTGGTGGAGGCCCCGTCCTGCCAGCCAGTGGGTCCTCAGCTCTTCCGAGTGCATCCTGGTAGCTGAAGGCTAACGGCGCCTCCGCCTCCCGCGCAGAACACGCTTCTCCAGACACGCACGTGTGCAGCCCGTGGACGCTGCGGGACAGCCACTGGCCCTCACTCTGGGGGCTGGCGGCCTCAACCCCAGGTGTCCGGAAGGCCGAAGAGCCCCAGGGAAGCTTCCGTGTGACGCTGAAGGCGGCCGGCAGGCATGAGGGGTGGGGGACACTAGCCCAGGGCTCCCGAGTGTGCAGGCGGCGGGGGTCTCCAGAACGACCCCGAGCTGGGTGACCCCAGCTGCTCACACCTTCGAGAAGCGGCGCTCCCTCGAGGACGACTCTGCTTCGTGGAAGGAAGTTTACGAGCTACAAGATGAGAATCTGTTCACTGTAAAACAGGAAACAGAAACAGCAGGACCTGCAAAGCCAGGCCCTCCGGCCGGGGGCCACGAGGCCTGTCCGTGCAGACGCGCACGCGGGGACTTAAACACTGACATCCCGTGGGCCCGTGTCACAGCCGCCCTCGTCCCCTTCACTGCAGCACGCCGTCGGCCCTTCCTACAACACACCGCGCTGCCTGTGGCATGCACGACACCGCCCCGCGCGTGCCTGACCAACACGCCCGAAACCCAGGTTGCCTGTGACTCTGCGCAGCCCTCGGTGACACCCGTGAACCCGCGTGCAGTTCCGTTGTGCGGCGCGTCCACAAGCCTGAAGACGCCCTCAGAGCCGGGCCTGCGCCCCGGGGTGGGAGCTGGTGCGGGCACGGAGGTGCCGGGGCACGGCCCCCGGGGGAGCGGAGCTGGGCGCGGCCAGGCCAGCCACAGCAGGCGGAAGCTGCCCCACGCGTCCAAGCACGCGCACGCCGGGCGTGGGTTCCCCCTGCGGTGACGGAGGCACACTGGACTTGACAGAGGCGGTGGCTGCAGAACACTGAGGCACAAATTCACTGCACTGCACATTTTATGTCACGTGAACTTCACCAAAAGAGGATAACGGAACGAGGCCTCTGTCGGGCGCCTCCTCCCCTGTGGGCCCGCAGCTTTCCGAGCAGAAGGGCTGTGGGGCCCCAGCTCTCCCCAGAGCCAGGCCGGGCTGCACCTCAGGCCTGGGCTGAGGACGGCGGACGCACCGCCCAGCCTGCACGCATGACACCTGGAGAGGGGACAGGTCCCTTCGGGCACCTGGGGCCTGGGTGGTGCCACTCTGCACTGCAGCCGACGGCATGCTGGCTCTGTCGTGGACTCGGGCCGGGGACAGGCAGAGACTCTGGGACGGCGACTCTGGCACACTTGCCGCGAGGCCGCACCCGGGGAGTGTGCCTAGAATCCGCAGTGCACCCCCTGCTCAGGGAACCCCACCCAGGCGTGAAACCCAAGCCCTGCCTCCCCTAGCCCCTGGAGTTGGGGTGCCGGTGTGGACGAGGGGAGGGGGCTGGGACCGCTCTGCGGCTCGGCCGTGGGGTCGCACTCCTCTGCTTGAGCCCACTGATCCCTCTCTGCTTCCGGGCGCTTGGCCTGGGGCGTGCTTCTGCCCCTTTGATGAAATATCTGTGGGGGACCCTCACCTGCTCCAGACAGGACTTCGGCCAGCCCTTCCTGCCCAGGCACGTCCCACTGCCCACAGCCCGGCCACACACTCTCCCCCAGGCCTGACTCTCCCGGAGAGAACGGGCTCTCCGCCTTCACGTTTTCACAAGGAAACTGAGCAGGAAGTGGTGCAGGGCTGGGGGCGCCCCCAGACTCCCCGCGGGGGCCGAGAACCGGACTAAATGCTGAGGAGACAGCAGAACATGACGACCGGGAAGAATGAACACCGTGACAAAGGTTTTTAGCTAAAGTCACTCAAAAGTGGACATCTACAGAGCTGCAAATAATGCTATCGATTCCATTCTTTGTGTATTTTTTAATTAAGATCTGTATTTATACTTTGCAAATACAAACAGGCATCCAGCAAACACATCCAGAATAGAAAACACTTCGAGGACAGGGATGCTTCATCGTGGATGGAGGGCATCTGGCCTCCAGGTCTTCGGCACAATGTGCTCCTCGCTCAGGCATGAGTAAGAAAGATCGGGGGAAGCCGCCCAGCCCGTTCGGGCCAGGAGGGTGGTGACCCACTCCCCACGTGCTCCTGTGTGGCCCCCACTGTGACCTGCCTTAAAGATGTGGCGAACAGGTGGGCCAAGAACATGCAGGACCCCAAGAGAGTGTGGACAGACGCTCCCGCGTCTGCTTGCCCGGGGCGGCCCGCCAGGGATGTGGGCAGAACGTGTGCCCACGCCGACGCCACAGAGCTCACACAGACCACACCAGCTTCACACGATCTGGTCACACTTCCTTTATGTGGGATCCACGATTCAGGGCTCACGGGCTCTGTACAGGAACACTGTACCCCCATGCAGCAGACACCGTATCAGACAACTCACCAGCTCCGGCTGCTTCCGGTGTGCCAAAGCGGGCAACGTGAAAGTCAATCTCAAGACAGAAACTCTACGTGCAAATAAAAAAAACTTAAAAAAAACCCAGAAGACGGTCTCTCTGCCAGGCTAGCCCTTTGTGGAGGCTGCAGGTTCCGGAGACTGGAGAAATTCGTACGGGTCATGCGTCACCTCCGGCTGCTCACCGACGCTCAGGCGAGAAGGGCTCCCTGCAAGCATGGTGAAGACGGGACAGCTCAACACGCCCGCCCCCGTGGTCCAGGCTCGGCAGGCGCCTGGCTGGAACCCTTCCACGTGACTGCTGTCACAAAGCCCAGGACCCGACCGGAGCCACGGCTCCCGGGCACAGGCCGCCCCGGTCCCCCCGGGAGGGTGCGGAGGGCCAGTCTTCAGAGACCTGGCTGCGGACGCCCCACAGCAGGGGTGTGACAGCGCCGCTGCTTCTGCAGACACCAAGGCCCCTCGGCCAGGGCCCCTCGGCCAACCCCAGCCCTGGGGCGGCTCCAGGGCCACCTGAGTCCACCAGGACGCTGGAGTCCTCAAACTTGGCCAACCCACAGTTACCTGGAACTTCCTTCATGCTCTGTTCATCACAAGGTTAATGAAAACACTGGTCCTTATTCAGAGCTTATGTCAAACCTCTGACACTAACCAGCATCTCCCTCACCCTCAAAGCGTTAATATTTATTTTCTGAAAGAGTAACTCAGTGTTTGTGTCTGGAAACTAACACAGTAGCATGGACAAGCAAGCCAGCAAATACAAGAAGGCACAAGGCAAATGTTTGTGTGGCTCCCTTCCCAGTGGGGCTGTGACATCCTAGCGGGGTCCAGAAGGGGCGACCCAGCCAGTCACTCATGAAACACGGGAGCCCCTGGCCAAGGGAGGTCACGTGCTCGCCTCAGCTAAGGGTCCTGGAGGAATGCACTTTGTCAACAACTGTTTCAGGACTAAAAACGAGAACGGCAGGAGGGAAGACACGTTTTCAACGTCTAAGTCCGTGTGGCCGTCGAAGTCCAAAGCCTGGGCCTCATTCTGTCCCCGACCACAAGCCCCGCAATGCAGGCGCCTGGGTGGGACTCCCCGACACCTGGACTGCCCACTGACTGAGCTCCACGCTGACACTTCACTTGGAGCAGCCCTGACGAGGCCATTGTCCGAAGACCAGGGGCCACAGAGTCTGACACGAGCTCCGGCCTCCCGGGGCCCCTAACCTTTCCTGGCGGCCAGCGCTGCTGCCCTCCGCCCACACTGACGCCGAGGGCCTTGGGCGGGCGTGGCAGGCTCTCCTTACCCAGGTGCTGCTGGTCCCTGTCGGAGGCGTTAGACAGGGAGCTGAGGTTGGACGACGGCCGGGAACCCCCGCGCTCCGCCTGCGCCTCATGCAGGTCCTGCAAGAGCTTCGTCGTCTCGTCCAAGTTCAGGTGGCTGTCGTCGTGGTCCAGCTCCTTCTTCACCTTCCCTGTGCAAAGGGGACAGGACAAGTCAGCCGACCAGCCCCTCCAGTGTGCAACTGTCAGCTCTCACTCGTCACTATGCACTCAGGACGAGCCCTCCTGGGGAAGCCAACGCGCACAGGCAAGGTTGGAGGGTGGGGCCACACAGGCAGAGCGGTGGGAGTGGAGGACCAGGGAGGGGCGACGCCGGCAAGAGGCAGGCGCCACGTCAGTCTGAGCCCCGCCCTCCTGCCGCAAACACCTGGGCGGCAGAACGGCCGTGCAGACTCGAGGGCCGGGCACAGGCCGTGGCCAAGGCGGGGACCCGTGGGCTGCACACGAGCCGACTAAAAGCTGGGGAGACGGGCTGCCCAGCTCACGAGTCTCGGCAAGGACTGCCCGGTCCCCACGGGGAGCGTTCCAGAGGTCGCACACGTGTGGTGATCTGAGTCCCAGGCACGCAGAAGGGAAAAGCCTATGGGTGAGGCCACGCTCACCCTGCGCTGAACGTGGCCCGTGCCCTATGCCTTATGGCCTAAGGGTGCCGCAAAGCAAAATCAGGACAGGATCCGACAGCCCCAAGCTGCCCACCGGCCTGGAGCAAGGTCCCCACGGGTCAAGGGCGTGCGACCAAGTCTGGTGCCATGGCACAAGCACGGAGGCTGGCCTGCGGCAAAGCACCCCCGACGGGCGGCACAGCAGGACGGCACGGACCCGCCGGGGAGCAGCGTGCAGAGCGGCGCGGGCACGAGCACGTGAGCGTCCGGCAGCGGCGGGGGCCACGCGCCACGTGCTGAAGGGGGCAGGAGTCAAGGCCGTGGGGTGAGACAGGACCACAACGCTGGAGACGCGGGATGGAGCTGGGCGGAGGACGTGGCGGTCAGCACAGCAGGACGCCCAGTGCCCCAGAGGACGCGGCGCGGGACGGCCCGAAACACAGCAGAGACTCGACAACAGACGGACGACTGGCGTATGGCCAAACTTCCCAGATCTGAGAAAACCCACGAACCCCCAGGACCAGGAAGCCAAACGTAACCCAGAAAGAACGAAGCCGAAGGGAAGCAGACAGGTGCGCTGCGACCTGCCCCTGAAAACCGGAGGTGAGGAGGGACCGAGACACAGCCAGAGGCCAAAGAGCTGGCGCGCAGAACAGCCCCCCAGAGCCGCCGGAGACCGCCGGCCTGAGGACGAGGCTGCCCTCGGCCGGCCACCGTGCACGTCGGGGGATCCCTAGCACCTGACCGTCTCGTGCTCAACACCTGGCCCCTTCCGGGAGCCTGGGGCTGGGGCACGCGGCGGGCTGAGGGGCCACACTGCCACAGCCGCTGCGGGGGGTGGGGCGCGTCCTGGAGGACACGGGGGAGGCGGCTCTCCAGACACGCCCTGCGCGGAGCCGGCCGGTGTCCTTTCACCGTCACGAACCCCAGCCGTGAGGACGGCCGCAGGCTCATCTAGGAAAGCCCCGGCCTGGCCTGACGGGGCCTTGCAGAGCCCGGAGGCGGGGGAATGAAGACACAGCACGAGGGCGGGCGTGAAGGCCACCGTGTCGGTCACTGCACCAGACACAAACAGTCTGAAAACACCTCAACTGAAAGGCAGAGCATCGGGGTGGGTGACAACACAGGACTGTGCTTAGACTGGTGACAGAGCCTGCGTGCAACGAGAGGCAGGGGTTCCCCGGGAGGCGCTGCTGACCCTGAGGCCAGGCCGCTCTCTGCGGGGGGCCGTTCTGTGCGGTTCAGATCAGCAGCACCTGAGGCCTCCACCCACGATGGCAGAAGTACCACACCCCAGCTGTGACAGCCAAAGATGTCTCCAGACACTGCCACGTGTCCCCGGGGGGAGCTGCTCCCAGGCGAAGGCACGAGCATGTCTAAAGAGAAGGCGACGCCCCACGCACCACCAGTCACAGAGAGCTGGGGTGGCAGAGGGCATGGTGTGCGACGCCGTGCGGGGCACGGAAGGCGTGTCGCACGGCGGGGTCGGCAGTGCACGAGGGAGCATCCTGGTGGGCACACGTGAGCACACCGACCCACCAAGGCTCTAACAGCGAGCCACAGCCGGCATGACACCAACCAACAGGACGGAAGGGCCCAGCCACCCTCGAGATGGGTCGGGAGCCATCGAGGGTGGACCTGAGGATGGGGGCTCTCACCCACAGCCACCTCACCAGGCCGGGCCGCCCCCCCAGGAGTGAGGACGGGCAGCAGTGTGCCAGCCCTGTGCCCCTATCGACTGCCCCGCAGGCTGGGGGACACAGTACCAGGGGCCACCTGCTTGCAGCTGAGCCTGACACGCGATGGCGGTGTCGCATGCCGGATGGGTGCACCCGGCACGACCTACCCAGAGAGCCGAGCACGGAGATCCCCAGAGAGACATCCGAGTACGCCTTCACCGACACGAAGTCCAGCACGGAGCCGCCATCGCCCAGCGAGTCCCCGGCCTGCAGAGGACAGGGAGAGAGGAGACAAAAGGAAACACACCACTGAGTGGGCACCGGGGTGCCACGTCCACCCAAGGAGCTGTGACCAGTCCGCGCCACGGCCCAGGGATGGCGTGCCATGAGCCCGAGCGTGGGCCGCTGCCCAGAGCGAAGCTGCTGGCCCAACGAAGGGGCACGCACAGGTGCTGGGGCCGTGGCCGAGACTGCGGCAGGCAGCTGTACGGCACCTCAAGAGCCCGCGGCTACTTTTCAGGGACGTCACGAAACGACCAGTGTGGCCATCCCAAACCACAGTGTTCTTTCCTGGGGCCCTCGCGGCCCTGGGCGCACATCCGCTTGTCTGCAAGGCCCTGCATCAGTGCCCCCAACATCGGCACAGACGCCCCAGCGCACGTGCGCCCCCCTCCACTAACTCACCGCCCCCAGAATGTGGGGACCTCATGGGCTGACGCACGGCTCCGTGTTACGGAAGTACCTGAGGGACGTTCTGACGGTCTCAGAACTCTGCCAAATCCCATACTCCCACACGACTGCTGGACCCTAAGTCGCTACTAGACAATTTAGTGTCGAAGACAGTGCCTCCCCGACTGACACTCTGGAGTGACCCTGTTCCTTCACCAGTTAAGAAACAAAAGCGCCACATAACAGATGCTGAGTCCCCAAGCCTGGCTTGTGCAGACGCCTTTCACGAGCTCCCTTCCAGAGCTTGGGGGTTCCGACAGGACCTTTGCCAGCCTGCACGGGAGAGGTGTCCACCTCCGCCCAGTGACACGCAGGGACCCAGTGACGAGGGCGCAGAGACTGCTGCTACCCCGGAGCCAGAGCCTGACTCGCTCCCGAGTCAGGGGCCACCCCAGAGCCGGTGTCTCTCGGGAGTGGTGCGGTTTACCTGATGATCCTGGGCCACTGAAGACCAGGGGGTGGGGAACGCTGCCACTTCGCAACACTGACCAGAGCCTGTTTGGCTCCTCAACGAGACAGTACGCGAAGCCCGTCTCCACCCCCTCCCAGAGGCAGCGATGGCCGCTCCGTGGGGCCCTGAGGGTCGGGTCTCACCTTCACTTCCTCTGGGGGCTTCACTGGCACGCTTCTCCTCTGCGAAGCAAAACACACAGGAAACCAGTTTTTTCAAAACAATTTCATAGAGAACCATTCACCCACACCACAGACACACGTGCTGGCTTAGCCACCAGTGTCGACTGTCCTCGTGACGTCCCCACGATGCTGAGAGTCGGAGCCGGGCCTCGTTGCTCCTGTGCAGCTGGCAGTGTGAGTGAGACCCGACTGCACCTCAGAGGGCCCGCGTCACGCTGGTGCCCCTGAGTGCACTGGGCAGGACAGAGAGGAAGGGGTCCCAGGGCACCCGCCTCGTCTCCGCAGCCTCGGACAGTGTGAGAAAGGAAGTCAGACGCTGCACCCTGGGGCGGCTCACGCAGAAGACCCGCCTGAAACCAGCTCGACTCCTGCGGGGGTGGGCTGCCTGCTGCCGCCACCGCCGGGCGGGGCCGGCCACGGGGCGGCGGCCCCCGTTCCTCGCCAGCGCTGATGCAGCCTGCACCTGCGCGGAGCCCCTGCCTGGCCGGGCAGCACCTCGGACACCCGCGTCCTGCGTCCGTGCCCCAAGCAGCCACTCGGCTCGCACGCGCTCACATGCGGCCTTCTGTTCAAAGCCGCGATTCGGAGAGTCTCCTGTGACCTTCGTGAGCGTTTAAGCAGGGCGGGCACCGCCACAGCTCAGCGTCCGTTTCCTCACAGACACGTCACGTCCGCACCGTGGCACGAGCTCCCTGTCGGCAAGTGCCCCCACTGGGCCCGAGTGAGGAGGCCGAGGGGCCAGCGCATTCCAGGGCCTCCTGCCGGGACCGCCACACCCAGGCGGCGCCATGGGGAACCTGACCACGGCGCGAAGAGTGGCGCCGGGGCCTGGCTGCCATGCTGGTCCAGGAGTGGGGTCGGAGGCCACGGGGCAGTCGCAGAGGGGCACACGGCCGGGAGCGGGCGCCTGGGAGATCTGGCGGGCCCCTGCCGGGAGACATGGACCCGAGCGTGCGCAGGTGCAGTGCGATGGGGCTGCGCACATGGGGTGAGAACATCTGAACTCCACCCAGGCAGAGCAGACACCTCTCTGAGATGAGGGACATCAGAAGAGACCCCAAAAGGGCCACTGCACCTTAGTATTGAAGCCAAACTAAGCCTGGAATAAAGGCTGCCTGGACCGACCCTAACAAAGCTTAAAAATAAACCTAAGAGGACCAGGGGACAGCTCCACCATAAGAACATAAACGTTCTTTAAAGGAAGGAGATAAGATCCAGACCAGCCCTGTCCCACAAAACATGTAATGCATGCTGATACCTAACTGTAAATCTTCCAGTAGCTGTATTAAAATAACCTCAATGTGCTATTAGACTTCACGGAGTTTATTTACTAACGTACTGAAAACATTTTTATTCTGACATGTAAACCAAATAACTATCGAGATACTTTTACATGTCTTTTTTCATACTAGTCTTTAAAGTTCTAGTTTGTAGCTCGTACTTTCCTCACATCTAAACTCGGACTGGCCACACTCAGGTTCCTCAACAGCCCGCTGAGGCCAGTGGCTGCTGCGTTAGCACGGTCCGGACTCCCAGCACATAAGCCCCACGTCCATGCAGACGACAAACCAGCGGAGCAGAGCCTGTCAGCCAGAGGGAGACCTGCCAATGGAGACAGACCCAGGACGGAAATGGCACGGTTAGCGAATACGGGCTCTGCGGAGTCTGCGAGCGTGTCCGAGAGCCCAGGGAGAGCACACACGCAGTGTGACTGATGGCACGGGAAGGGCTGAGTGGCGCTCCAGAGGTTGGCAAACGGCATCGCAGATGGAGGAGCCCCTGGCTGGGTCAACGGCAGACGCAGGCGTGAGAAAGATTACCGAACGTGAAGCCGTGCCAAAGGAAACCGTCCAAACTGAAAGGGGAAAATAACTACGAAAGAGTTTTCTGATGTGAAATAT
This sequence comes from Eidolon dupreanum, assembly GCA_028627145.1. Lineage (NCBI taxonomy): Eukaryota > Metazoa > Chordata > Mammalia > Chiroptera > Pteropodidae > Eidolon > Eidolon dupreanum. Next base: position 207,556 of record CM053501.1, on the reverse strand, counting down.
ATCCAGGTGTTAACATGTGTCAAAGTCCCAGAAGAGATGGAAAGGGTGCAAGGAAGTGACATGTGAAGAAATGAGGGGTGTCAATCTTCCAAATTTGCTGAAAATTATAAACCAACAGGTCCAATAAGCCCAATAAATCTTAAACAGAATAAATTTTTAAAAAAAAGCACAGGAAGACACCTCAAAAATAAGCCGCTGAAAATCAAGTTAGAAAGGCTGAAACTTAAAGCATGGAGAGCCGGAGTCAGCACTTTTTCTCCGAAGGGCCACATAACAAACGCCTGAGACTGTGGGGACCGCGTCCGGCCTACAGCGTATTTTCTCACAACTTTTAAAAAAATCAAAAATTATTCTCAGCTATGGGCTGGTTTGTCAACCCATAATCTTGACCACAAAAGACACATTACAAATGGAAGCAAAGATAAAAATGGCTGCAGGCACTTCAGAAACAGTCCAGGTCATCCATCTTCTATGGGAAGAAAGACAGACGTCTGCCTTAATTCCAAGCCCAAGGAAACTGAATTTCAAAAACGAAGGTTAAACATAGACTTATCTCAGACAAGGGAAAGCCGAGCAAACTCACTGTCTGCAAATCTACACTGTGGGAAACACTAAAGGAGATTCTTCAGGACAAGGGAAAGCACAGCAGGTGAAAACTCCGGTACGAAGAAAACTGGGGAGAGGCCGGCGATGCCGGGCACATGGCGAATGAGAGGACTTTCATGAGTTTCTCGTAGAGACGACTGACGGTTGAAAGGAAAAAGTAAAGTAAAGAGCCAGAGCGGGAAGAACGGCTCCGGATCGCCGAGGCGGCCCCTCTTCCCCGCGGGCCCAGCCGCCAGCCCCCCGCGGGAGAGGCGCTGAGCGCGGCCCACCTGCGTCAGCTGGAACAGCACCCGGGAGTGGTCCCCGCCCGTGATCTGGTCCAGGAGGTCGTCCACCAGTCTTCTGCTGTAGCTCCCCGCGTCCTTCACGAACTCCTGCAGGCTGGAGGGGCGTGGGGCAGACTGAGACAAAACCGCGTGCCCTGGCCCTGCGGACTCCGCCGCCACCAGGGCCGGCGGTCCCGAGCCCGGAAGCCGCGGCCTCCGCACCCCTTCCGCCACCCCCATGAGCTTCCTGCTAAGAGCCGCGAACCTCCCACTCGCAGTGGGTTTGGGTTCACCAGGTCTTCAAAGTGCTCCACAACTCAAAGAAGTTAAAAAGATCTCAGGTAGAAAATTCAAAAAAGCGAGGTGCACATACGTGACGTAACGTACGCTAGCTTTTATAAAAGCAGCACGTTCACATCTATCTGGGCCTGAAAACAGAGACTGAGGAGGACGCCGTGTGACCAGCTCCCTACTTGGAGGCCACGGGGGGTGGCCAGCTCCCCGTGGACAGCTTGTACAGTCATGCTGAAGCAGGGCCATGTACGAATGCTTTAAAACCAAAGTAACACTAACCAAAAAACGTACAAAAGAAGCAGGGAACGAAAACCCACGACTCTAGCACCTAAGCTGGGCAAAGGCTCACGAGGGCTGCGCAGACTTCAAAGACCTTCCCGCAGAGCGGGGACAGCTGCTGGTCTGGAAGCGACCACACCAGAGTCCCTACCAGGAGCATCCTACGATAAACCGCCAAACTGACTGTGAAGGGAACAGGGACTGGCCGGAACACTCCAAGCGTGGCCTGAAGTGCCCCGGACAGCGTCTGCAGGAGACGGCGTGGGGAGTCTGGCAGCGGCCCTGGTTCTGAGGCCAGGCTCCAACGGCCCGCTTCGGCCCCCACGGTACAGCAGAGCCCGCACGTGCGCCAGGAGCGGGTCCCCAGGGAAGGCCAACGCGCTCCAGCTACGCATGCTACCTGGACAAGGGGGACTGGTGTCCCCGCAGAGCTGTGAGCACGCTGCCAGCGTAACGAGCAGTGGACACCACCCTCTCCTGGAAGAAATGTCCTCCTCAATTTTCAAATTTCAGTTCCTTTTTCCTCACAAAAATCTGGATTAGAAATTCATTTACTGTATTAGGGGCTGACTTATTTTTCAAATATGTTGTTTTCCAAATAAAACAAAAACGTGATATGGAAGGACTTCATTTCTCAGAGGTGGGGTCCCCAATCCCCAGGCCATGGCCTGTGAGGAAACAGGCCACACAGCAGGTGAGCAGTGGGCAGGAGAGCAAAGCTTCACCTGTGTCGGCAGCTGCTCCCAGCGCCGGCATCACCGCCTCAGCTCCACCTCGGATCATCAGGTACTAGATTCTCATAGGAGCACCGGTCCCTGGTGCCACAGAGGCTGGGGACCGCTGTCTTAGAGGCTGGCAAAACTAAGTTACTGTCTCCACAGAACATTCCTGAAGTTCTACAAGTGACTAACTTCTACTTTGCCACAGAGGACAAGAAATATATACAAACACAGTTCTGCAGAAACACAGTGCTACATCAACTTTAATGTTACACTATCGTCTCTTGGGGCTGAACTGTGTCCCAAAAATTCATCTGTTGAAGCTCTAACCCCCAGGACCTCAGAATGTGACTGCATTGGGGGATGCGGCCTTTAACAGGGGGTTAAGGTACTATGAAGTCTTCAGGGTGGGCCCTAGCTCCATGACTGCTGTCTTCACAGGAAAAGGAGACTAGAGCAGACACGCATGGAGGGACAGCGAGAACCGAGAGGCCCCCGGAGAAGTAGCCCTGTCACCACCTGCATCTCGGGCCTCCAGGACTGAGACGGCCAGTGTGTGCTGTTTACCGCTCCGTCTGTGGTGCCTGTCACGCAGCCCGAGCCACTCACAGCCTGAAAACCACAGCTCAAAGCGGCTGTGGCGCAGGCTTACTGAACACACGGCCTCAAGCGAGCGACAGCCTGGACTGCTACCTCAGCTCCGGGCGAGTCACCCCAGCCTCGAGTCAGGCCGCCAGCGGAGCACGGCGCTCTGCTACAACAACGGGGGGCTTTGCGCCGCTGTCGGGACGCGCTGCCCGGCCCGCTGTCCCTGGCCGTCTCCCCAGCTCATCCACAAACAGGCCTCAAGCGCTCGGCCAGGAGCGAGCGCCCGCGTGCGCGTGCGCGGCCCGCGTCAGCGCGCACCGCACACCCGTCCCGGCCGACACCGCCCGCGTGCGCGTGCGCGGCCCGCGTCAGCGGGCACCGTACACCCGTCTCGGCCGACACCGCCCGCGTGCGCGTGCGTGGCCCACCTCAGCGCGCACTGCACGCCCGTCTCGTCGCCATAGGCAGAGTAGAGCAGCTCCGCTTCGTCTGACTTCAGGTCCCCAAACACTGAGTTATTATGCATCGACAGTGCCGTGCTGGCGCTCGAGAGAAACGTGACTAAGGGAGAGAGAAAGGGGAGCACAGGGGCGTGAGGTCCGCTCGGACCCCCTCCCCGCAGACGCTCACGGGCACCGGCGTAGCACCCGCCGCGACACCCCTGCTCCTGCGCGCTGCTGGAACAGAGGCGGCTTCCGGGGGCGTAACCAGTAGAACCGCGTCACCGCCCTTTCACCTCCACGGCCAAGGCCGCAGACAGCGGCTCGCTGTTCTGCGAGGGAGTTAGTGTGACAGGCACAAGGGCTTCGCGTCCTGCCCCAGACACCCCGGGGAACCGCGCTCAGGGGCCACTCTTGCTGAGGGGCGTAAAAGGCGCCAGAGGCCCGCTGCCCTGACGGAGGCCCGTGCCGGCCCCTGCGCGGGAAGGCCGTCAGGCTGGGAGGTTGTGTCCCCGGTGTGGGAGGGTGTGGAGCAGCCCAGGCCTCCCCCTGCTAGGTGCCAACAACAGCCTAGTGTGACAGTCAGAACGTCCCCTAGGAACAAAACGGCTCTGCTCATTAACAGAAGCTCCAGAACCAACTGGACAGCAGACTGCAGTGAGAGGGTGGCCCACAACCCCCGCCCCCGCCCTCCATTGGGGGGCTCCTCACTCCCCTCCACGGACCCTCACACGTGCATCCCCACCCCTCCATAATATGCGTTCAGAAGTTAAACTCCCACCAGGTCACCACCACCTGGCCCCGAGGGTCTCAGCTCCCACGTCAGAGAACCAGAAAGGAACAGGCTGGGCCCCACCCAACACAGGACTGATGGAAAAGGGGAACTCGCTCAACGTACTTTTTACTCCTATGGTTTCAAAGGACCTTAGTTTTATTCCCACTTTCAAAAATCAGAACCTGGATACAACTCCAACTGCAGGTGGGTCGGCTGACGTCGGGGGGCTTGCCCCTGTACCCCGTAGCACACTCACCTTTGCCCCTCCTCTCGTCCTTGAAGCCCAGCGTGGTGAAGCCGGGGAGCAGCTTGCTGGAGAGGGAGCTCAGGTCCACCGGGTGGGTCTCCTCCTCTGCAGGGAGACAGGCTTGAGGGGGATGCCGGAGCCCTGCACGCACGCACGGCGCACGCTTACATCAGCGCGAGTGCCGGTGGGCGGGCTCTCTACAAAGACACCTAAGACCGCAGTGCCAGGCCGGCCCAAGTGCACTCCGATGCCGCCTCAGCTACCGCAGTCGACGGCACGAAAACCCTGAGCACCCTGATGCCAGCAGCATACGTTGTTTCCCAGCGGACCACACAGCAGCTTTAAGCAGTGCCGAGTGTGCTGCAGTGGCCACGGCATGCCTGCCCCTGGACCCCCGCCCGCCCACTCCCTGTGCAACCCGCTTGGGGTCCTCCGGTCCCTGCCTCAGCCTCGCTGTCCTCTTTCTAGGCTGACTGCCGACCGATTCACCTGTCCTCTCGCCAAGAGCACACTTCGGTCTGGCTAGAAGTGAAAGGCTGGTCACTGCGCCCCGTGCACATCAGAGAATGAACGAACCTCGTGTGGAGGGCTGAGAGAACGCTCCAGGCACACGGGCCCGTGAGGCCGCCCCATGCACGCATGTGGGGCCCAGGAGAGTGTTCCATTTTACACACGCATGCGTTCAAATCCTGCAAGTTTTGCTTTTCTTCAAACAAGTCCCTGAAATCTCTTTCGAGGAGATAGAAAAGTACAAAGTGCATTTTATAGACCGTAAAGACGGCCTTGCAGGCTGGGTGGACCCGCCATTACACCTCCAAGACATTCCTTGACGTGGTCATGGAGAGGACCTTTCTTTCTAGAACTCGTGTGAGCCGTCAGCACCTTGTTCAAGCTTCGGGGCAGAGCTGGGCACCGGTTTCTGACGAGGGAGCTCCACCCCCAACTTGTGAGGAACACCCCCGGGAAGCCCAGCCCCATGCCTGCAGTTCTGCGGGAGTGCCACTCCAGTCCTGTGGCAGCACCTCCGCACCCCCTGGACGGCCACCCTGGCCCCTTCACCAGTGTCGTGAGGAGCCTGCAGGAGCGGGGAGCCAGGCAGCTTTCTCACTTCCATGTCCCGCTGGCGTCACAGACTCCAGAGACACTGCATGTCACACACAGGCTACGAGGTTACACTTACTGGCCGGGGGCAGAGATCAGACCAGCGCACACGCCAGAAGGAAAAGGGCCCCGAGCAGAGCCACTCACCGTCGGCGTCCGGCTCGGCCGCGTTGACCACGCTGTAGAGCAGGCTCCCGTCTCCGCCCTTCTTCAGGTAGCCCATCTGCAAGGAAGCAGGCCTGAGTGCCACGCCGAGTGACAGCCCTGAGTTCTGACAAAACAAAGACCTAGGACCATGGCCTAGCTGCACGAATCCCAGAAAGCCACGAAGTTTACTTGTGTCTCCACAAACAAGACCACAGCAGCCCTTCCCTACAGCTGAAAACCCCTGTGCAGAAGACAACGTGCACAGCAATGCTGTGGCAATGCTTCTGGAAGGCTCTACATGACCCCTTCTAAAAAGGGGCTTTTGAAAGAAAAAAAACTTTACAGAGACAGCTTTTTATGGTAGATCAGAAACCTTAAGATGATGGGTCGGGACAGGACGTGGGCCAGCAAGTGTCCCGTTACCGAGGCTGGCCTGGAGGCTCCATCTCCAGGCCCGTGGGAACTGCCTCCAACCACCAACCACCACGCCAGCCCGGCCCGCCTCCCAGGCCACAGGGAGGGTCAGGAAGAGGAGGCACTGGCATGGTGCGTGTGTGGGGAGGGACACCCACCTGGGTGTCCGTGTGGGGCAGCTGCCCAGGGGGGCACCCGGGCCCAAGCAGGGTGAGTAGGGCGTGGGGGTGGGAGATGAGTCACTCCAGAAGAGATGAAGCAAGAGGACGAAGCCAGAGCCAGGCCCCTCACTGCCAGGCAAGCCGACCAGGAGGATAGGAGTGGCCCGGGAACACCCAGGGGCACCAAAGGCTTCAGGATGCACGGCTCTCGGTCCGTCTGGGTCCCCCAGAAGCTATATGCGTGTAATGGCCTTTCCTAGCTCTGTCCACTGAGGGCCACACCCAGCACCCAGGTCTGGGTGTCCGAGCACCATCCTGCACTAAGGAAGCCGGGCTCCTTGGGGCAAGGGCTGACACACGCAGGCCCACAGACCACAGCATGAGCCATGCCCCGAGCCTCCGACCGCCTAGCAGGCACGTTACGAGCAGTTGGGGCAAAACAGGTAAAACTGATCTTAACAGGTTTTATATTCCAACATATCCAAAAAAATCATTTCAAAATTCTTTCCAATCTACCATGTTTGGCAGACGTAGCATGGAAAAAAAATATATAGTTCCAACAAGTTTTTATACAGAGTACGTGTCAAATAAGACTTTAAACCCATCATGACATATAAAAAACATTAAAATTCCATCGATTTCCATTACGTGACCACTAGGAAGTCTGAAGCTGCACACATGAACTGCACTGTCTCTGCTGGAAGTCCTGGCCCAGAACACCTTCTGGGGTTGGGGCAGATGCCCAAAAGGAGATGGGGCCTCCTCCCGAGGACCGGCAGCCCGCTGAATGGGCTCCTACCAGCCATACCTGGTCAGACTCGTGAGGGCCTGCAGGGGCACCCAGAAACAGGAGTACACAGAGAACAGGGTTAAGCTGCGGCAGAGAAGCCTGGCAGAGTCGGCGTCTGTTGAGTGACAGAGGCTGACACACCCGATCCGGTGTCTGCCCCCAGAGGACCCCCTGACCCCAGGAGACGGGCCAGCAGTCTACAATGCCTGTGAGCACGAGGGCCTGACCCCGACCCTAGCATGTGCTCCTGAGCTGGACCCTCCAGTGCCAGAGGCTCTCCCAGGGCAGCGAGGGGGCCGACTAGACACTCTCAGCGTCCTGACGCAAACTACTGATTCCGACGGCTGTGCCGCTGTCCCGTCGGGGACCACTACCTTGCCGCCCGGAAGGAGCCGGCTGACCCTGTCTCGCGCCTCGTCGGCCGCATGCTCCACCAAGGCCAGCACGTGTTCTTCGGCTGTGCTGTCAGTCAGGCTGCACGCGTTCCCTTCCGGCTCGAACATGCAGCTGCGATGCAGGACACCACGAGTCACCCGGAGGCACGCGGCGCACGCCACTCCCACCTCCCGCTGTGGCCAGTCCCCAGTGCCCCCGAGGTCGCGCAGAGGGCCAGTACGAGTGGCAGGAAGTGCCCTTTCGCTCCCTGTCCCCGTACTGCTAAGCGCAGTGGAACAAGCCGCTCTCGTGGCGGAGAGAAGCACGAGGCGCAGAGACCTCCGCGGCCCTCGCGCCTCAGCTGCTCTTCAGCTGCTTTTTACAAACACAAGAAACATCCAGTGACAGGAGCCTTGTTAATTAATGCGACGTTCAAGGCGCCATCAGAAAAAGTGACAAAATCCCATGGGGGATTAAGGCGCTGGTGGCAAGCCGGGATGGGGGTGTGGGGCTGCACATGGTGCGAGAGCGCAAGGGACGCCCACGACTTCGGCAGGCGAGCCCCAGGTTCCACACCAAGGAGTTCTGCAAACGGTGAGAGGCACTGGGCGCAGCCTCTGAGGGAGGCAGCCTCTACTGTGGAACGTTGTAGACACTGGTGGGCAGGACCCCTCCAAGGAGCCACAAGGGCAGGCCTGCCTGGGGATCCGAGGCTACCGGAAGGCCATCCCTCTGGTCCACGTTCACAGCCACAGGAGCAGGGAGCTCGGAGCGTGCGAGAAAAGCACGCTGCCATGCGTGCTGCCTGCCCAACACAGCACGACCGTCCCAAGCCCGGGGCAGGTGAGCCCAGGTCACGAGCATGTCCTGCATGTGAAGTGCCTTCTTAGAAGTGAAGGGCCAGCAAATATTCACAAATTGCACACGTGTGGGAACAGCTGTGGCGAGCAGGCAGCGGGCGCGCTGCAGGGCTGGACAGGCAGGCACGCCACACCACACCTGGGATGGTGCGCGTCCAGCAGCAGGGGCTGCTCCAGCCCTCCGTCTCCTGTGTCCACCAGAACGACAGTGCCGCTCCTCCAAGACACACTACTGTGCCGGCCGCAGGGTGGTGGTGAGTCCACACGCAGAGCGAGGGTCACACAGTAACCACTTCCCACGGACCTGACCCCGGGCCCAGCCGGCCGGCACCTCCCAGTGGTACAGGTGACGCTCGTCACCCACGCACGCGCTCGGGGTGGCAGGGAGGGACGGCCGTGCCCGAGCACGATGGAGGCTTCTGCAGAGCCACGTCCCCCCCGCCGAGCTGCCCCGGAGACGCCGGCGAAAGCCCTGCGTGTCCGCCACCAGCTCGCCCCGCAGCGCCCGCCTTCCCGTGGGGGTGTCCGCCCCCACGGGCCGGCGCCCTGCCCTTTACCTGATGACTTCTCTACTCGGCCTTTTGGATTTCTTGGCAGTTTCTACTTGAACAGGCACAACTTCGGGAGGAGGGTCCTCGACAGCTGTATCTTCATTGCCCAAAAGAGCTGCCTGCTGAGAAAAATCCATGTCCTGCATGAACGACATGCTGCGCTTCAGAGCTAGCAGCCGCTCCTAGAATCAGAAAGCACAGAGCGGCGCGGACTTTACCTCTGCCTCACGGCCCGGGCGCCGTGACGATGGGATGCGTGGGAATGGCCACAGCCTCACCTGGCCTAACAGCTAACCTTCCACGTGCTGCAGCGGGGCGTGGTCATGGGGTCAGCACCAAAGGTGCGGCCAACTGGCCAGCGAGCGCTCAGAGATGGCAGAGGGGAGCCGGCCAGAGGGCACGGGACTGCGCCTCACCTACGGGCCCAGGAGGCACAAGGCACTGGTCCTAGACACGTGACACATGCAACCTGGCACAGGGACAGAACTGAGGAGCCACGCAGGATGGCCAAGATGTCCCGGCTGGATTCCCTGAGGCAGCCACACAAGCAATACAGCCCAAAAGGCTGGCTGCCAGCCAGTGAGACGGACACCCAGGCTCGAGATCAACAGACTCGGAACTTTCCACCAACCCTAAAGGAGACCTGACACCCAGGTCGTGATCAGGAGGAGGAGCGTGCCTGGGGGAGAGGGAAGTGGCGAGGCAGCCTGGGGCGTCTACCCTAGAGCAGAGGGGTCCACACCATGGCCAGGGACAGATGGGTGGAAGCGTGTCGTTCACTGAGTGTGAGTTTCTGTCTGGCAGAAACACGTGCAGGACTCTCGCTTCCGTGGCCCGCGCTGTCCGTGGGCTTCTTACTTTGCTCATCATCTTGAAGCCTGCGTGCAGGATCTTCTTGGCTAGCTTGTAGTACACAGTGTCTGGCCTATTGTATGTCATTGCGTTGTCACACATCAGCTTGAAGTCTGCCTAAAAAAAGAAAAACAAATCATCGTGTTTGAAACCACACAGACATCAGCAAAAAGTTTGGATTCCTGTCGAAGAGACCAAAAAGAAGAGCCTAAACAGGAAACAATTAAATTTGGATCTTAAATTTAAAAAATCTTTAAATTTCTTTCAGAGTTTTCATAACTGTCCATTGGCCTTTACTTACATGAAATAGCCTTGCTAAGCCTAATGTGCACCCTTCGTGAGGAAGATGGTGGCTCCCCGCTTCCTGTCTCCAGCCCTCCCCTCCCCAGAGGGGCTCGGACATAGCCAGGGGCAAGGACCAAGGACCAGGTCAAGGGAAAGCCTGGGGCTGAACCGAGAGTGGGTGGTCCGCTCCTCCACTTCTGGGATTTTCCCACGGAATTTGCATTTTCACTCAGATTGTTACTCTAGTGCTACTAAAGAGCCTTTCCTTAAAATAAAGAGTCTCACTGAACAACAATTTATGTTAAAAGCAAGTTATTTAAAACACCAGTATTTTAATATCCTAACCAAAATTTAACACACATCCATCATAGGGGAATTAGAAATCAGGATGACAGTGACAACTGAAGCCACTTGTCAACGTAGCATACGCTTTCTGGGGACCTTACCAATCACTGTGCCAGTATCCCAGGACCAGGGGGGCCTGAGGCCACGAAGCCCCAGCCCATCACAGGTCCCAGCTGTGTCCGGGTCGGAACTCTCTCGAAGACAAGACAGGTGGACACTGCCCACAACCTGGCTGTCACTGTACGAGAACTCCCAGTCAGGGAGCGGAGGAGTCAGGGCGTGGACACTGTTCGCGCCTGTCCTCTGGTGCTGTCCCCGACCCCCTCTGAAAACTCTCCTCACTCCCAGCCTTTCGGCCCGCCACGCTGTTCCTGCAGCGCAGCAGCCCCTTCCAGTGACGTCTCTGGTAAATGCAGAACGCTAACAGACCTGAGAAAGAAACCCAACGCCTTTTTCTAAATGACACTACTGCCCGTGCCACAAGAATTCACTTTGATTCTCCCCAGGATTTCAAAGCCAACCAGCAATTTCTACCTCGCACAGCCGGTGCTAAGAGTTAAGAGAGTGCTCAGAGATTGTATTATTCTAAAAACCCAACTCTCAGTTACTCTAAGACAAAACTAAGAATTAGGGAAATTATATTTCTAAAAACACCCATTCTGGACCAGGCCTCATTCTTGCTTCACCTACCGTGTCCCATTTACGCCAGCACAGTAACTTCAAACAACATGGCATTTCTAATAGCATGTAACGTGTGGACCAGCTTCTAGACCAAAATACAGAGGAAATTACAACCAACCCATTTCCTTGACTCTGTGAAACATCAGTTCAAACACAGAAACACCTGTGAAAACTTGCCACTGGAAACGTGAGATGAATGAAGCACGTACTGGACATAAACTAACGCAGAGCCTCCTGAGAACGATTTTAGGAACTGAAATTGGTTTACCTTGAATTCCGTGACTGACTTGTATTCATTAGCTACAATCTTGTCCTTCATTGTGCCAAAATCCATGGGGTGTTTTATTATCATTGAGTATCCAGGAGCAATTGCATCCGTGACAGGAAAAGCAAAAAATCCATGAGGATCTTTTCTGAAAACAAAACATCTTTAAATTTAAACTAGAAAACTAAAATCTAAATTCTGAATAACACAAAATCCTTCACAATAAAAATGTGATGCGATTAACCACACTTAGTTTCTTACAAATAAAAAATAAGTTTATGCTCTTTAAAACTGTGTAGGCGTTTTAGATACACTAAAAATTCCAAAGCCAGCACCTGGCTCCAGCCGTGACATCCACAGCGCATGACACCCCTCACGCTGACTCTGCGGACACAGCCCTCCCTGCTCTGCTCCCGTATGCCTGCCCACCCTGTCAGACTGGGTGTTTCTGGTGAAGGTGAAGCGTCCGCTTCATAGGCCATGGGGTGGGGGTGAGAACACCTGAAAGACACCCGAATGTCCCCAAGCACAAGGTCTTTCAAAACACTCTTTACCTCTGAAGCTGGCGGAGAAAATGCTCTAGTAGTTGCTGAATAGGCGTGCTCTCATTTTCAGCTGATGATTTAAAAAGCAAAAAATAAATACATAAATAATTGAACACAAGGAGTTTGCTATCACTTCTCTGGAGAGCTCCAATTTCACAGTACATTTGTTTCGAGTTCCACAGCATTTTAACCCACTTCCTGTTCACCCCGAGAATCCTGGCCGGTGGCACCGGCACCTGCAGGGGCTGTGCTGCGACAATGCGTGGATCACAGTTCTAATCTCACCCCCAAAGTCTGCCATGAAATATCTCACTTTTATTACAACTTTCACATCGCTCTACCATAGTGATCGTCTCTGGAAACAAATGACATCATTCTATTTATAACATTCTACTTTTAGTAATGGTAGTTTCATTTATAAAAGCAGTAATTTTAATCACTAAAAACGTCAAACGCTAGAAAACACAGCGCTCTTATACGTGATGTTAACACCGTTCTCAAATAGGTGTTAGCTGTTATCGGTTCACCTGACGAATCCGAGTTACGTACACATTTACCACATTAAGATTAGAGCCAAGTTCTATTTAGAAATAACTCCAAGAACAGCTTTCACATTTATTTTCACATTGAAAGCCAGGCAGATTTGCTTCAGCCTCAAAGAGTGTGTTTGTGTAAAACTAAATTAATACTGGCAGCAAGCTGCACTTTGTTTCCTAAACTGGAAATTCAATGACGAGGTTCCAATAGAAACTAGATATAACCAGACCCATTCTTGGGTCCCACGAAGCTCAGCTGCGTGGGAAAGTGCACCCACGCATCGGTCCTCAAACCCGAGCGCCAGTATCCCTCAACACAGCAACGCAGAGCTACCACTCATCAGCCCGTTTCCAGCCCTGATCACCGCTGGGCCTGACACGCTACAGACAAGGGAGCCAGGCTGCGGACGTGGAAGCTGAGCCTGGCTGCACCATCCATCACATCGCCCGAGCCCTAAACTCTGGATGCGGCCGCTCATCCGTAAGCCGCAGACAATACACGCTGCACGGGGTCGCGAGCACAGCAGCTACGTCTCTGGGCCCCCGAGCGAAAACGCAGCTTTCAGTGACTGTAAACGCAGTCCATCTAGGTCCCCCCAGAAGCTGTATGTTCATAACGGCATTTCCAAGCTCTGTCCACTGAGGGCCACATCCTGCGCCCAGAGTTTAGTTTCTGAATGTCATTCCCCATTGAGGAATCGGAGCTCCCTGGAGAAATACCCAATTTCAGGGCTGAATCACAAGAGTGCAGACCAGCAAGCCCCACAGAGACGCCCTTCAGTGACCAGGTAGGGCCAACACAGCAGCCTCTGGGCGTTAGCTCTTCAGGTGTACCGGTGGGGTACCGGGTGTGCGACATCAAGCAGGTCAACTGGACTATGCTAACAATCACCAGTGACTGAATTAACTTCGCAGACACATTCACGCAATGAACTGTTGCGCGTGCCTAACCTCCTCCTACCCTGCATGCCCAGCCGCCTGAGTCCCACCTGCTCACCGTGGGGTGACTCACACAGAGAGGTCCTGCCAGAAAACAGCGCCACTCGCCCTGATTGCCGTGAGATACCTCCCATCTCCCCCAGCAAGAAAAGAAACGCCTGAAGAGCAACTCCCAACATCCAGAACCTCTGAGGGACGTGACCACACAAGTCAGAAGGTTCCAGAAGCTCCTCCGGGGGAGCCAGCACGGCTCCCAGGGTTTCTGGAGGCCCCAATAACTGAGTCCAACACCAGCCCCCTCCCACTACGATGAGCCTCTCAGCTCATGGACTTAAAAGGCCAGGAGCCGCAGCTGGCCAGCCCAGCTCTAGGTCAAAGATGACAGCGAGAACCTCAGGGCCAGCTACACTTAGTGTGAGGGCCTGGAAGAGAACACACTGGTCCTTCCCTCCTTCCCGTACTTCTCCCCAAAGGCCGAAAGGCACGGTGCCGACCACGACTTTACAGTGATGAGCTCCAAGGCAGGCTCGGAAAATGCCGACACTTGCCTGGCTGTGTCCGGCATGCTCGCACAGGCCGATCAGGGGGCGGCTCCACCTCCACCTTCTTCCCAGGATCAAAGTCGTCGGCCTCTCCCTCTGTGTCACAGTGCTCCTTTTCTCGTTTCCGCTTCTTCTCCTCCTATGAGATCAAGGCAGTGAGATCAACGCAAGGTTTTAAGCAGACCTCCCGTTTCTACGGGAAAAGCGCTCACTCCAGACTCCCGCCCCTGCGAGAAGCCGTGCACAAGGAGCCAAAAGCGAGGCGACAGCCTTCTTGGTCTGCGTTTCGCTACAGATAGGACCCCCATTTGCTAAGCCCCCGCTGCACCCGTCCTCTGTCCCCGGGGGTTTCGGGGCCACCACTCTTCTACCTTTCGCTTCCTCCTTTCTTCATCATCCAGGTATTTCTCCTTCTCGGACTTTTTCTTCTTCTTCTTCTTCTTTTCTCTGTGCCTCTCCCGCTCGTGGTCTGACCTATCATCGTAGTAACTGGAGTCGTGGCCAGACCCCGAGAGTTCAGTCACTTCGCTTCCTCCCACCTTGAGGACCAGCTTCAGGGGCTTCTCCAAGGGCTTGTCCGCGTAATCTGCAGGGACAGCGATGGCGGCCCTAACACAAATGCTTAGAGGAAACACGGGCACCCAGCTGTGGCCCTTGTGTGGGTGTTCCGGGAGCCGGAGGCCCAAGGAGCAGGGCCTGGTCCCCTAAGGCAGAGCACGTGAATGCCAAAACATCGGGGACCGACAGCTGAGCGCTACCTCGCCTTCCTTCTCCCGGCGTGTCCTCCCCCTCACCACCCTCAGGGAGCTAGAGGGGTCACTCTTGCCACTGTCAGGGCGAAGGCACAAGGCGGAGGCCGGGACCCGCAGCCCGACCTCGCACCGCCAAGCCCCTGGCTGCTGTCCAGCGGGTCGGCCGGCCCGGGAACGAGCGGCTGCAGGACCAGGCGCGGGCGGGGGCGCTTCTCCCGGAGGCCGGGACAGGGCCGCCTCGACGCCTGGCTTGTCCCCGGGACGCGGGCGCTGGGCCACCCGAGCGCTCTGGCCCCCGGCCCGCCGGCGCGAACGCCCGCCCCGCGAGGCGTCACAAAGCGCGCGCGGCCTCACCCTCGTACGACGAGCGCCACTCGGCCTTGTGCTTCTTGTGCTTCTTGCCCATGGCGGCGGCGCGGCCGCGGCGCGGGCCGAGGGCAGCCGCGAGCCCGGCCGGAGCCTGGCCACCGCCCCGCGGCCCTGGCTGGCCGCCAGGCTCGCCCCGCGGAGGTCGCCGGGCCGCGCCGGAAGCAGGCGCCGCGACCGGAAGCGGCCCCGCCCGCCGGCGCGCCGAGACGAGCGCTTCCGGGTCAGGGGGCGGCGCGCGGCGCATTCAAAGCGCGGGCGGGGCCGGCGGGCCGTGAGGCGGCGGTGGCGGCGCGCGGCGTGAGGTGGCGGTCGCGCTCCGGCCAGGTCCCCGCTGCTCCCGGCGGCCGCGGCGCCATGGACCAAGCGGTGGGCGACCTGAAGCAGGCGCTGCCCTGCGTGGCCGAGGCGCCGGCCGTCCACGTGGAGGTGCTCCAGCGCGGCGGCAGGTGAGCCAGCTGGCGCCGGCGACGGCCGCACCCGCAGAGCGGGCGGTTCTCGGGGAAGTGTGGGTGATGTCCTTGGAGCCAGCACCCCCCGTCCCCCCGACGCCCACTCCCGTGGCCGGGCGTCCCGTCGGTCCGGAGTGACCCCTCGTTAGCGCCTTCGGGAGGGTCCGGCACGGCTCTGTTCGCGGGCTCCGAGGGGCTCTGAGCAAAATGTAAAGGTGACTGGTGGCCCTGGCGGGCGAGCTGAGACGGCGCCAGGGAGGCACACCTGGTGACCTAGAATGGCGTGGCCTGGACACAGGGTGGGCCGAGGGGAGCCGTGGGGCCATCAGCAGGGCTCAGGTTTTCTCAGTGTAGCTCCCAGGCCTGGTACGTGTGGAGGCAGAGCCCTGAGCTGACCCCAGAGCTGCGGTCGGGGTCCTTCTTCCCTGATGATAGTGTAGCGGGGTGCCGAGTGCTTACTGCCCAGCCCCTTGCCCTGACTCTTGGAACGGACTGACCAGTCTTCATGGCAGCGGCTGTAGCAAGAACTCCTGCTGCTACCCCCTGTGTGAGGGACAGCCGTGTCCCTGTCCTCGGGCTGCTCCGGAGGTCGCACTGCCCGCCGGCAAGGAGTGTCCCAGGTGTCCCCATGCAGGCCCACCTCCTCTTGTCCTTGAACTGACACGTGCCCCGATTTTTGTTTTTAACTGTTAAAATCTCTTTTTTTAACTTAGAACTGATGTGTTTTGTTTGTTCGCCTAGCACCGCAAAGAAAGAAGATATAAAGCTGAGTGTCAGAAAGCTGCTCAACAGACATAACATCGTGTTCGGCGATTACACGTGGACAGAGTTTGACGACCCTTTTCTGACCAGAAACGTGCAGTCTGTGTCTATTGTTGACACAGAGTTAAAGATTAAAGACCCACAGGTATGCGACTAATTCCCCATGCCCAGCAGCACTTAACTTTTAGCCGAGCGGGCCCCTGATCTGTACCGGTTTACTTGGTTTTCGCTCCTCATCGCAGCCGATCGATCTGAGCGCGTGCACTGTCGCACTTCACATCTTCCAGCTGAATGAAGATGGCCCCAGCAGTGAAAATTTGGAGGAAGAGACAGAAAATATAATTGCGGCAAATCACTGGGTTCTGCCAGCAGGTGCGTGTGACAGAGGCAGCCGGGGCGGAGCGCGGCACGTGCTGGGGGCTTGCCGTGTCGGTCAGCCGAGGAGGCCGTGTCTGTTTGTTTAGTAGGATCTTAGGGCGTTTTCTGACATGGAAAGTACACTGCAAAAGGGGAAAGTGGAGATTTCCTTTGGACGGGTCCCTCACAGATGGACAAGGGGACTGTGCTCTGCTTCCCTGCCCCAGTGGTCAGCCCTGCTCAACCACTCATTCCTCCTGCCTTCTCCATGCTACTTCGTAGACTTGCCAGCAGGTTGTAGCAGGCAGAGTCCTGGGGTCAGTTCAGTCGTCGGGTTTCACACGTGACGTCCTGCCCTGCCGTGCCCACGCACTGGCCTGTGGGGAGGGCGGCACGTGCTGTATGAAGGCACAGGTGTACAGGACGGTTGGCCTAGTAACGTGATGGGAAGGTAACTCCTTCCCAGTTACTTCTCTGTCGGAAGTCCTTTGGACTCGGCATTTATTCTGTATCTGTAATTTCTTTTTAATAAAAATTTCGATTTTCAAACTGAAACTTCTTTCTAAACTGCCTGTGTAATCAGAGCCTTCGCTTAGCATGCGTGGAGCCGTGGGGAGCGTCAGTGGCTCTGGGCAGGTCCAGCTGGGAGGCGTGATGCTTGCTTTCCTAAAATTAGGTTTTTATTTCTCTGACAGCTGAATTCCACGGGCTTTGGGACAGCCTGGTGTATGATGTGGAAGTCAAATCTCATGTAAGTTGCACTTTCTTCCCTGAAGGCCCCGTTATTTGAAGTAGAATCATTGCTGTGTCACTCTCCAGCACCTCGGAGTCCTTAGACTCAATTGTGCTTTGGGGACGTGCTCACTGCCAGGAGCCCGTGTCCTGGACGTCTGTTCTCTGGGGTTTCTCCCAAGTGGAGTTGGTTCTGGGACGTCCCCTGAGGGGAAGAAGGAGGGTGCAGAATGTGAAGACAGCTTCAGTTGGGTTTCACCCTTGGAAACCCATCGAGGTGGAGGGGCCGGTACCACGGGGCGGACAGCAGGTGGGCAGGATGGAGCAAGCACCTCTGAACCCCCGTCAGGGAGAAGGGACCTTCCGCATGCTGTGGGGGACACTGAAGTCCGTACCGCATCCCCCATCCGCCTAGGCTGCTCTGGGCACCGCACCGAGACACGAGAGTCCTGGCTGCTGTCACCTTTGGTCAGTGTGCCGTGTGCTGCCCACTGCCGCGCTGGCCCTAGGGCTGGCACCTACTCCTACCTGATACGTCCCTCAGGCTTTCCGTGTTGTCTGGGCGTTGAATAAGTGTCTTTATCTTTTGTGCCTCCTACAGTAATGGCTGGTGCCGAATCGCGTCGTTTCAAGTCCCCTTATCGAGGAAGCGGTGGGGACAGTCGCTGCGGGCCTCCTCGCTCCTGCCCACGCACTCCCGAGGGAGCATGCTCGGGGGACCTTGGCCTGTCGGCACCTTTATCTGTGTTCTTTTTTCCCGCAGCTCCTCGACTACGTGATGACAACGCTCCTGTTTTCAGACAAGAATGTCGACAGCAACCTCATCACCTGGAACCGGGTGGTGCTGCTTCACGGTAAAGCTCGCGGGGTCCCGTGTCACGAGACCAATTGTGTGACCAAGGGTTGGCCCGTACCTCTGTCCCTCGGCAAGGGGTTATAGCGCTTTCGTCTGGAGGGGCCGGTGTTGTCCTAGAATGCTCCTCCGTGAAGCCAGAGCAGCTCATGTTGCCGTGGGCATTCGCCACCTGGCCACCCACCTCTGCCATGCGGCTGCTTCTGATATTAAACTTCAGTTAACTCTTCTCGAACTGCGTAAACTCCTTGGGCTAGAAGTTGCCTCGCATTTCTTCGTAACATTCTTAGAGCTTCACTTTGTGAATAGTAAACTGTAAAAACTGCCCTTTGCAGAGATTCTGTCTGCTTCTCAGAGGAAAGTGGTGGGTATTTTTCTTAGCATCACTGGATGGAAAGGAACCCAGGATACCCAAATTATGGTGAGGTGGGAGCTGAGTAACTAGCTTTTTTATGTCAGTTAAGGCTGTACGCTTGTCTGCAATCTTAAAAGAAGTTGCGTCTTAAAAAGCAGCTAGCCCACACGCTGTCCTGACAGCAGGGCCAGAGCTGGCGGTCAGTGGCTATTTCAATTACAGAATTAAGTTATTTTCCATTTAGTATTTGTTACGTATTTTTTCTTTATAGAAAACGCTTGCAGAAAATCACTTGAACGTGTCAGCATTTTCTTTTGGATGCATTTGTTCTTCTACGTTGGTCACCTCAGAGCTTCTGCAGGGCCTTCTCGGTGACACAGCAGGGAGCTGTGCAAGCAAGGGCCCTCGCCTTGGCCCTCTGGTTTAGTACGGGGTGCAGGCCACACGGAAACAGCTGAGCCGGGGACGGTGCTGCTGTGGGCCGCGGGCAAGGCAAGCTTCAGTGCTTAAGAGGCCTGATGATTATGGAGAGAGATTTTAAAGGGGCCTGGTGGATTTCACAGAGGCCAGGCGGGAGGCTGGCGGTGAGGGTGGAGCCCAGGAAATGCAGAGCTCGCGCCAGGAGCTGAGCAAGCCCCTGGCCCAGGGCCAGGCTCGTGTCCAGGCCGTGGAAGCTAAGGGCAGAAACACGAGTTCAAATTAAAGTCTGTCGGTGACGTTTTATGGCGCGTATGCTGCTAACAGGCTTCTTTGTGAGTTAACAAACAGCTTGCCTGTGGTGACAGCAGTCAGGGTGTTGAATTCTGCTCCTTACTTGAAAAACTCAGCTGCCACAGTCAAGAAGCCTGTCACAGCCCTAACCCACACACTTCTGCCTGGATCTTGTCGCAGGCCCTCCGGGAACTGGGAAGACCTCCCTATGCCGAGCGCTGGCCCAGAAACTGACCATTCGACTTTCAAGCAGGTAACCTTGGTGGTCTGTGGAGGGGCGCGGCAGGACGCTGTCCTCACCTCCTGCCCATCCCAGCAGAAGCTGCGTTGTTTGGTGACATTTTACATGAGGGGTAGGTCCCTCTCGGTGTAGGTTGACCAATTTCTCTATGCTGAGCACAGTCTTGAGTTATGATCTTGATCTTTTTAGATTTGTGGAGACTCGCTCAGTGGCCAGCGCGTGGTCTGTCCGGGTGACTGTCCTATTCCCATTTCGGAGAGCATGCGTCTGCTCTCGGGTGGGGTGTTCGTGGCTTCCGCTCAGGGTGCTTGATGTCTGTGCCGTGCCGATGGGTCTGCTGTTCTGCCACTTTCTGGGGAGAAATGGCCAAGCCTCTAACGGATTCGTCTGTTTCTCCTTGCGTTGCGTCTGTTTTGGGGTTTATGGTTTCATCACATTTGGAAAATAGTTGCCCATTATTTTCTCAACTAATTTCCCTGCCCCCCACCCCTTTTTCTTGAGAGCCCATTTATTTACACGTTAGACTGCTCGATAGCATCCCATGGGCCACTGATGTGCTTTTTTGTTTCCTTAGGTTTTTAAGTTTTTCTCTTTCATTTTGGACAGTTTTCTGCAGTATTTAATTTGCTTTTAATTCCATTCGGTGAAAGTTTCATTTCCGATAGTGTATTTTCCAAGTTCCCATTTGGTTTCTTTTATACTTTTTATTTCTCTTACCATTATGTTCTTGTTAAAATCTTCAAACAAGTGAGTAGTAGCCATTTTAATGTTCTTGTTGACTAAATCCATAATTATTATTTTTGAGTCTTTCTGTTGGCTTTCTGTTGGCTGTTTTTTCCTCTGGTTATGGGTCACATGATTCCGCTCTTGGCGTGTCTGGCAGTTTTCAGTTGGAGTAGACATTGCGATTGGAAGGGTCTGGGTTCTCTAAAGACGACTGGGCTTTGTTCTGGGAGTCATTTCATTTCTTCCTGATGTGGTATGATCCTTTTGAGCTTAATTTTTAAGTTTTGTTAGGTGTCTGGGTGTCATCGAATCTTCTCAAGTGTGACGCTCCTGGATCCCATTGGAACACTTCGAGTGTGTAACGAGCACTCTCTGCTCTGGCCCTTGGGGACAGGGACACACCCAGCCTGTGCAAGTGCCCGAGCCACACAGCTCACAGCCCGGGGAGCCTCCTGGACTCCCCTGCTCGTCCACGTCCAAGTTCAGCAGAGCCGAGAGGGAGCCAGGACGGCTTCTGACACTCTCTCCCGGGGACGCTGCAGGCTCCAGTGGCCGCAGGCTTCCTTACCTCTGACCCCGTCTCCAGCTCAGCACGATGGCCATGCTCTTCTTGGGTCCTCTCCAGGTGCTCCAAGCAGAAAGCTGGGGCGACTGCAGACCTCACCTCATTTCCCTGCCTGGGGCACGGCCCTCTAGCACCTGGCACCCAGCGCCCTTCACAGATACCGTTTCATTTATTTCATCCAGTTTTCTAATTGCTAAGGCAGAGGGTAAATCTGGTACCTGTTACTCCAGTTTGGCATAGGAGAGGCAATCCTATGACGTTTACTTTTAAATATTTTCAAAATGTCTTTTATTTTTACATAAGGAAATTGTTTTATTTCAGTCTTTTATTTTATGTGTAGCACCTTGGCCTTTGTCTTGACATATTGAGACCTGCCTATGTTTTTTAAAGGTCTCCGGAGGCAGTTTCCTAAAACACCGGAGAGTGAGGCTCTTATTACTAGAAATAGCTTTTTCCAGTACAGTCACATGCAGCATAATGACGTTTCAGTCACCAACAGACCGTGCAAGGTCACAACGGAGCTGAAACAGCCCTGTCTCCTGGTGACTTGGGCCGTGGTACGTCGGAGCGCAACGCACTCTTCACGTGTCTGTGGTGACGCCGGCGTAAGCAAACCGCGCGCGTGAGCTGCCGGGCGCACGTGCAGCCGTGTCGGCACGTGATGCTGGGTGACGAGGATGAGCGACCGCGTAGTTGCTGCGCTCTCCGTCACTGCTGTGTCGTGTCCTCCCTCCGCTCCCGGAAGAGCTGCTGCAGCACTCGCGGCCGCCTCGTGCTCCCCGTCCCTGCATCGTTCTCTCGTGCTCATCTGACGCCGTGTGGTCTCGGTGTCACCCGCTGTCCAGGCTGGTAGCCAGGCGTGCAGCGGGCCGTGCCCGCCAAGTGTGCGTCCGGCCTCCGTGATGTTCGCATGGCATCGCCTGGCCATGCTTTTCTCAGGACGTGTCCCCTCTGTCAAGGGGCGCATGACTGTACGAAGCCCTAGAAATCACATTTATTTTGTGGCTTAGAAATGGCAGAGGGAAACCTTAGCAAGCCTTTATCACTTACTTCGTTTAATAATCAAAATGCTTTATGATTAACTTTAATATTCAACCCAACCCAGTTTTGTTAGGTTGTCTGTCTCCCCTTTCCCATCTTTCGTAAACAGAATTAGTAAATGGTCTTTTCCCTTTTGTAATGGAAAGTCCGTGATACTTTTTCTTTTGAAGTTTTTCTAATTTTACATACAAAGAGCTAGCGCTGTTTCTGCAGTAACGTAGCGTCGCGAACGTTCGCGTTGTCAGCCGAAGGACGCCTGGGCCGCCCGCGCCTGGACAGGAGACGCTGGCGGCACGCCGAGGCCGTGTTTCCCGACCGCCCTGTGCTGGTGCGACGGGCGCGGTGAGAGCCGGAGCCCGGCCCGGGGTTCTCAGTGCCGCCAGCAGTCATGGTGACCTGTCCCATCCTCTTCGATGCAACCAGGCAAAAGGAAGGAGTCGACGGTACTTTCTGAAAATCGCTCTTTTTCTTCCGTGGACGCGAGAGAAACTGCAGAGGACCTGGGCGTCAGCCTCTGTCCCGCCTCAGTCTGGCCCCCGTTTGATTCTTGTCGGGCCGAGTGCGTCCAGATCTCCGGCCCCCACCCGAGCGGCCTGGGTCGGGTTCCCTGCGGCTGTGCGAGCTTGCCGGGCTGCAGAGTCCCAGTGCTATCTGTGCTGTCACGTTCTCATTTTGTGGAAGGAGGAAAAAACGTTCCGCTCCAGCCAAAACTTGTGATGCTTCTGTTTCAGTTTGTTTGCCATGTTAGTATTGGTAACACTTTTTAAACACAGAAATACAAATTGCAAGTAGATTGAAAGCGAGAGAGCTTGTACTCTTTAATCCAAATGAAGATGTCTTTCAGTTGAAGAGCTTCATTTGCATCAACCAGAGCTGCTGGTTGCATCCTGTTAGATTTGTCATGCTTATTTAGTATAAATAGGCTGCTGGGTGCCTCGAACTTGGTCAGTAATTATAACGAGTGAGTAATTCTCAACACGCTGGGCGGTTGAGGGATGCTGTGTGGAAGAAGTGCTGCCCCTGGGGAAGCCGGGGCCGCTTTGCGGAATAATTCATCACCTTCACTCTTTTTTGTCCTAGGTACAGGTACGGCCAGTTAATTGAAATCAACAGCCACAGCCTCTTTTCTAAGTGGTTTTCAGAGGTAAGCGTTAACGTTAATTGTGTCCTCAGGGCTGTTGACCACATAGTTGAGGTATCCTGTGCATCAGACAAACTTTCCATGGGGCTTCCCATGTGGCCAGAGGAAAGTTCCAGAGCCTCACAGTAGCTCAGAAGTGTCTGGGCTCACACAGACCTTCAACTGGGTGGGACAGGGCATTCTGCATGACTTGAGGGGGCGGGGTCCTGACTTCCATCCTGGTCACACCCTCAGCTGAGCATGCCCTCGGGGCTTTGAGCCTGCTGCTGCCTATGAGCCCAGCAAGGTGACGTCACAGGTGCCCCTCACTCCGGGGGTGGGGGGACTCTGCCGCAGGCAGCCATGTCAGTGGATGGGAGTAGGGACAGGGAGGGTCCATAATGCGTGTGCCCAGTTGGTTTGCCCGTGCGCACCTGGGACCCATCTCGTTACTGGTCGTGAGGACAGCTGGGAAAGGGAGGATGAAGAAGGCAGACGGAGCGCGTGGCCCTGGGCTGGGGTCAATGCGGCTTGAGTCTCAGAGTCCTGGCACGTGGAGCAGGGAGGGGGCATTTGGGTTGTAGACCTCATTTCTGTGGTTCAGGTTGTTCTCCAAGGGCCATTAGGAGACGGCGGGTTTGTGGGGCCACCTGGGGTCAGCAGTGCCAGGCGGGGACAGTGGGCACGTGTCCACCAGGCAGCATGACGAGTGCAGGCCGACACTAAAAGCGTGTTTGGCTCCAGAGTGGCAAGCTGGTGACGAAGATGTTCCAGAAGATCCAGGATCTAATCGATGACAAGGACGCTCTGGTGTTCGTGCTGATTGACGAGGTAGGCATGTGCGGACATTGGCTCCGGGCCTGCGGAGGTTCGAGACTGAACCGCCCACTCCGCCGTGTCACACAGCCCTGTCCTTGGCATCCCACACGCTAGGCGGACACGGGCGGGCGCCGCACACCCCTCCCGTGTGCTCAGTCGCTCCGCTGGCGTGCCCCGTCCCGCGGGGCCAGGCCTTGCACTGTCCGCTCTGCCCTTCATCCCCGCAGGTGGAGAGCCTCACGGCCGCCCGCAATGCCTGCAGGGCGGGCACCGAGCCTTCAGATGCCATCCGCGTGGTCAACGCTGTCCTGACCCAGATTGACCAGATCAAAAGGTAACAGTCACACCGTGAGCAGTGGGGGCGTGTTCTGCAAAAGGCACCATCACACGACTTCATCGTGCCAGCGTCACCCTGGAGGGGCAGCCCAGCCGGGCTGCCAGCCTCACGGCATGGGCGGTCGTGAGAACCGCAGGCCGGTGTGACTCCTGGCCCCGTGGGACACGCAGTCGTGCGGCTGTGGGTGTGGGGGTTCAGGTGATGGGGCTGTCAGGGGCACCGCAGAGATGAGCGCTTCGCCATGGGCGAAGGCATCGGGACCATCAGCAGGCGTCTGGGGATGAACGGAGCAGACGCCCTGGGGTGGCGTGCGTGCGGAGCCGGGGTGCAGGGCCGCGCAGCTGGACAATGGTGGCCAGAGCCTTCGAGGGCGTCTCTCCTGACACCCCGTGTGGCTGGGGCGTGATCGAGGCACAGGCCCGGCGTGACTGGCCCCCGCCCCTCTGCCTGCAGACACTCCAACGTGGTGATCCTGACCACCTCCAACATCACGGAGAGGATCGACGTGGCCTTCGTGGACAGGGCCGACATCCGGCAGTACATCGGGCCGCCCTCCGCAGCGGCCGTCTTCAAAATCTACCTGTCCTGTCTGGAGGAGCTCATGAAGGTACCTCGACTTCCGCTCTGCCTGGCAGTGGGGCTCGTGGACTTAGCTCCCCAGCATAGCTTAGGACAGCGAGCTCCAACGTGCAGTGAGATGTTTCAGCATGGCCTTAACTGTCGTCTCGGGTTAAAAGTGATTTCAGTCGCATCTGGCAGGTTGAGCTAATAGAATTACGGCCAAGGACTCAATGTTTTTGTCCCTTTGGTATAATATAATCGTCACGCTTTCACCTACCTGCAGGTGGTGAGTGAGTGGGAGGGGTGTGGCCTGCGGTCAGCCTGCCGAGCGAGTCCTGGTTCTTGGGGCATTTGCAGATGACCCGCTCCCTGGACCTCAGTTTCCTCCCCTGAAAGAACAACAGTAGTGATCCTGGTTCACAGAGGTCAGCCTGACCGGAGGTCGTGGTTCATGTGGGGTCATCTTGATCAGAGGTCGTAGTTCATGGGTGTCATCCTGATTGGAGGTCGTAGTTCACGGGGTCATCCTGACTAGAGGTCATGGTTCACGGGGGGTCATCCTGACTAGAGGTCATGGTTCACGGGGGGTCATCCTGACCAGGTCATAGTTCATTAGGGGCCATCCTGACCAGAGGTCATAGTTCACGGGGGGTCATCCTGACCGGATGTTGCAGTCACAGGCGTCGGCTGCAGTGTTCACGTTCCTTTGGTCCTGGGCCCTAGCGACGGCGTCACGCACAGCAGCAGCGAGTGTGGTACTGTTTGTTCTCTTGCAGTTGAGTCTAACAGGGACCTGCCGTGTGTCTGGTGCCCGGGGCTCTGGGTACTGGGGGACAAGGGCAGTGGCCAAGCCAGCCAACTAACGGGCGTGCACACAGCGATCATCGTAACGGCGTCGCTGTGGCTGCTGGCGAGGTGGGGCCGACGACCCCCGCAGCCCCCGCCTGGCATCGTGGGTCTGGGCCAGCATTCCCGATGAGGACAGCGCAGCCCCTGGGCCAGCGTGCGCACCCTGCCGGGCGTCTCCGTGGGCTGGCAGAGGGCGCGCGGCCCCGCGGGGCTGTGGCCCGTGGCGGTGCTGTGCACGGGGGGTGCTCAGCCAAGTGCCCCGACGTTGGGAGCTCTGCACACGGCCGGGGGGGGGGGAGGCGCTTCTGATGTCGTAGTGAGTTAGGCATTATGGTGCTGGTATGGGGTCGGCCAGCCCTGGAGGCCCTCGGCGTGTGACGGTGGCCTTGTCAGTCGCGATCTGGTTGTCTGTTGTTCACGCGCCTGCTGGACGGCACCTGTCCGTGGAGGGGCAGCTGGGGCGGCCCTGGGGAGGCCGCAGGGAGCCACTAGTGGGGTCAGAACACACCAGACAAACCCAGCTTGATTTTACCCACAACCCTCAGGGAACCGCCGAAGTGTGCGGAAAAAGCCATTCCTCCTTCCTGTGCTGGCTCCCAGACCGAGCCAGCCCCTGCCGGGGTTCCCTGGGGAGCGCTGCCTGACAGGGCAGTGCGTCCCCACGGCAGCGAGCATCCAGCATGCAGACAGGGCCCACCAGGGGCCCGGTCCTGCGTCCCCTCGCCAAGCGAAAGCAGACAGACCCTCGCTGAGAGGCAGGAGCCAGGGCCCAGCTCTGCCACCTGTGGGTCATGACACGTCCTCGAAACTCAGTAGCAGCCTGGGCTTCTTCCCTGACATGTGGTGAGGACACGTTTTGACCAAAAGCACAGGAGAGGCCAGGTCACTGCTGGTTTCTGAGCCGTGGCTGCTGTCCTTTGTTTGAAGAAGCGTCGGCAAGGGGGGTGTGCTGCAGAGGGGTGCGCATGCACCAGCATTGGGGGGACCTGCTGCAGAGAGGTGCGCGTGCACCAGCATTGGGGGTCCTGTCGCAGGGGACTGCACGTGCACTGGCATTGGGGGGCCTGTCCCTGGGGGGTGCGCGTGCACTGGCGTTGGGGGGGGGCCTGTCCCTGGGGGGTGCGCGTGCACTGGCGTTGGGGGGGGCCTGTCCCTGGGGGGTGCGCGTGCACCGGCGCACCCACGGAGGTGGCTTGTGCTCGCAGTCGGTGCCGCCCGGGGCTGACGCTGCGCCCTGCCCGTGTCCACAGTGCCAGATCATCTACCCGCGCCAGCAGCTGCTGACCCTCCGCGAGCTGGAGATGATCGGCTTCATCGAAAACAACGTGTCAAAGCTGAGCCTCCTCCTGAGTGAGATTTCAAGGTGTGGGGACCTCGCCTTGGTACCGGGAGCGGACCCCTCGCTGTGGGGATGGGGCTGTAGTGGACTGCATCTGTCTGGGGTGGGGGTTGGGGGTCAGTCCCAAGTCATCGCACACAGGCTGGGGAGTCCCCTGACCCCCGGGGCCAGAGGACGGAGGTCAGCTGCCCTCCCAGAAATGCCATCAGGTAACGGAGGAAAGTGCTACTCTCGTATCTGAAAAGAGACATTCAAATTAAGGGTTCTTGGTGAATTAATGATTTCTTAACAGTATTTGTTAAGCTTTTACAAATTGGCAAGAAAACAAAAGGGAAGCTTTTGCTTGAATGAACAAAGCGAGTGACTGCAGGGTCCTGTGCTCGGTGCAGCCCGGCTGTGTGAGGCCCGGGAGAGATGCGTGGCGTGTCACTGTGGACACTCGCTGGGGCCCGGGGCTGGTGGCACTTCCAGCATCTCGGGTGGCTTCGGGGGCCAAGGGAAGGGGCGGATGGAGCAGAACCTCAAAGGACAGTTAGGTTGGACGAACTGGAGAGGGATCAGAAGGGCTGTGACGGTGTGTGCAGGGGTCGCGCTGCAGAGACAGACGGTGGCACGGGGGAGCGAGGGCTGGATGAGACACGTGGGGGGTTCTGAACGGAGGGACAGCACGAAGAACAGTGTTTTTTAGTGACTTTGGTGTCCGGGTTCAGAGGCTCATGCAGAAGCCCACACACAGGCGAAGCGCCTGGCCGTGCACCCGCGCCGCGTGGCAGTGCCCTTGGCTGGCACGTCCGGCAGCAGGCCCCGGCCCCCCAGGGCGGCAGCCGAAGTCTGAGGGGGAGCTGCCCACTGGAGGGAGAAGGGGCGTGCGGGGCGGGGCCTGACCCCCAGGACCTTCCGTCCCTGACGACACCGACTCGTTCCCTCCGCAGGAAGAGCGAGGGCCTGAGTGGCCGCGTGCTGCGGAAGCTCCCCTTCCTGGCCCACGCACTGTACATCCAGGTGGGTCCCCTGCGGCCTCGCTCGGGCCCCCTCTCAGCAGGGCGAGCCTCCTGGGGGTCGCACTCAGGGCCATCGGGCGTGGCCTTGTCTCCCCTCAGCTCCTCAAGGGACGGGCTCCTGGGGCAGAGGGGGTGCAGACCGGGTGCCTTAGCATGGGGCCCCCAGTCCTTCGGGTAGAGGTGGCCGGCCTGTCCCTGCCTGCACACGTCGCGTGGCATCACGAGCTCATAGCCCAGCCTCGATCGCCCACGCCCCTCTGCTGTCTGCCGGGGGTGGGGTGGGTTCCGCAGAGCCCCCAGGGTGTGGGCCACCCCACGATGCCCGCGTGTCCTTGCAGGCACCCACCGTCACCATCGAGGGCTTCCTGCAGGCTCTGTCTCTGGCGGTGGACAAGCAGTTCGAGGACAGGAAGCAGCTTTCGTCCCGCGCCTGACGTGGGCTCCGCTGCCCGCGGCGCCCAGGAGCCCCGCCCGGAGGCCACCGCCCAGAGCCCACCGCCCGGAGCCACCACCACATGGCGGGCCTGCGGAGCCGCGTGCCGCCGCGAGGCGTGTGCCGTGCTGCAAGCTTGCACACGCGCATTAGCAGGCGCGTGCATTGTCGCAGGTGGCTTGTTTTAAAGGGCAATCGCTCACGTTCTGCTGTCTTTTTGTAAAGAACTGTTTAGATGTGTTTATTTCGTCCTGCCTCTGGGGTGGGACACAAAATGCTGACAATTTTGTTTAAAGAAGGATTGCTAGAGGTTAGGGAAGCAACGGAGAAACCACGTCCCATAATGGTGTGACCGTGGCATTGAGTGTTCCCGTCACTCAGGGTCGAGTGCACCACTGTGTGCTGTGGGCTCACTCAGTGCAACATCTCAGAGACCATCAAATGAAGAAAGAAAAGCTATTCCTGTGTCACAAAAGTTGAAAAAATGTGGGGGAAGCATTTGCACTGTAGTCAGCCCCCTGGGACAGTGGGCCCTCGGTGTTCGGTGGGAACGTGCCCGATGCCCCAGTGACCAGCGTGGGCCATAGCGCAGGGCGCCTCCCCCCCCCCACCCCCCCGTTGCTCCTGTGACGTTGTCATGGCTCCGACCAGGATTTGCATGGACAGGTGTGAAATCATTTGGCCAATATTAGTATATTCCATGGGGTATTATGTTTACTTTTGTCTCACGCTGAAATAAATTTTGTATTATTAGTCTTTTATACACATTTTTTAAAGAATGTGTTACCTTTTACGTGACTTTAAGTATTAAATCTTTTCCAGAATGTTCTCAGTTTGTTTCTCTTGTCACTTGCAAATGCTTTGAATTTCAGTTGAAATGGCTCCCATGACTTTTAACCTGTGTTATGCATTGAGGGTGAGTGCAGAAGAGGCAGCCCATTTGGGGGCCTGCACTGCACACGGCCACGGGGCGGAGTTCTTGGGTCACCCAGAGGGTCCCCCCGCCCCCAGGCCCTGGCGTGGGCGGGTTTAGTCTGTGCCGACTGCCATCCTGGCTTCTGCAGCTTCAGAACCAGATCCAGCGACTCCCACCGTGGGGACCAGGGCCTGGCTGCGGTCCCCTGAAGACCCTGAGTAGGGGTCTCTTTATTTTCCTTATATTAGAATTTCATTAATCTTTTAATGATTTCCCACATGCATCCTCGGTGTCAGAGCTGGCACTTTTAGTCCTGGATGACACAAGCACATTACGGTCTTTTAATCCCATTTACCTACCCTGGCCTTTGTGCTACCATTTCGTATCTTAATTTTATGTATATTTCAATCCTACAGGATACTATTGTTATTGTTGCATTCAGTCATAGCCACTTGGGTTTTCCCGTGCATTCACCCTGCCTGTCGTTTGCCAGTTTCCTCTGTTTTCTTGTTTTTTAAAAAAAAAGATTTGGGGTGGGAGAATAACTTCCCTTCTGCTTGAAAATTTTCCTGTATCATTTATTTTTTGTGAAGATCGCTGCTGACATGCTTTTTCAATTTTTGTTCATTTGAATATATTTTAACTTTGTGTTTATTCTCAAAAAGTATTTAACTGGATGTAGAACTCTAGGGGAGCTGTTATTTTTTCCAGGACTTAGAATGCATCTCGCAGCACCTCACAGCGGCTGCCATCTTGGTGAGGAGTGGGCTGCCGACGTCTGCTTTCGCGGCTTTCTCCTTTGTCTTCACTTTGCGTTGGGTGGCGGTGCGGGTGGTGGTCTTGTGTTCTGCTTCACGTCTGCAGAGCTCCACGTGCACACGGTTTGATGTCCTTCCCTGAGCTGGGAAACTGCTTGGCCCGTGTTTCTCCCGTTATTTCTTCTTCCTCACTTTCTCCTTCGAGGACCCCAACCCACGCATGGTACGGCTCCAATCCCCACACGTGACAGGCTGTCATGCTTTTTTCTACGTTAATCCTTTTCGCTTTCTTCACTTTGTTCTTGATTTTTTCCACTGACCTGTCTTCCATTTCAGTGACCTTCATCCTGCTGGCTAACCCGGTTGCTAAATCCACCTTTCAAGTTCTTAATTTCAGTTAATGTCAGTTTTGGTCCTAGTATTTCCATGTCATTTTCAAAATGAGTATTTGAGTTCTCCCGTGAAACTGTCCATCTTGTCATATTGCTGTGTACCTATCCACAACAGTTTTAGTTTAAAATCCATACCCGGTAAGTCCAATATTTGATCACGTTTGATTCTGTTTGGATTGTCTGTTTGGATTGTCTGTTTGTCTCGGTGTCTGGCCGTTCGGTCCTTGGTGTGCCCAGGGACTGTGAGTGCATCTGGACGCCGTGTATGGACACGGGTTTGGGGCCAAGAGTTTCTTCCAGAAACCATTGAAGTCACTTCCAGGGAAAGGTGAGCTCTGCATCAGGAAACTAAACTCCCAAGAAGTTTAAAATTCACAAAAGGGAAGCTTAAACATCTGAAGCAGAAGTGTTAGGACAGACAAGTTACTTTAAATAAGTTTGACAAACATCCCTAAGAAGATGAAGGAAGAAATCAGCAATGTGGAAAAAAGTCCCGAAAGAACAACAAAGAGAGGAACAGTAGGTATAAAATGCAAGAACTGAAAGAACAAACTATTTCAAAGGGATAATAAAAACATTTTCATAAAACCCACAATGAAAACATTTTTGGAGGAAACCTCAATAAAAAGAGAAACTCAGGGAAAGTTGCAAGAGATACGGGAGGGTGCCGGGCAGCATCGCGGGGTGTGCACGTGTCTTGCCGTCTCCAGCGTGAGGCTCAGCGGGGCAAGGAGGCCGGTGTGTCACACGCAGAGCGGAGATGCCCAGGAAGCCAGAGTCCACTGCCGGCCCACTGCCCCACGGGTCACTCGCTGCCCCACGGGTCACTCACTCCCCGTTCTGCAGGCGCTGCCCAGCGGGGACCCCAAGGAGGGACCTTTCCAGGAGGACCTGTGTCCTCAAGGGCAAATCCTGCTCCCCAAATTTCACGGACTACCCTGTACCCCAGGACCAAAACTTGCCCTCAGGACACCCGGACAAGCTGAGCCCGATGACAGGAAGTGCTAGTGCTCCAGGTCCTTAACTTCTCCACGAAACCGGGGGCAGCCTCCTCCCCGCCCCGTTCTCCCAGGGCCCCTGCCGTGGGTGAGGCAGAGGCAGGGCGCACCTGGCCGCGTTTAGCCCAGGCAAGGGCCACGTTTAGCCCAGACGAGGGCCGCGGGCGCACCTGGCCGCATTTGGCCCAGACGAGGGCCGCGGGCGCACCTGGCCGCATTTAGCCCAGACGAGGGCCGCGGGCGCACCTGGCCGCGTTTGGCCCAGACGAGGGCCGCGGGCGCACCTGGCCGCGTTTAGCCCAGACGAGGGCCCCCCTGCTCTCTGCACAGGTCCCTTGCTGCCTCCTCGTTCTGAGTGACGGCTCAGCGCACGCCGCCTGGAGAGGGTCAGAGGCCCCGGGAGCGCGTCCCCACACCCCACTGCCCCAGTCACCTGCCTGGGCTCGGCCGGGGAAGCGTCCCCCCAGTGGTTCTCCCCCCGAGAAGGCCGAGGGCGTGAGGGCGCAGGACAGCCGGTCAGAGCGGACGGTGGAGAAGGAGCAACCGGCGTGAGGGCCCGCGTGGCCTGGGCAAGTATCGCCTGGTCACCGCGAGCCGGCGGGCGGGGGGCGGCCGCGGGAGTCCAGCCCGAGCAGGCCGTCACGTGGCACCAGACCCTCTGCGGCTGTCCCGGGGCGGTGCCAGCACCGTGGGGGGGCACGAGGTCCACCGCGGCCTCCCGCCTGCCCAGGGCAGGGGTGTGCGGGAGCGGAGGAGGGGCCCGTGTTCCTGAGGGCTGGGGGAGGCCCAGTGTCCCCACACAGGGTGGCGACCGCCCGCCTGTCCCCGCGTGCCCTGTGGGCGCTTCGGCGCGACCTCTCGGTGGAGAACAGCGGCTAGGGGTGGCCCTTCACGCGCTGCGGCTTCGGCAACAGTGGGGGGCCACCAGGGAGGCGATGCGCTTGTGTCTGAGGGAGACGGTCCACGGGGCCGGGGCCGGCCACAGGCAGATGCCGTTGGCCTTGGTCCCCGTGGTGGGGGGCAGGCCGGGCCCCTCCCAGGATGGGGCGGAGGCGAGAGGGGCACCGGGCAGAGCCCGGCACAGCCGGGTCCGGGGATCTCGTGGCCCCGCGGTCTGCGCTGCCCCCCCACAGCCCCGCCCGGCCCGTTTCCGGAGTCCGGAGGCCGGCCCGGGCCAGCAGCCCCTGGGCGGGGTGTCCCGGCACTGCTCTGCTGGCCCACGGGCCCCCTGCTGCCCCTCACCGGGGAGCGGGGAGCCGACACGCGGCCCGGGGAGCGTCTTTGGCTGCAGAGCGGAGGTTCCGTGCGCATCGGGCGCCGAGTCTTCCGAACGCAGATGCGCCTCGGTGCGCGGGCAACGGGCTGCCCGGCACGGCGTCCCGCCTGGGCCAGGGCCCGTGGGCCGCCACGTGACACACAGGCGCCGTCGATGTCCGCAGGGCACGCCCAGCCTGCCGCACACCGCCCACCAGGTGGGCAAGGCCCTCCGCTGAGGCTGACCGTGAGCCCCGCGCCCTCCGCCAGGGGGGGCAGGACCCCGCTCAGGGGCAGCCCTCCCCTGCCTGCAGCCACCGCCCCAGCCCGCCTGTCCCCGCGGCCCTTGCCTCCCACGCCCAGGCCCTGGTGTCGCCGTGAATTGTGTCCCCGCCCCCCCAGGGCAAAATCTGTTCCCTGAACATGGTGCCTGCAGGGCTCAGGTGTCTGCTCTGCGGTGAGCGAGCGAACTAATGAATGGGCAAGGGAGTGAATTAGTGAATGACTAGAGAAAGTGAGTTAATGGGTGAGTTATTAATGAATGGGTGAATGAATTAATGGGTGGGTGAGTTCATTAGTGGGTGAGTGAATTAATGATTAGGTGAGAGTTAATGGGTATGAGTGAATGGGTGTGAGTGAATTAATGGGTGAGTGAATTAATGGATGGGTGAGTTTATTAATGAATGAGTGAATTAATGATTAGGTGAGAGTTAATGGGTGTGTGAACTAATGAATGGGTGGGTGAATGAATGGGTGGGTGAGTGAATGAATGAATGGGTGAGTAAATGAATGGGTGAATAAATGAATGGGTGAGTGAATGAATGGGTGGGTGGGTGAGTGAATGAGTGGGTGGGTGAATGAATGAGTGGGTGGGTGAATGAATGAATGGGTGAGTGAATGCATAGCCACCTCTTTTAGATCTCCAGCCCTCTCGCTGCAGGAGGGTGAGATCACCGAGGGCCCTAGGGTGGCTGACAAGTGGCTGTCCACTCATATCAGGTGAGGGGCTGGGGTCAGGCTCCGC
>CM053501.1:156387-173739 GCA_028627145.1 Eidolon dupreanum | reverse complement strand
AGGGCCCAGAACGCAGACAGCAGAAGCAACGCAGGGGTCGCGGCCGCCGGCGCCTGGCCAGGCACTGGGCTTCGGCCGCCGGTGGATGCCCTGTGCAGGGCAGACGGGCATTCCAGCCAGCAACGGAGACCTATGGAAACGCAGACGGCAGCTCTGAAAAGAGAACACCTTCGAAATTTCAGCCCTGAAAAATACAAAAACCAAAATCCAGAGCTCAGGGGATGGGTTTAAAAGCAGAGCAGTCAACACAGCTTACAAAGAACTCACGAATCAGAAGCACCCAAAGGAAAAGACCCAACCGGCTGCAGGTTGAGCGGACTGGCCTCCGGCCAGCTCACCCTGAGTCCAGGGCACGTCCCCTGGGGCCACATCTGTCAGATGAGGTGGAGACGTGTGCACACCCCCGCGAGTGTGTAAGTGTGCCACACACACTACACACACGTGAAAATCGAGGAGCTGAGCAGACAGCTAAGAAGTGAGGAAAAACCCTCAGCAAATTAAGGACAGAAACAACAGAAATAAAAATAAATGCAAAAATTAATAAATTAGGAAACGAATCTACAATAGAGGACCAACAGCATCGAAAGTCAGCGCCTTGAAACCCTTGTGAAATTGATGAATACTGGGGCAATTAAGCAAGAAAAAGGAAGGGAAGGTGGAAACGCAATGCCAGAAGGGAACGGGGCCGTCCCGGCAGTCTGCGGACACTGACGGACTCGACATCTGAGTGTGTCGCCAACAACTTTAGACCAAAACGTTTGATAATTTTAGTGAAATACACAAATTCCTAAAAACAAGACAGAACAAGAGCCACTTTGTCGAACGGCAATGGAAGAAATAGATACAATTATTTTAAGAACTATTCTTATAATTAAGTACCTGAATTCTTACTTAAAACTCTTCTCACAAAACCCAGCCAATGCAAACCAAGAGGACGAAGCGAACCCCAGGCCGGGATGGCCTCCCCAGCTCGTTCCACCTTATCCCGAAAGGAGAGAGAAGGCCGATCTCCTGTGAACTCTGCCAGGGAGGCGCCAGAGCTGGGACACCCCCACCAATCGTTTTCTAAGACCAAAATAACACGGTGCCAAGGCCCGATAAGGTGTGATAAGAACAGAATATTTTATGCCAGTCTCACTTACATAGATGAAAAAATGCTAAACACAATGTTAACAAGCTGAATCCAGGGATGGATTAAGAGTCGACACCTTGCAGTCCAGGTGGGCTCCTGCCAGGGTTGCAGGCTTGGCTTAGCGTTAGCACGAATCAGTATAATTCATCACACTGGCAGAACCAAGGAGGAAAGCCTTATTATCACCCTAATAAATGCTGGCAGAGCGTTTGACGGGGTTCAGCATCTATTCACCAAAAAATTCTTAGCGAATCAGAAAAAGAAGGAAATTCCTTAGCAGGGTAAACCCTACCAAGAACTACAGAAACCATGACACTTA
Source organism: Eidolon dupreanum (assembly GCA_028627145.1). Taxonomy (NCBI): domain Eukaryota; kingdom Metazoa; phylum Chordata; class Mammalia; order Chiroptera; family Pteropodidae; genus Eidolon; species Eidolon dupreanum. Next base: position 172,288 of record CM053501.1, on the reverse strand, counting down.
ACAATGAAGCACTGGAAGCTTGTCAGACTGGAGTGAGACGGGGCGCCCGGCCTGCTGTCGCCACTTCTAGTCACGGTGTCAGGACAGTGAGACAGAAAAGGAAATAAAGGGCACACACCGGCCACGGCGGCCCCCACGGCACCGAGGGAAGTGAGCCGGCGCCGCAGAGCGTGGGCTCCACGGCTCCACACACGTGAGGCGGGACACGGCAGCCGCCGCCTCACCCTGGGGACGCCTGGGTGCCAGCCCAGGCCGGGTGAGCTCCGCGAGCCGCCAGCCCCCAGCCCCATCCTGCCGCATCCCACAGCTCAGGCAGGCGCAGTGGCCTCGGGCCGCCCTGCACCCGGAGGCAGGGGCCAGCGACACGCTCGCTCGGAGCACCGAGGCCACAGGCAGAAGGCGGTGGACGTGGCAGAGGCATCGAGGGACAAGGGAACGGGCGCATGGGGCAGGCTGTGGAGACCGGACCAGGTGTGCAGAGGGGAGGGATGGTCACCGTGAGAGCTCGGGGGGCCAAATCGTGCTGCTGAGGTGCGGCGGGGTGGGGCGGGGCACGGCGGGGTGTGGTGGGGCGCGGTGGGGGTGCGGCAGGGCGCAGCGGGGCAGGGTGGGGCTGCGTGGCGGCAACCTGCCAGAGGTGAGGCCGCCGTGGCCGTGTGCGGGGCGGGTGGGGTCCGGGGTGGGTGGGGTCCCAGGTGGGCGGCAGGCCCCCTGCATGGCAGGTCAGGCAGAAAGTGAGGGTGCTCAGGAAGAAAGGGGGCGCTGGAGCAGATTCCAGCAGGAGGACGGGGCCGCCAGGTCTGAGCCAGCGCCCAGGCACACACGGATGCCGGGGGAGGGGCCCCCAGACAGGGGCCGCCCCGGGGAGCGGCCTGGGAGCTACAGGGCTCCTGGCGAGGGTGCAGTGAGGGGGCGGGGCTGCCAGGAAAGCAGAGCAGCTGGCCAAGGAGCTAAGGCTGGGGGACAGCAGGGCCAGGAAGGGACCAGGTGGACGCCTGACCACAGGGGAGGGGGACAGGACTCTCGGACTTGCGCAGGCATCAGCCGGTCACCAGTGACCACCCAAGGCTGCAGGCACAGGTGCAGGACATGGCTGGGTCTCGGTAGGAGGTCCTCGGGGAGTGACTCTTCCCAGCAACGGCCCCTGCCGCACGTGCCCCTGCCCTGGAACCTGGGCACCTCCGTGACTGCCCCCCTCTGCCTTCGAAGTCACACGTGAAGGGCCGGGGGCTGAGCCAGCGTCTGGAAAGACCCCGCAGAGAGACAGAGGAGCCCCCACTGTGCCAGCCAGCCGTCAGCCCGGCCGTGTGACTGAGCAGAGGGACCTTAGACGGCAGCCCAGCCCGTGGTGGCCCAGCCCGAGCCAGGGGACGGGGACCTCCATCCATGCCAGCCCTGCTGGGTGGCAGGCTCGTGAGCAAGGCGCCCGCTGCCACTGCCTTAACCCCTGGTTTGGGGTTACAAGCATTAGAAAACCGGGGGGAGGGGCAGGAATGGGCTGAGAATCATCGAATGGACAGCAGTGGGGACTGTGACACGTGCGTGGTGTGTGAAACACGCTTCCTTGTGAGCAGACGACCCAGCGCTGCAAGGCGGTCAGACAGGAGGGGGTGTCTGAGACGACGCTGGCTCAGGGCCACCTCCCAGGGGTGAAGCCGGCCTGCCCGCTAGTCCCTCCCCAAGAGAAGATGAGACAGGGTGCATGGAACCTAACAGGTCACCAAGAAGACACTGGCCATTCTGTGACATTCCCACTGGAGCGAGCGCTTGCCAGGGCACCTGGCACCTGGCGCCTGGCAGGCACACACAGACATCTGTTGTGCAAATGCGTGCAGCAGGGTTCCAGGGAGGCTCACACGGGTGCCCCACGTATTACGCAAGCAGTCAGAGACTGGGGGCACGCTGGGGACACAGGGAGACGATGCGCCGCAGGAGAGGAGGGCAAAGGAGCACCAGCGGGCTGGAAAACAAGGACCCGCCCTTCCTTTTCACAGATCTAATCTAAAAAAACCTGTTGGCGTGAACGTGGGCTCACGAGGATGAGCTCACAGCTCCCGCCCCGCGCCGGCGAGGGGCATGGGGGCCCAGGGCGCTGGGGAGTCATGGCCACCACCCCCCCGGCGCTCTGGGAAGGCTTCCTGACGTTCCCTCGCCTGACGAAGGGCCCGCGTGCGAATGTGCAGACACGGACACGCGAGCGTGTAAGGGCGAACACGGGGGCTGGACACAGCCTTCGCTGCCATCTCGGAAGCCGAGACTGGGGGACAGCATGCCTTGTTCCCGTGGGGTGCCGCCCTTCCCCCATATGCAGCTCCCGGGGACTGCTACTCGACCACAGATCCTGAGCCCATCCCTGCGACCCCAGAAGGGCCAAGTAAAGCCATTGCCAGGGACTGGCACTTGGACTCTGCCCAGGAGGTCCCCTCTCTGACGGGGCGCTGCAGACGGGGGCTGCCGTGGGTCCTGGCGCCATGGCTGCCTCCCCACCCCAGGAGGAGGCCGGTCTCCCCAGGAGCGGCCAAGCAGTGCAGAGGCCACGCCAGAGCTGGAGCCGGGAACACCTGCGGCTGGAGGGCGTCCGTCCGTCCTCCTGCCCGGCCCTGTGTCCGTCTGCTGCAGCCTGTGGGCACCGGTGGACTCGGCCCTGGGCCCAGCACCCTCGGTCCAGAGTGGCCTGCAGCAGGCTGGGCTCAGGGCCCAGACCTCACAGCCCGAGGGAGCCTGACCCTCCGAGGTGCCGCTCGGCCCCAGATGGCATCTTCTGTGCATGCTCCTCCTGCCTCAGCCGCAACGTCACCGGCCATAAACAGCCGGCTCCCCGTCAAGTCGGCACTGCCTGCCCAGGAAGCTTTTAATTCTCAGCCTCCTCCGCAGAGCGCTTGCTGCCCCTGGGGAGGGAATCCGCGTGGACCAGCCCCAGGGCAGTGTGGCGGCTCAGAAAGGTCTTTTAAACCTCCATCCGTGACAAGTGGTTTTAATTTTCTTTATGAAATCTGCACGTTTCCACCAAGAGCATTTATAACCTGGTATATAATTAAAACATTTACTGCAACTTCAGAGGATTCAGGAAGGTGGGCAGCCAACAGCTCTCTACTCTCCATCACCTCATCATCCCGGAAAGATAGAGAAGAATTTTTTATTGCAGCCCTTAAATTGTGGTACCTTTCTGAGTCTTGATGCCTTTGGAAATCAAGAAAGACAGAGCCCCCCGCGGGGAAATCGTGCATGCCCTCGGGCGGCTGCATTTCGCAGGCGCTCGGGGAAGTTCGCCAGCCCCCTCCCCGCAGCCCCTCAGGCGAGCCCTGGGCCCCGGACCGTGTGATGGGGACAGGGCTCCCACCAGACAGGGATCATGGAATCCGGTTTAAGGCACCGGCCGCCCTGCTGTGCGTCTCTCTGCCCCCTCACTCCGCCCCATTTCCTGCCTGTTCCGCGCTCTTCCTCCCCGGATGTGATCCCCGTGCACTGGAGTTCAGCTCCCCGGCTAACCGATCCCCTCCTGGGGGGCCGGGGGCTGCTCTGGGCTCTGGCGAACACCCCGCCCCCGCCCCAGCCCGTCCTCCCGAGACGCTGGCCGTGGGAAGGGCCAGGAGGCAGGCGGTGGGCCGTGGGAGCTGAGTCCTTTCATCAGCGACCCCCAGGGGCTCTGCAAGTATCCAATAAATGTCGGGGGAACCAGCCAATGAGTGCGCAGGTGGATGACAGCACGGCCCTCAGCCTAAATAAAAGGTGTCTGATCCTCAGACACACCGACGCCTATCAAAATAGCAGTCACAGCCGAGAAGCAGGAACGATTTTCTTCCCACCGCGTCACCAGGCTTCGTTTACATAACCGAAACCGCAGAACGAAGGGTTCCTCGGGACCCCCCGCCCCTGCAGGCGGGCACCGAGCCCCAGAGGTGCGTGCGGAATGCACGGGCAGCCGCCCTCGCCCCGGCCGCGGGGTGCACGCGCACATGCGATAAGACACGGAACACCCCTTGGGGACGCTTCGATTTGCATAGTGCTGGGCTGACACTCTCACCGCGACATACTGGTGACGTTCGCGCCGCTGGAGAGGGGCCGGGGCCCGGGGAGGGCGGCGCAGCCCCGGGGCCACGGTCACTCTGGGCCCCGGACACGAACGACCCTTGCTGTGGCCTTGGGTCTCCTAAACCCCGCGCTGTGGCACCGTGGCTTCATTTCAGACCCCTTCAGCCCTCATTTCCCGCCGTCTCGCGGGCAGCGGCCACCCTAGGCCCGGGCGTCGGTAAACGGCGCTCCCGCAGCCGGACACGGGGGCCGGCGGGGCCGCGACGCGGAGAGGCGCAGCGCCTGGCCCAGGGCGGGACCGCAGACCGCGCTTCGCACCGCGCGTCAGCCCGCCGGCCACCCCGCGGCCGCAACCCGCGCCGGACTCAGCGCCCACCGCCCGGCAGCCTGCGGGCGAAGACGCAGGTGGCAGGCGGAGCGGGCCGGCGGGGCGCCCTGCGTCCCCGAGGGGCGCCCCTCCGTGCCGCGCCCCGGGCCCGAGACCCGCGACCGCTTACCTCGGAGAGGGAGCGACTGCAGCGGCGGCGCCTCCGCGACTCGGCCGCGCGCGACCGGGTCCAGGGCCGAGCGCTCGCGCCGCCGCCGCCCTGGCCCCGCCCCCGGCCCGCCCCCACCGGCCTCGGCCCCGCCCCCGGCCCGCCCCACCGGCCTCGGCCCCGCCCCCGGCCCGCCCCCACCGGCCCCGGCCCGCCCCCGGCCCCAGGAACGCGCAGGGCGCACGAGGCCGGCGGGCGCGGCGCCTCTGCCCTACAAGGCCGGCTCGGCGCAGGCACCGCAGCCGCCGGCGCAGCGGGCAGGGCCGTGGGAACCCCGTGGTGCGCTGCGCGTGTGGCCGCAGCTGGCCCTCCGGGGCCCCCGGGACGGCCCGCGCGGGCTCCGCGCCCCCGCGGGCCCCAGGCGGGCGGGGTTGGCAGCTGCGGGAGGATGAATGGGCGCGCGGACGGGCTTACCGGGTGGGGCGGTTGGGGGCGCTAGCCTCTCCGCGGAGACGCTCCGGCTACAAAGGGGAAGGTGGCGGCGGGCGGCTTGGACCCCACGGAGGGTGCGCAGGTCGGGGGCGGGCAGTGGGGCTGCGCCCCGAAGAATTTGAGGACAACGGGTGGCGGTGCGGCGAGCGCCTTGGTGGGGCACCGAGGCGGGGAAGCAGGTCCGTACCAGGCACCGGGCACCATGCGCCCCTGGACCGCCTTCCGCGGGGACAGGCAGCGCCTACGCCCCCACCTCGGCCCCAGCTTGAGGCCTTCCTTGTCTTGCGCGGAAGGACGACGTGGGCCTGCCCGGTCACCTGCGTGAGGAGCCATCCCCAAAGCCTCTTCCAGTTTTTCCTTGCCTCTGCCCCATGCGAGCCCTGCGCGGGGGAGGGGCCGTGTTGGTCTTCAGCAGAAAGTCCTGGGGCCGGGATGACCGGGAGTACTAGCCCAAGTGCTGGGACTTGGGGTGCACCCTCAGGACCCCTACAGTGGGGGAGGTTTCCTCAGGCTGTTGAGAGCCTGGGGTGTGGCCTTTAGGTCGCTTCCAGCTTCATTGCTGTGGCTCCCTTGGAGCTGGGCAAGGAACCCCCATCCCAGGCTCTGTCCCTACCCTCCTGGCTGCAGACCCCCCCAAACCCCCTCCAGGCTGTCCTCAGTCTCCTAGCTGCAGGAACCCCCTCCCCCCATAAAGGTAACTTCCAGGCTCCACCCCACTGCAGACCCGCCCACACAGCCCTCCAGGTGCCTCTGGGTGTCAGCGCCTCACCTGAGTGGGAAGTGCCTGCAGCGGCCCAGCTGCAGGGTTCACCTCAGGTTCCAGCCAGGTCAGGGAGCCTGGTGAAGGCAGCAGAGGAAGTTGGGGTGCGGAGCCAGAGAAGGGGCAGTCGGTGCTGGCTGTCCACCAGACCACCGGCCCAGAGCGCGAGGACATGTTCTCCGTGCTGCTCAGGGAGCCGGGTGCCCAGAGGCAGGCTGGGGTGCACGGCACCCCCCACAGTGCTTCTGGGTACCCGTGCCTTCCTGCCAACCTCTCTGGCTTCTATGTCCGCTCAAAACTGGCCCAAAGATGGGCTTCTAATTCTCATCCCTCTGCGAAGGTGCCCCCCACCCCCAGAGCCCGGCGAGCCTGGGAACTCAGCTGGAGGAACGGGGGACACAAGCGCGTCCCCCCGCGCCCCGGCCTCATGCTTCTGTTTGGGGTGAAGCTGGGCCGTGCCTTCTCGGTCCACACAGCCCTCGGCACTGCTGGCACCTGGAACTTACTACCTGTGGTGCACACGAAACAATGAAAATGTTGCTATTACGTCCCCGTAACCGTATGAGCCAGATGGCTGTTGAGCCCATTTCTCAAAACCTGCACGAGCGCTCGCGCTGACCGCGGCGTGTGTCGATGTTAGCTGCAGTGGGGGCGAGCGCCCGGCTTCACGGAGCGCGGCCACTGGGGCGGAGAGGCCCCGGGCAGGGCCCGGGCGGCCAGCCAGCTGCCCTGGGACCAATGTGGAGCCTCCACTGCAGGCCCCCCCGGGGCTCCACTCTGGACTGCCGTGGCCCCAGCTGGGTGGTGGCCGTGCCGTGCACGAAGACTTCTGGTCACCTGTGAATGACGTGTTGTTTGGGGCTCGTGGGTGTGCTGCCGTAACAGGGCGTCGGTTCAGTCCACCCTTAGAAAGTCACCGAAAGTCGTGGCCCAGGGTCTCACCAAGCTGGAACGGTCCCCCTCCGCGAGGGCACTGCACGTGTCACCCTGCGTCGGGAGTCTAAGTGGCGCTTCCTGCCGAGTGCTGCCTGCTGACTCTCAGTCCACTGACCCTGGGCGACCTTTGACCCTCAGCCGGCGGGTGTGCGGTATACGAGGACACAGTGAGGCTTTGCAGGGCGGCAGAATTGCCTGCATTTGTAGGATATGGCTGATTTCCTGGGGCCCAGGGGACAAAGGACCACATACCGGCAGTTTAAACCACAGAAGCCACCCTACTCTGGGGCTGGAGGTCCCAAGTCAGGTGTCAGCCCAGCACTCTCACTCCAGAGGCGCTAGGGAGTGACCTTCCTGCCTCCTGCCGCTGCTGTGCTCCAGGCCACCCTGGGCTCTGGCCCCGCCCCCCACCTCTTCCTGGGTGTCGTGCCCTCCGACCCCAGCCCCATTTGCCTCCTTCAGAGTGTCTCTTACAACAGTGCTCGTTAGATTTAGGGTCACCTGGGTAATCCAGGATGATCTCATGTCGAGGTCCCCGATTATATCTGCAGAGACCCTTTCTCCAAACGAAATCACGTTCTGAGATCCTGGCGGGCGTCAGCCCAGAGCAGCCTCTCTCCTCCGCCCTCCCTCCCGGTGCTGGTCGGCTCCGGAGATGGCCCCGGCTGCCCTCCCTGGCTTCCTGAGTAGAGTTTGTGTCGCTTGCTCACAGTTGGGAGCATGTGTGACAGGCAGGTCAGGTAGGGGAGGCAGGAGACGGGTCCCAGCCCAGCTCCCTGCCACCCTCCACTGAAATGGCCACCCGAGAGCCCAAGGTTTAAAACTTATGAAGACAGATTTCAAGTTTATTGCCATTAAATTTTTATTATTTCCTATAAAATTTCCTAAAGGATTCCAAAGAATATTCTTAAAAGTTACTAAACTTATATACACTTATAAACATTACTAATCAGCAAAAGTAAAAATGTGGCACCAAGTTCCCTTAAATCAAGTTCTTCCTGGAAAAGCGTAACCATGTTTGGAAAAGGACAGACTTTTTTTTTTTCATGGACGTCTTTTGAAACATAACTACGAAGGGTAAAATGCAGAGTTCGTTAAAGTCTCCGCGCCGTGCCGAAAGCAGAGGGCAGAGTCTGGGTCGCTCTCAGCCCTGCTGGACAGGACGCGCGGCCTGCGCGGGCGCAGGGGCCGCTGCCGCCACGTGGCAGGGGCGGGGTCGGATCCTGAGGATGTGGGGGGTGCGGGGGCGGGTGCGGAAGCATCTGCGAGGTGTTTGCAGATGCTCCGTATTAGGGCCTGTGCACTCACAGGTCACGTCCCTCCCAAAGGTCCGACTGGTCGGGCTTTGGGCATTCGGCGGACGCCTGCAGACTGCCGTCCGCGGGCTCCACGGAGTCCACCGAGGCGCAGCTGAACTGCGTGCTGTGCGCCGAGCACTGCTTGGCCCGGGCCCGGCCCTGCGCGATGGGCAGCCCCGCGCGGCCGGACGGCTCGCCCCAGCACAGGAACACCTCTTTGGGCGGCTGCGCGGGCCGGCGGCGGCCCGCCTCCTGCGCGTCCTCCTCCTCCTCCTCCAGGAACACGGTGGTGGTCGCCAGGCGCTGGGCCTCGCGGCTGTTGAGACGGACCCTCCAGGGCCCCGGGGTCGGCGTGGGTGGCCTGATGCGGCCGCGCTGCAGGCTCGGCCCTGGGCGGTACCCGGCGGGCTCGGGGCCCCGCTGCAGCCAATTGGCCTGGGCTCCTGCAAAGGGGGGGGGGGCCGGGTGAGTGGCCGCGAGGGCGGACGCCCGCCTGCGGCCCCGACAGCAGCCCCACCGGGACGGCACAGGCTGCGGCCCCCTCCGGGGACGCTGCCGACCTCGCAGGGCGGCCCACCCACCGCGTGGAGGCCTCTGCCTTTGCTCCGGTCTCTAAAACGCCCCAGGAGCCTCACGACTTTCTTTGCGCGGCTCCATATTGTTAGGCTGGTTTCTGCCGACCTCATTTTTTTAAAGACGCTGTTGTAACTGGTGTTTCTCATCTTCTAGCGTTTCGTTCTCACGAGTAGAAATGTCTCTTTCGTCCTCATTCTTAAAAGACTCCCTTAGGAGCAGACGCCCTGCCTGGCTTCCCCCAGCTCACTGAAGGCTGTTGCCCTTGCCCTGGCTTCCCTTAGTCCCCGCGGGGCTAGGCTCGCCGGCGCCCCTTGGAAGAGAGTCTGTCTTTTATCGCTGGATATTTAAATACATGTATGTTTTTTCTTTCTCTCAGGTGTTTGTCAGTTTGCTTATGATGTATCTAAAATTTTACTTACCATTTTAGATTCACTGGACTTGGTGAATCTGTGAGCCAGTATCTTATGAAAGTTCTGCCAGATTCTCAGCCATCCTCCCTTTAAATATTCTCTTCACAATTTTCTCCCTTTCCGGGATTCTGGTTACACACATCATTCTCTCGGATGTCGCATTTCTTTGCCCGTTTAAATAATTTCTTCAGCTCTGCCCGCAGCCCACTAACGCAGCGCTCAGCTGTTCCTGATACGCTGTCGGACCCAGTGACCCTTTCCATTCAGTGACACTTTTGCATTTCTCCGTGCTTTAACGGTTCCTTTGTGAACGTGCTTGGTAGCTTACCGCGCTTACTCCTTGGTCTAAGCATCGTTCTCTCCATCTTCTATTTCTCCAAACGCAGTAACCGCAGTTGTTTGGCGCCTTCGTCCGTGCATCCGGCGCCTTGGTCTGCGTCCGTCGCTGCAGCCGCTGACCCTCACTCACGGCATCGCTGCCACGTGCGGCCGGCCGTTTACTGAGAGCTGCTGTTTCCTTTGTAGTTTGACTTGTGAAGAGCCTTTGATGGAGCAGACTGGGGAGGCGCTGGGGGTGCTGCCTGGCCCCTGGAAATGGCGCGTGCAGACCCCGCCTACCCTAACCCTCGGCCTGGGGCGGCCGTGGCCACCGCCGAGCAGCGTCAGGGAGGGAGGTCCGAGCCGCCAGCCGGCCAGCAGCGGCCTTCTCTTTCCTCTCAGCTCCGAGGCCTCAGATGGCCGACTACTCCTCTGTCCTCGGGACGGAGAATGGGGTCCTTCCTTCCTGCAGCGATGGCGGGGCCCTCTGCGGCCCAGTTTCACAGATGACTTATCGGCCTCCCTTTTGGCTGTGCTCTGAGCCTGGTCTTCCCTTCCACCTCCCAGAAAGCTGTGAAAGGTCCCCCAGGGCTGGCTGGTGCCAGGGGTGTCCCCTCTGGGTTTTCTCTTTGCCTCTGGCCCTGGCCAGAGAGTCCCTGACTGTCCTGCCAGCCCTCACACCCACGTACACGGTACCCACACACCCGCGGGGCTTGTGTGTCTCAGAGTCGGCCAGCCCACCCCAAAATCGACCAGCTGCGTGGCCACACCTGCAGGCTCACGCTCCATTTGACAAATATCTTTTCTTCTTTTTTGCTCCCTTTTTCATGTGTGTCATCTGTTCGTACTTCATATTTAAAAGCCACCTTTAATCCTTTCGGGAATTATGTGAAAATCAAACGGGCCGTCTCAGCCTCAGCCCCCTTTCCAAGCCGGAGTGGCGGTCCCCACACTGGGGCGTGTGCGGAAGGGTGCACACCTGTGCAATGTTGTCATCGTAAATGCTGTTTAAGAGCTGAGTTGTTGAAAAATGAGGAGACGCCACTTAAAAGCGCTCTGGAGAGGAAAGACGACCCATGAAAACGCTGCCTGGGATGACCTGAAGTCACCTGGAGTCACCTGAAGTCACCTGAAGTCACCTGAAACCTCGCAGGCAGGACGTGGAGGCCAGTCTCAGCTTCCCTAGAACACATTGTCCTTTTTGTTTCAGTCACTAATCAAACTGTCCCGTGGAAGCTGGTGTGTGTCCACCGCTAAGGTGGCCGCCACTGCCCGTCGGGGCGCACAGCTCAGACCGGCGGCCATGCGGAAGGGTGCTGGAGGCCGCACTCAGTCACAGCGGGGGTGCGGCCAGGCAGGCTGGGGCGTCGGGGCTGCACGGGGCTGCGTGGGGGCTCCAGCTTGTCCTCCGCCACCCCTGAGACACCAGGCGCCCGAGCTGCTGACCGTCCACTGGTGGTTTTCTCGTTAGGAAATATTTTCGCGCTCTACGGATTCTAACTGGGGAAGATCGCCACACGACCCAAACCGCACAGTATCTTACCGAAAGCTAAGCCTTCATTTTTAGCTCTGTCTCCATAGGTGGGCCACTTCATTTCCTCTTGCTGGTCCCTGGCAACCTACAGAGAGAAATGATAGGGGACATGTGGCGTAGTATTTGTTCTGCCCCCGAAGGGGACGGACAGGCCTGCCGTCCCTCTGGTGAGGGGACGGGGCACCCTCGCCGCCCGGGGTCAGAACGTTCACTGCGTGTGGGGCTGAGTGTGACCGTGCTGGGCACCCTCGCCGCCCGGGGTCAGAACGTTCACTGCGTGTGGGGCTGAGTGTGACCGCGCTGGGCACCCTCGCCGCCCGGGGTCAGAACGTTCACTGCGTGTGGGGCTGAGTGTGACCGCGCTGGGCACCCTCGCCGCCCGGGGTCAGAACGTTCACTGCGTGTGGGGCTGAGTGTGACCGCGCTGGGCGGCAGACGCTGGCTTTGTCCTCTGTGTGCCCACCACGCAGAGACCAGTGGTGGCCTGCCAACGAGTGCGGGTCTCGCGGTGGCCGACTGCCGCAGGGAATAGCCCGGCCGGGGCACACGGCCGTGCCCACTCCTGGAGGAGGCCCACGCACTCACAACAGGACGGGTCAAGGCCGGCCACGGCAGCGCCAGCTCAGTAGCAGACTTCTGGGAACCATCCCAGGGCCCTCCGCGGCGGGCGGGGAAGTGGCTTGGGAAGAGGCAGCCACAGAAGCAAAAGCACACGGACCACGGTGACACGTGTCAACAGGCTTGACAGCTTAGGACTAAGTGAAAAAGTGATTCCCCAAAGACCTAAACAGTTTCCACACACAGTGTCCTTTCTGCAAAGTCAAAGCAACCAGCGAACTGCGTGTGTGCATTTCTCAGAAACACGTGTAATCTAAAGCAGCAAATTAAAAGGAAAACAGGAACGAAGAACATTAGTGGGGTGCAAGGACCGGAGTGGGGGCCACGCCAGCAGATGGGGGCCAGGTCAAGACCCGGCCTCTTTCTGGGTGGTGGTCCTTCTGTCACCAAAAATAACTAACTCAAACGTCAGTAAATGCAAAGCAGACCGTACACAGACCAACAACGAGAATGCCCCAAGCCGAGGGGCACAGCGGATGCGGGTCCTCATGCCTGGTGACAGCCACCGAGTGGGCGGCGTCCGTCCCACCCACACGTCCTGGCCCACGTCACGGGACTTCTCGCTTGCACACGTCCTCGCTCAGCTGGCCTTCGACGCCTGCCTGGGTCCCACTTGGCTCAGTCACACACACACCATCTCTGTTCCCCAGTTCCTGCACTCAGGGATCCCCAACATCGTGAAAAACCCCAAACAGAGAAGTCGAGAGGATGACTCAGAGAACAGCCGTAAAATGCCCGCCACCGCAGACCATCGCGGCCGGCACTGCGCCCTGCACACTTTGTCACACGACTGTCCCTCGCCTCACGTCCAGTGCGTGTCAAAGCCGGCGGCACACAGCCACACACCTGACCACAGCAAGCCGCGGAGGCTCCGGCTCCGTGACGGCCACCTCTGCACTCGTGTCGCACACGCACACGCACACGCACACGTACACGCACACGCACACGCGTGCCCCACCGCCGAGGACATTTTTTGACCCCTGCTTTCTCTGCTGTAGCCACCTCAGCAGCACCCCTGGGAACACCATGAATGTCTCACACCTGTGAAACGGCACTTCTGAGTATGGAATATGGTCCCAGCTTCAGTTTGGGGGGAGCCTGACACCCCGCAGTCGGCTCGGGGCGGCCGCTCTGCTCACCATGGTCGGTGAGGCGCTCTGGGGGATGATGGACATGATGGAGCTGGAGCTGGAGGTCCTGGACAGTGGCTGGAACACCGTGTGCATGGCCCTGTGGGGGGTGGGAGGGCGTGAGGGCCTCGCTGGGCTGAGCGCGGACGCCCCGGGGACATGCAGCTCGGGGGCGTGGGGCGTCGCTCCCACCCGCCGCAGGAGGGGGGGCGTCGTAATGGGCGACTTTCTGCCTTTGTGAGATTAAAGGCGAACAAGTCGCATGCGCTGTGGGTGGGGCCGCGTGCCGCGTTCCTGGGCCGAGTGGCCGAGGACACAGTCGGCACCCGGGCTCGGGGGCGAGTGCAAAGGATGCGGCCCGGGTAACCGCGCACGGCCGCGGACCACAGAGAGGGCTGAGCGTGCCGACCGGTCCCGGACACGCGGGATGGGAGTGGCCACAACCCAGACGCGTGGGCGGCAGCTGTGGTGGGCGGGCGGAGGGCCCGAGACGCCTCCGTGAGTGATGCTGGGGGCCGTGTGAACGGCCGGCAGCGTCAACGACGGTGACTGAAACAGTTCTGTTTTCTGTTATGCCACCGCAGTATTTAAGATAGCCCATCGCACGTGAATTGTTTTTCTAAGCTATTTGAGTGAGGACGCCACACAGCCATTTTTCAGAGACGTGGCACAACTCGAGGAAGCTTGCGAACTTACCCTGGCGTGGGCAAGGTGAGGCCGCCATCCGTCTCCTGTGAGGGAACAAGCGACAATTCACAAAATGAAAAAGGCAGGCGCCGCTGACATCGAGCTCGTTAAACAAAATTCGGGTCTGTCGCGGGAGGGGCGTGGGGGCCTCTCGGGCTCCGAGGCCACGGCCTCAGCTGTGTCCCCTCCAGCTTCACGCGTTCACGCCCTGACCCCTGCCACACGAGCCTCCAGAATCGCGAGGCGCTACGTGTGTCGTGCGAGCCCCGGCCTGTGGCCCGCCACGGTCGTGCGGGCGGAGCGCACGCCACGCGCCCGCTCCGTCTCTCCTGGGCGAGAACCGGGGAGGGGGCTGCGTCCCATGACGGCAGGCGGCGGCGTCGGGCGACACCCCCGCTTCCTCTGGATCCCGGACAACACTTGGCGGTGTCAGGATTTTTTATTACAGTCACTCCCCTGGGTGTCTGGTGACATCTTATTGTGGTTTTACATTTGACTAATGACTAACCACATGGAACATTTTTTCATGTGCTTATTTACCATCCATAAATCCCTTTTGGCGAAGACTTTGTTCAAATCGAACCCTAACCCTAACCTTAACCTTAAATTTTGAAAAAGTCCAGTGTGCCGTTTTTTCCCCTTCTTTTTTGAACTTTAAAATAATTTTTAATATTATTTCATGTACTTTTACTCTAGAAATCATGCAACCAAATGTAACACTTTGGAAAATAAACTAAAACTTACCTAGAGTTCAATTATCCTATTGCCTTTTCATGCATTTCCTATAGGATTTGGTTTCTGTTTCTTACAATTGGCAAATATGCTACACATATTCTTATGTGTGGCTTTTCCCACTTACTATATCATAAGCACTTTAAAAATATTGTTATATGGTTTTCATATCCACTATTTTCAATGGTTCCCTCACATTTCTAGACTGAATATTCAGCCTGTTTTAATCATTCACCTAATTTTTGGATTTTTAGATTATTTCAGATTTCTCATTATTATAAACATTGTTCAGATCACACACATTACATGATTTCTTCCAGGGGTGACAAATTTTACATCTTAAATTTAGGTCTGTGATCAATTTTGATCATAGTTTATAAGGCTGGAGTAGGCACTAAGTCATTTTAATTTCGATATGGAGATCCAGTTGTCGGACTCACTCTCATTTCTCCCCACTGGACGGCCATGGAGCCGCGTCCAAGCCGACAGGCCGTAGGGTGAAGGTTTATGTCTGCGATCGTCACTCCTTGCATCGCGTGTGGCTGTGCGAGGCCGCTCTGCCCTGTCCTACACTGTAGCTTCACAGCGTTTCCTCAGACTATATGTGATCTAGAATGCGGCTGGCTTTTAAAAATTTTTGGCCACTCTGTTTTCTAAATTTCCATACAACTTTCAGGATCAATTTGTTCATTTCCTTAAAAATCAAATCAAAACTAAACGAAAACAACCCTGGGGATGTGACAGGAATTCTCCCAACCTCAATTCCAGGGGTGGCCTGGGCACCCGCCCTGGTGCTCAGCCCTGGGTCGAGGACGTGCCCAGAGGCTCGGCGCTCACCGCTGGTGCTGAGTCCTCGGAACTCGTGGTGATGCTGATCCCGTCAATGGCAGATAAAGCAATTAGTGAAGGGTTCCTGGACAGCAGTGGGCTAGGAGAGAAGGAGGAGTCACACGTGTCGGCCAGGGGGCCCCGGCTCTGTGGAGGGTCTCGGGCCCTTGGGACCTGCCTGTCACACAGGCTCACCCCAGGCTTTTCCTCTGCTCTGCAGAGGCACCAGCAGTCCCGGGGACACCCTTTGAGTAGCTGCTGCTGACTTCACGACACTGGACAGGGTCCCTGGGCAGGTGGCAAGGCAGGGGTCACCTGGGAGGGGCCCAGGAGAGGGAGGGAAGTCTGAACCAGTGGGCGGGTGCCACCACCACCAACGTAGGACAAGTCAGCCGACCAGCTAAGCCTCACATTTGGCAGGAGGGAGATTTTCGAGTTTGCCAAGAGTGGGGGCCATGGCTCAGGGTGTGGGACAGAGTCAGAGGCTGTGGGTCCCCAGGAGAGGCACAAAGAGGACCCAGACTCTCCACCTCGCACAGGCTCACAGACAGAGGAGAATAAGTGAGCACCGTGTGCGCCTTACGCTGTCATAGGCAGAGTCAGTACCGACTCTGCCGTGAGCTGCACGGACGGCCACGCGGTCAGTAATGACACGAGCTACCATCTGTCTAAGTGTTGTCACAGCCCCCGTAATAAGCCATCAGGGGTTAGCATCCCGCGGACAGCTGAGTCTCAGCCGCTAAAACCACTTTGGCGAGTGCACACACTTACCAGGGTGGAGGTGAGAGAAAGTCAGTCAGGACCTAGTGGGGGAGGGGGATGAAGGAAATATCGTGAAATTAAAACCAAAGTTGCTGACACTGAGCTCGTCGCACACAGAATTCAAGTCAGCGTTTACTGGATTTAAATAGGGCCAGGGCCCGCGGTGGGGACAGACCCCTCCTCCCACCGCCCGGGACACGCACACCTGCATTCTCCCTGCTCCTTCAGGAAAACCCAGAACGGGAATGCTGGTTCAAGGGCACACGCGCGTGTCAGGTGTCAGACGCGGCCGAGCCTCCTCCTAGGTGCTGA
>CM053501.1:140862-155887 GCA_028627145.1 Eidolon dupreanum | reverse complement strand
CACAAGCTCGTGCAGGCACCGCACACGTGTGCACACAGCTCATGCCCCCCACACGCACAAGCTCATGCAGGCACTGCACACGCGCAGACACGCACGATGCACACGTGCACACGGTCCACAGTGCACGCGCACGCTGGCAGAGCTGCGGCTCTCCACACCCTGCAGGGCGTGCACTCTGGACAGGCCCGGAGACCCACGTGCAGGAGGCACGTGTGCCCCTCCCCCACACACCCAGGGGTGCTGGGGCATAGCAGTGGGTGGGCACCGGCAAGGACCCCATCTGCTCCCTGGGCCTTTCCTGGGAGGCAGAATGTCAGCTGCTCAGACACTTAGGGGCCCCCAGCTCCCAGAGATGGCGGGCTCCCCCGTGGATCCCGGGGCTATCTCGTGGCCGCAGCTGTCTGCGGGGGCTGCGGAATGGGGGACTGGGCAGCTGTGGCCCCAGCCCAGGGAGGGGTCGTGGCCACCACCCAGTCAAGACTGGCCTGTGGCAGCTGCCGGAGCCCGCAGAAGGGGGCAGGCAGGCCCCTGCGACTGGGCGGCTTGCTGGCCGCGTCCCGTGGGGCCGGATGGCGGGGCTCACGCCCTCATCCCTGGGGGGGAGAGGTGGCCGGGGCGTGACCAGGTCGCTGGCAGGCAGTGTCGGGGCAGGTCGTGGGGTCCTGCGGGGCGGGCGGTTTGGCGGCGAGCCCGCTCTGTTCAGGGGCGGTTGCCAGGGCCCGGGCCCTGCCGCCAGCTGGGGTATCGGCGGCCTTTGTTTAGGTCTTGTCGCCATGGCAGCGCCTGTTTGTTTTGATGTTACTATGTGTTAAATTTTAAACAAATTTCTTGCGGCTCTATACCAGGTCTTGATGGAGGGCTGTTGTTACCTAGACAAAGACGCCTGTCCCCTCCCCGCCCCGAAGGGTGGGCAGAGGTCAGCCTGAAACAGTAATCAAACAAGGCTGTGTGCACAGGCAGGAGTGTCACCCCAAAGCCCCGCTCGAGGGGCCGTGGACAGCGCCACCCCTGCCGTCCTGCCTGCGTGCGCAGGGGCAGGCTCTGGGGGCCCCACCCTGCAGGTGGACAGGCGGGGCCCAGGGAGAGGGTGGGGGTCTCCGCTGCAGCCGCCCCCGCCCCCCGTCCTCCCGCGGGGCGCCATGTCTGTTCCCCGCGACGCCCGTGCCAGCAGACGGCTCAGCCAGTGTCCGGCTTCTGGGTCCCAGGTTAGGAGGGCGCAGGCAGGCGGGGCTCCCGGGGCCCGTCCCGGGAAACCTGGAAAGCTGCCCTGTTCTCGCCACACGTGTCGGCCTCGCCACGCCACGTGAGAACTGCCCGAGCCAGGACTCGGGGTCGGGGGCCACCGGCCTGAACCCTGGCGCCTGCCGAGCACGCTGGGTGCGCACGGGCGGGGGCCCCTTCGCAGCGCGATCGCGAGGTGGGGTCCCGCGGGGGGCTGGTGGAGTCCGCAGAGCTCTGTGCAGGATGGGCCGCGGAACACCGCTGGCGACACAGAGACTGCTCAGAGCCCCGGGACCCCCACACCCCCTGCCCCTGGCGGGGAGCGCGGCCTGCACCGCCCACACTGGGCCTTGCGCCCCGCGGGGGCGCACGCACCCCGCAGTGCTTCGGCTCGGGTGCTGGGGTCTCGCGGTGTCCGGAGGCTGTGGTGGCGCCTGCGCCGCAGCTCCCTCTCGTGGCCACCCGCGGCGGTGCAGGGCGTCCGGGGGCTTCCACCGGCAGCCTCCCGGGTCCCGCCCCTCGGGGCGAGTCCAGACCCTGGCGCCGCCGCCAGAGTCCAGCCCAGGCCCGCACGAGGCACACCGGAGATCCGGACGACGGGCTCCTGCTTAGGGGAAGTAATGAATGTGGGGGTCACAGCTCGGGGTCCTGGGCACCCAGACATGAGATGTGAGCGGCGCTCAGCACCTCGTCATCCGCCCGCCTCCCAGAGGGGACCCTGGGCGTGAGCCCTGTGCCAGTTGGTGCTGGTGCTGGGCTGCCGGTCACTGAGCCCTCCCGGACGCACTGGCCGAACAGGAGCCCTTGAGATGGCCCTGGAGGCACGCACGTCCACCCTTGTCTGGGCTGGCCCATGGGGCCCTGGGACCGTCGGTAGCCACCGGCTCGGCGCCTGTCTGCCCTGAGTTGGGCCTGGGAAGCGGGGTGAAGCCCCAGCTCGCCGGGCCTTGTGTGTGGGGTGACCCCGTTGCTGCGGGGCCAGCTTTCCAGCACAATGGGGCCTTCTGAGCGGGCGCCGGGGGGCTCGGTGTGGGGGCACCGCGCTGTGTGGAGAGCCGAGTAATGCGCTCGTGCCCGGGGGGGGCGCCATTATCACCCTCACACTCCCTGGGGCCTCTCAGCAGCCAGGCACTGTGCGCGCTGGGGAGGGTTCCGGAACCCGCTCGGCGGTCAATATGGGGACACATGGGGACACCTGGGCCGGCCTGGCAGAGCGGGCGAGTCAGGGCCCTGAGCCTGTGCGTCCGCCCAGTCTGAACGTGGCCTCTGACAGGAGCCCCTGCCGGCTCCCCCACCCCGGCCTGAGTGACTCACACTGGCAGCGCCTGGTGCCGAGAGGGCTGTGTGCCCCCGTGGCTGGTCACTGGGCTGGCTGCCAGGCCTGCGTCTGCATGCCACCCCGGGCAGCCTGCGAACAGGAGATGGGCGCGCCTGGGACAGCCCGGGACAGATGGGCCTCCAGGCCCTGGAGGTGACCCCCTGGCCGGGCCGGGAGGGAAAGAGAGGCCGTGTGTACACTGGTCCAGGCTGTTGGGCTGAGGGCAGCTGCCCGGAGTGGCCTGGCCGTGGGACCCCGGTCGGTATAGCTCGGCACTGTGGACTCTGGCGTGTTTGGGGGCGAGGCCGGGCGCTTCGAGGCACAGAGCCCGTCGGCAGCACAGAGTCCGATGAAGCCCTGTGTCCACCACGGCGCCCAGCCCTGCCCCGTGGTCGTCGGGACAGACAGCTCTGAAGGCTTCCCACCCCTCCTCCCACGTGGCCGCTGCTCGGCCCTCCCCTGACCAGCGGCGTCGCTCAGCCGGCCCCGTGTCTCGAGACACACGTGTAACGTGCGAGCGAAGCCTCGCGTGTCCACTGACCGCTTTAAGACACCAGGCGTTCCCGGGTTCTGGTGACGATGAGCAGAACTGTCACTAGACAGTTACAGCCTGTGAGCGCAAGCTTTCGTTTCTCGAGTGAGAACCAGGGACGGGGTGGTGGGGTCGTGACCTGTAAGAAACGGCCGAAGTGCCTTCCACAGTGGACGCCATGCTGCGTCCCCACTGGCTGCGTGGGGGCACCGAGCCGTTGTCTCATCCCACGAGCGTGCAGCACGTCCCTGGGGACGGATGGCATGCAGTCTCCACGTGCTGGTTTGCTCCTAAGAGATCTTCTGATGAAGCATCTGGCTCAGATATTTTACCCAGTTTTTTTCGTTGAGTTTCTCCTTATTGGTGACTCTTAAGGGGTTCCTGTCCATTCCCGGTACAGCCCTTTTTGGAGCTGACTTCTGTATCTGGTGCAAGGCTGGGATCGGAGCTCTTTACACGAGTGACCGTTCTTCCATCTCCGCTTGCTGAAAACATGGTCCTTTCTCCACTGAAGAGTCTGCTCCCTTGTTGAAACCCTTACGTGTGACCCGCTTCCGGCGCGGGGCTGTCGCCACTGTGGGCCTGCCGCTCGTCTCGTCCCCAGGGCAGCTGGGCGGCGTGGGCTGCTCTCCGGCCCGCGGCAGAAGCGAGGTGGGCTTTCTGCGCCTGTCCCGCCCGTGAGGTGTGCAGTGGCGTGTGCGAGTGTCCTCCACACCATCTCTGATTTTGAAACACTGGAAACACACCCAATGGATTATCTGGGGAGGATCCAGTCAAAGTGGCAAAAACGTTGAAGTTAGGAAAGGCGAGGAGCCCGTGCGGAGCCTGTGACGCGTCCGTGTGCGCATGAACTGCGCGCGGGCCCAGCGCCCACCTCGCCGGGCGTCTTGGGGAGGGCGTCCCCTTGCGGTAGAGGTGACACGCGGACTGCCTGCGGAGGCCCCAGGCAGGACTGAGGTCTTGTCCTTATGGTCCGGATCCCATGAGCTCCCACCCTCGTTTTTCTTTGAAGTCCTTCCTGCGAGGAGACCGCACACACGCCCCTCTAGAGCTGGGCGGGGGCTGTTTGAATGGCCGGTGGCCGTGGCCGTGAAGGATGTGCTTCCTTTAAGCTTTTTTCCAAGACAGTTTGTATTGGCTGCGGTTGCCGGTGACAACCGCTGGGTGTAAACACCGCGGCCAGGGCCCAGGCGGGGCGTCCCGCTGGAACCTTAGACCTGCTTCCTGGTGAGGGAGGCGGGGCGGGGCACGCGGGGGCCCAGCCTCCACCGCGTCCCTGAGCCCTCTCTCCCCGCAGAGGGAAGGGCTGCCGCACCATCACCTTCGAGCAGTTCCAGGAGGCGCTGGAGGAGCTCTCCAGGAAGCGGTTCAAGGACAAGAGCAGCGAGGAGGCCGTGCGGGAGGTGCACAGGCTCGTCGAGGGCAAGGCCCCCATCATCTCCGGGGTGACGGTGAGCAAGGCGGGTCCTTCAGGGGGCCTGGCCCGGGAGGTCGGGGACGGATGGCAGCCACCTCCCCAGGCCCAGAGCCAGCGGCTGCGCGTCTCCCTCCCCAGCCCCACCCCCCTCCCTTCTGTGGTTCAGCTGCGGCTAACCCCTCTCCTGTTCTCCTGCAGAAAGCCATCTCGTCACCCACTGTGTCACGGCTCACGGACACGACCAAGTTCACAGGCTCCCACAAGGAGCGCTTCGACCCATCGGGCCGGGGCAAGGGCAAGGCCGGCCGCGTGGACCTGGTGGACGAGTCGGGCTACGTGCCGGGCTACAAGCATGCAGGCACCTACGACCAGAAGGTGCAGGGGGGCAAGTAGCCGCCCGGGCGGGGCCCTCCTCCACGCCGGCCCGCCTCGCTGCACACTTCGCCACATTCCTGGGCTCACTGGGGCGGAGCTCAGCGGGGCGGCCTTTCTCCTGCCTGGGGCCCCAGCGTGCTCCCCTCCGACCCCGTGTGGCCCTTGAACTCACAGACCTTCCTCTAACACACCTGCCTTGTCCTGTGCCGGGAAGCTGACAGATTGTCATCTCCGAAGTGTCTCCCGGGACCAGACCACACAGGCCACCTGGTTTGTAGGCAAAAGGGGTGCTTTAAAGGAGCGGGTGGGACAGACCCCGACCAGCAGACCACCCCCCAGGCGCCATGGGGGCAGCCTGCGCTAACACTAACCAGCAGCAACAGTGAGGTGAAGCGAACCCTGAATGGGACACAGTGGCGTCTGCGAGGGCTCCGTGCAGCGGTAGGACACACGGGTGCACGCTCGCACACGTGTCTACACATGCTCATGCATGCACACTCATGCATGCACTTACACATGCTCATGCACTCACACGCCCATGCACTCACATGCTTACACATGCTCATGGACACGCATATACGCTCACACACACATGCACACATGTGCCTATGGACCAGATCTGTGCTAAGTGTGGTCATGTAAGTGAAGCCTGGTGTGCAAAGGAAGGTGAGCCAGTCAAAGGATGCACCTCAGTGGACCCAAGGGAAGTGATTTGATATGTGGAAGGTAGAAGTTTTCAAAATGGAAACTAAGGATGGGTCACATTTCCTTTTGCTTTTTTCTTAAGAAGAAGAGACGGGGACTGTCTATTCCCAGAGTGGGTCCGGAAAGACTTGGAATATCCTGTTCTGTGACTCTCTCCCTGCTGCCCCTGCACCTCCAGGTCACAAGACCCGGCCGGCTCTGCGGCTACCCTGCAGGCGGCGTGCGAGGCCCCGTCTCCTGCTCTGGACTCCCGGCCACGAGGCTGCGGGTCCCGTGACTGCTCCCCCCTCGCTCACAGCGCAGCCTGGACCTCCGGGCTATGGGCTCCGCCGTTAGTCCGGCCTCTCTGGACTCCGCCAGCCCCAGGGCGCAGGAAGCCGCATGACAGAGCCAGGCTGGGGAGGCCCCACCCAACGACTATGCTGGGGTTTGGTGGCACTGTCGTGTGGCCGCAAGGCAACACCATCCACTTGGTAACTCGGCCACAGCCTGGCGTGTGACCTGCTGGGCCATGTGTCCTGGAGGCCGGCCGCCCCGGCCACCGTCTGTCCTGCACCCCTGGTCCTGGACACGTGGCCTGGCCTGGCACTGCTGTGGTACCCGCCTGCTGCCTCCCTGAGCCCGGAAGGCACACTGGTCAGTGCCAGGGCCAGAGCAGGCCCCTCATCTGCCAGCGTTCTCGGGAGATGCGGCCCCCCCGATGTGGCTGTCCCCCGCGGCCCCTCGTGCACCCCCGGGCCTCACTCGCAGACAGTGGCGGCCTCCGGGCAGCCGTGCTTGGTTTTCGGCGCTCACAGCGTGTGGCGTTAGGACTGAGGAAACGATGGAGTGCAGGTGTCCAGTGTTACTTTAAGGGCATCATCTCTCTACTGTCTCAAGTTTCTAACCTGAGGACCCTAAGGTGCCCGACCAGGCCTGCGCTGCGCGGTGGGGAAGCGGGCCCAGGGCTGTGGGAAAGGCAGGCAGGACGCCGGCCGCGCCCTGCGCCTCTTCCCCGAGGCCGGCCCTCCGTGGACTGCTCCAAGGCGAGAGCAGCCACGGGCGGCGCCTCCGAGGCAGCTGAGCGCGCCGTGTTCCGTGACAGCAAGATGGTCACACGCCACAGCCCTTGCGTCCCATGCCAGCTGCCTCTTCACCGGCGGTCGCAGAACAGGCTCCTCCCCAGGGCCCGGAGGCACCGCCAGGTCTGAGGCGGCTCTTCTCCCGCCGAGAACAGCCTGGTCGCCACCGTCACGGCCGAGGTAGCACAGACGCTGGAACCCAGCAGGACCCTGGGGACGACAGCGTGCACACCGGCAAGGGCCAAGGGGCGGTCCCCATGCCACAGCCTGCAGAAGGATGGCCGTCCCCGAGCGCGGTGTGCAGGCGAGGCCGGCCCCCCCCCACGGCGCCCGCCCGGAGCATGGCAGGTGGTGGCCGAGCAAAGCCGCGCGCGAGCCCGGTCCCCCCCGCGGTTCACGGATGAAGATCAAGTGACACCGCTGCTCCCCCGGTGGCCTCCGCGTGCCGTCTCCCTGTGTCCCTGCTGCCACCCAGGCTTCGCCAGGCGCGCGGTCCGGGACGCCTCGTTCTCCGGTCAGTGTGGCTCTGCACACCCACGTCACACTCGCCCTTGTAGATCGCCCGCTGCATTCGCCGTGTCTGTGCGTAGCCTGAGGACACACGACACTCGCGTGCACAGATCCCGGGCACGGGGCCTCATCAGCCGACGACCGCGGCAGGGTGGGCCAGCGTCCACGGACGGCGGCCAGTGTCTGCTTGTGACAGGAGACACTGTACGGCAGGCTCCCCACGAGACAGGGACAGAGGGGGAACACCCAGGTGACGAGAAAAGTTCTGTCAGTAGAGGACGTCTGGGAAACAGGACGTTCTGAGGTGAGCACCCAGGGGACAGGACAGGTTCTTAGAGGAAGCCACCTGGGTGACGGCACGCTCTGAGGGGAAGACGCCCAGGAGACGGGACAGGTTCTTGCAGGGGAGGACACCAGGTGACAGGACATGTTCTGAGGTGAACACCCAGGTGACAGGACACGTTGTGAGGGGAGGGCAGTGCTGATGGTGTCTGAACGCCAGGGAGAACAGCAGGAGCTGTCTGAGGACACAGATCGCCCAGGATACCTATTTCTATTTAATGCTTAGGAAAAGCAGGCCGTGGTCAGTAACTCAGAGTCAGGTCTACCATGATTGAAGTTCGTTAAGTTTAAAACATAACAAATGATATATATTTATCACGAAGTATTTTTATATCTGAGAGCCTCGGGCCTAAGTCTCGAGACAGGAAGGCTGCGGCAGGGGTGACGCGCTGGGAAGGGGCCCGCTGGGGCCACACTGGCGTCGCTTCCTGCCTGAGCTGCCCCGTCTCTGGCCCCTGTGGCGGAGCGCTCCAGGGAGGCCACTGTGCCCGTCTGGCCCGCGGGGTGGACACAGAGCC
The DNA here is from genome assembly GCA_028627145.1 of Eidolon dupreanum. Classification (NCBI taxonomy): domain Eukaryota; kingdom Metazoa; phylum Chordata; class Mammalia; order Chiroptera; family Pteropodidae; genus Eidolon; species Eidolon dupreanum. Next base: position 147,888 of record CM053501.1, on the reverse strand, counting down.
AGCGGGCAGAGGCGCACACACTCCAACACCCGGGGCCAGCACGGTCACCTGGGTCTTTGGATAAAGTTAATGGCACAGGCCGCGCTATCTGGCCCTTCACACAAAGGCCCTCGAGGACCCAGTTTGGCCCATTTCCTCCTGGAATTTACACACAAGCTGGCTACCCCACCCCTTCTTACAGCACATGCCACACAGGGACACCTTATTGTCACCTGTCCAGGTTGACAATTCAGCTGTACTGTGAAAAGACCAACACTGACCCTGAAAAGCTTCCCTCCACTCACCACTGCACGCTCGGTGTAACCTGGCGGTTCAGGGCCGTGGCCTCCGTGGGCGCGTGGAGGACGTGGCCTGGGCGTGCCAGGCAGTGGTCGCCACGCTCAGAGATGCTTTAGTTAACTCTGTTTCTTCTTTTAGACTCTTGAAAAAACAAACCAAGCCAAACAACAGAGGAAACCCGCACAACTTAAAAGAAACTTGAAAGGGACCACATGCTACTAGTTTGTACTAAGTTTTTTTCAGGAAAGGGAAATAAATTTATACATGCGATATATTTTTGCGCTATTTTATTAGTGTTGGAGAGTGCTGAGTGTATCACTTGATCGGTGACGGGTAAGTGACGTCGACGTCAGGGGTGTCCCGACTGAGGCTAGACCCCAGCACCCAGGACGCCTGTGGTGGGTGGCCCCTCCCCCGGCAGAGGGCGCGGCTCGGTGTCCCCGCGCCGGCCTGCAAGCCTTTCGTGGAGCAGCCCGTGTCTGTCTGCATGTCGCCCTCCTGTGCTCACTGCTGTTAACACTGTGTGTCAGTTGGAGAAGTGATAAATAAAGGCGTTAAACTGTGGCTCTCTTGTCCGCAGTGTGTCATCTGTCCCAGCAGCCACACACGGGCAGTAACATCTGACACGGGACAGGCCCTGGGAGGGGCCACAGGAGGTGGCAGAGCACAGCTCCCAGGGCTGAGAGCCTCATGTCACCTCACCCGAGAGAGCCTTTCACTTCCTCACTTAGGCAACCATTGACCCAATGCGGTGAGGAGCAGGCAGACGGACATCCACTGTGTCCAAGGCCTGGTCTAGTGCTGGTGCAGTTTTGCAGGGGGCAGAGTCTAGATCCAGGGGGACCAGACACAAACTACGTTACAGACAACCACAGCAGCCCCGAAGGCGGCACGATGCCATCAAGTAACTGCCAACCTGGAACCTTAGCCTAGCCCAGTGAAAGTATTCAAAAATGAAGATAAAATACAGGCATTTTAAAACTATAACGAAAACTTACACCAGTAGACATTAGTGAAATGCTAAGTGCAAAAAGAAAGTGATCGCAGACGGACTGTGGAGCAAAGAATGAACAGTAACTACAAACAGAGTGCCTGTGCAACATTCTCGTGAGAGTTCAAAAACCATCACAGATAAGCAGAAGGGATGCACAGAGTCATGTGCTTATGGCTGACGCATGATGTCAGGTGTGGGCAGAGGGCGAAGTACACATGGACATGTTATAGTAACACACCAGGAACAGGATACAGCTTCCAAACTAGTAGAAGTGAAATGCTGAGTGATCCAAAGTCTAAAAACAGCAACAGCAGAGAGGGAAAAAAAATCACAGAATAGAACAAATAGCACAAAACAAGATGGCAGATGAAAACTAAAATGTATCAGTTCCATCTGCCAATAAAGCAAGATGAAGAAACACAGAACAGGAAAGCTGAAAATATTCTTAAGCCAAAGTATTGTTAGTTTCACAATGGCTAAAAACAGAAAGTTAAGAGCAGAAACTGAAAATGGAGAAAAGGAAACGGTCCTTTGGAAGGACTGATCAACCTGACAAACTTCTGGTGGAGTTAACAGAGCCCAAACCACCACTGAGCGACCGGGGGCGTGGAAGCTGGGCCCGGAAACAGATGCCCGAGAGCAGAGCCAGCAGGGCTACTGGAGGGCAGTGCCCGTGAAGGGCATAGGGAGGATGCAGGAGCAGGGAGGCCTCCAGACCACGATCAGGCTCGACCAAGCCTTGCTGGCCCATAGGGCCTCTGGAGATGGCCTGTGAAACGCAAGGCCCTTGGGCCCACCTGCTCAGTCACTGGCCGGGCCGTACCTATGAAAGCTGAAGCGCAGCCCAAGGCCACGAGCAGCGGGGGGCTATCTCTTACTTGCATTCCTTCCACTGAATGGCAAGATCTTTCTTGAAGGGCCACACTGCCCTCTGTCTCTGCCACAGGGACACAACTTCGAACGCAGAAGCTATTAAAATGCTATTAACAGATTGAGTATTAGACCCCAAAAATTTTAAATTAGATAATTAGACAAATTCCTAGAGATGCATAACTCAGGAAAACTAACTCAGGAAGAAATGGAAAGCCCACATAGTCCTATGATGTAGGGTAACTACCAACTGTAGCAGAAAACCCCCAAAATCTCAGTGGCTGGACACACAATTTCTCACTCACACAAAGTCCAACTGGGGTCAAGCAGGAATCTCTTTCAACAGAAGATAAACAGGCTTCCTGACCTTGTGACATAGTGAGCAAAGTCACCGAGGGAAGGGAAGCTATCAGAGTGGCCCAGCACGCAAACGATTGTATTGTGCGTGCTGTGTGTCAGGTACTGTCCTACCACTTCACAGTAATTCACTTCACCTTCACGCAACAAGGCAGACACTATGATTACTCCATTTTACAAATGCAGACATTGAGGGACAGAGGATTTAAATGATTGCCCAAAGTTAGATGTTAAGTAACGTACCTGGAATACAAAATCCTAAACAAAATGTTAACTAAATACAACGTCTATAAAGAAAAACCCTTCATTACTTAGTTGTGCTTATCGCAGAAATTTAAGGTAGTTTTTACATTAGCAAATCATGGAAACTACATTAACGGCAAAGGAGCGAGATCACGTGGTCACTGCAGAAAAGCATCTGATAAAATTCATTCATTCGTGATGAAAACTTCTTAGCAAATTAACAACAGAAGAAACTTCTTTAACCCGATAAAAACCATCTACAAAAAACCTACCACAAATTTAGTGATGAAATGGTAAAGCTCTGTATTTAGAACGAGACCAAGGTGCCCACTCTATCACCGCTTCTAATCTATATTGTACTAGAAGTACCAGTCACCATGGAAAAACAAAAAGCAAAATAAAACAAACATGATGTAATAACCCAGAGTAAAAACGGAAAAGGAAACTAGAAAACCCATTACTCACAGGAAACATGACTGCACGCCTAGAAAGGCTAAAGTAACTACAAGTAAACTATTAAAATTAGTAAAATTTTAACAAGATTGCTGGATCTGGATTTCCATGTAATAGCAACAAATAATTAGAAAATGAAATCCAAACAATTTTTTTAAAATATATCTTTCAGAATGTCATCACAAAATAAGAAAATGCTAGGAATAATATAACAAAAGCACAAAACCTTGATGGAGAGAATGAGAAACTAATGAGGTACACTGGAGAAGACCTGGTAAGTGGACAGAGACATCTGATTCATGGCATATGAGGCCCAATGTTACCTACGTGTCAGTTCTCCCTAAAACATCCAATGCAATCTCAAACGAAATCCCAGCTAATTCTAAAATTTATGAAGTGTAAAGGGTCAAAAATGGCCCAAACGTGCGGCGCACGAGCGGGGGTCTTGCTGTGTGGTGTGTGGGAGTGCACAGAGCCGCAGGGGCAGGCTGCGGGGAGGAGACGCCTGGACGCACGCTCCCTTTATGGCAGGACAGTCCCGTCCACGACGACGCTGGGTAACTGCACGCGCAAACAGTGGAACTGGACCCCCAACCCCCACAGCACTCACGAACATCAGTTCCACGTAGGGGACAATTATTGTGACTAACCACATTAACAAAACCCCGAAACAGACAAAACTATGAAGCCTTCTGGAAGGTAACACAGCAAAGTATCTCCATGACCACAAACAGAGAAAGATTTTTAAAAATTAGGATATAAAATTCTTTAAGCATAAAGGAAAAGACTAATATATTGAACCATATTAAGTTTAAACTTTCTTTAATCAAAAGACACCATTAAAAAGTGAAGAAAAACCTATTGCAAATATAATCCACAAAGTATTACTATCCGGAATTATAAATAACTCCTGCAGATAAACAGGAGACAGACTATCCAATAGGAAAATAGGGAAAAACACTTGAATAAGCACTTCACAAGAAAACGAAATCCGGGTGGTCAATAAACATGCGAAAAGGTACTCAACTCCCTTGATATCTGGGGAGAAGCAAATTGAAACCACAGGCAGTATATTACACACTTTCTAGAATGAAGACACTAAAAACTCTGACAACGTGTGCTGAAGACGTGAGCCGAGAGAAGTTCTCACACACCACTGGAGTGTTAGCTGGTCTATCTGCTCTGAAGACGATTCGAAATGGCCTATATAGTAAAGCTACTAAGCATATGGTTAAGGAGTTCAATGGAACATGAACACAAACAGAAACAAAACAATAATAAAAAAACCAACTGGAATTTTAGAACTAAAAACATATAATTTCTGAAATTAAAAGTTCACTATATAGGCTGAACAGCAGATAGGGCAGAAGAAAAGATCAGAAAGCTTCCCGACGGGGCAGGAGAACTGATCCCAACCGAAGCAGTAAGAACGAAGGATGGAAAAAAAGTCCCAAGGTTAGTGACCTGTGGGGACAACGTCAAAGGGTCTAATGTAAGTGAAACTGGAGTTCCAAGAGGAGAGGGAGATGATAGACAGACAGATGTGTAGCAGACTGAGTCAAATGAGAAATTTGAAGAAATGGTGCCTAAAACTTTTCCAAATTTGATGAAAAATATACTCACAGATTTAAGAAATTCAATGAAATTCTAGTGAGACAAAGTAAACATGGTGATCATTTTTTACAAGCTGAAAACGCATTTAAAATTTTTTAAATAAATAAAAAATGATTTAATGACAAAAATCCCACCTGACACACAAAAACTACAGTTGCTAGGACATATTTTCGGGCTAAGCTACAAAAACCAGAGCTGTCGGACACAACCGTGGCCAGACAGGGAACTGGGAAGGACACCCGAAGCCCAGGGATCCCCCCTCCTAGGGAGAGCCGGTGCCCCCGACTTCCCCAGGGCAGAACCCGGACAGCGACACACAGCATCCCCTTCCAGGCCTGCTCTTCCCTAGTCAAGTGCACTGTTCTAGAAACTGTTTCACCAAAGAACGCCAGTACTACACGAGATACAAAGTGTCTGCACTAAAAATCTAATTTTATGCCCTGTTCTGACCTAATTTTCAGAAGTACACTATAAGCAAGAGAGACAGGGCTTGGGTAGATATTCTTACTGTGGGATGTTAATATCACAAAATAACATTTTAAAATGATTTTCACAATTAAAAATGTTACTTTTATTAAATCCCGAAACTTATTTGTTTCTGCTCACCAACCACAGTGCATAGCTTGTTTTATAAAAGAATTCAATGAGAAATTCAGTTATAATTTATAAAGAGCCACTTTTTAGAACAATGTATTTATTAAATAAGAATTACTTGTTACACAAAAATTGTCTTTAATAATTATACATAGCTCTCTTTTACATTAGGCAGAAAAACACCGCATTTTATCTCGAGATATTTGATGAAAAATTAACGATCTGCTTGTCTCAGAATGTCGATGCGCTTTGTCTCAAAACATATGAAGGCCTGGGATTCATCCTGTCTGTTTAGAATGTCTTAGAAAACTGAGCTGTGGGCCCTGAACACATTTCAAACCTCACGCGCTCAGACGACTGTCGTCAGCGCCCGGGGGAAGGAGCAGGAACGTGCAAGGCGCCGGCTCGCAAGGCCGGGTTCCAGCGACTACCGCCCGCCGGCTGGCAGGGGACTAGCAGCCGCCCAGGCGGGCGCCGCCCTGCGGGGACAGGGACAGTGCCATGGTCTTCTTGAGCTCCTTGTAGCTCCAGTGCAGCTGCTCCACCTCGGCCCTGTGCTGCGCCCGCGCCTGGCCCAGCTCCCGCAGGAGGTGCTCGTTGGTGCTGACCAGGGAACTGGGGAGAACACAGGGCGGCGACGTCCTGGCTCTGCTGCTGCCCCTCCAGGAGCCCCTGCCCTCGCCAGGCCAAGCCTGCCCGGTGGCACACGGCCCAGTGCGCTCCCTCGCCCAGGCAGCCCCGGGCCCGCACACCTGTCCCGTGGCAGAGCCCCTCCTGCCTCCCACCAGCTACTGCCCGTCTGCCCCCCCCCCCGCCAGCATCCGCCCCAGGCATGGATGGGCGAGCCCGACAGTGCATGGCTGAGCCCCCCGGTGCTCTGGCCTTGCGGGGTTCACTGAGCAGACCACCGCCATCCATGGCTGGCAAAACATTCTCCTTCTAGAAAAGACCCAAAAGCTGAACTAGTTCTAATTCCCGGTCAGGTACAAAGGACACTCCTGTAACTCTGAAATCGTAACAGTACAATTATAAAGTCTGGGACTTTTATATCATTAACCACTTTCAATTCTAGAACGAATTTTACAAAGAAGGTGATGCTGTATTTTGCCGATTCTGTCATCTCCAGATTGCCCTGCTCACCCAGTCAGCAATGACTTAAGCGTGTCAGTAGCATCACCAGAAACGTGTGAAAAGCCACAGTTCTCCACGAAGTCCCCCGCATGACAAACTCCCTGCGCAAGCGGCAGCCCTGTTGGCTTGGACCACTGAAACAGCCGCTGGCTGGGTGGGCGCTCAGAGTGGACAAGTCTGGGTCCTGCCTTAGAGGCCGTGCACCCCTGCCTGGTCCAGACCAAGCCCACGCTGCCAATGCCTCTCGGGACGGCCACAGATGGCCCCGGCGGGCACAGGGAGTCACCTTGCCCTGCCGGCCACCTCCCTGCACCCACGGCTGTGTCCCATTTCCCGCCCTGTGCCCTCCCCAATCCAGGCTCGACTCGGTCCCATCTCTCAGGAGCCCTTGCTCCTCTGCCACTTGTGCCTATGATGGGCCCGCAGGCTGTGGCCTCCAGCCCTGAAAGGTCCGAGCCCGGCTCCACCTGTGGCCAGACTGCACCCGCATC
>CM053501.1:102835-140362 GCA_028627145.1 Eidolon dupreanum | reverse complement strand
CCCACCGACAACCAGGTAGTGCCAGGTGATAAGGTGGCCTCAAAGGCCCAAACACGGGACAGCCCAGCCCTGCATGGCAGGCACACCTGCGGGGACGCAGCAGCTGGCCGGCAGATTGGAGGACGGGGACACTCCTCAGTGTCCCACTCTCTTGGGAAATCCCTGTGGACCAACCAGCAACTCAGAGCTGGTACAAGGAGAGTCGGTCCCCTCTAACGAGGGATCCAGGTCGAGCACAAGACACCAGAGAAAAGCTGGGGAGGGAGCAGGGCCTGCAAGTCCCCCAACGGAGGCCACCATACTTGTCCATGAGTCAGAAGAGCTGCCTGCCACGCTCCTTCTGGAAATCAGGAGAACGAATTTCACACGACGAACAATGGAGAAGCAGAGGTCAAACCCCACACGCCACTGCATGAGCACGACGGGAGCCACACACGGAACAGATCGCAGCCACGACTGTTTTAAAGCAAAGTGAAGACAAAAAGGAAATGCTACAAGAAATGAAAATAGCACCAAGTCAGAGTCAGAAAAGGTGGCCGAGGCCAGGCGAGATAAGCCACACGGGAGCATGTCACAAAAATGAAGGTTGAGCTAGAAGGACCAAGAGCAAGTGAATGTGACAATGACATCTCAAAGACACAAAAGGTAAACTGGGTAAGTTTTTAAATGAAAATGTAAGAAGACTGAACGCATCTTTCCACGCGGTAGGACAGCCTAATAAACACAGTGGGCAGAGGACCCGTGTGACCCCGTGGCTGCATTCACGTGACAGTGGGAGAGGCCGCAGACCCTGAAGCACCTACTGTCTGGCCCTTTACGTAGGTGCCCAGACCCCTGAGAGGTCAGGATGGGGAAAGATGCTCAACCTGTCCTACTCAGAGAAATCAAGATCGTCAGCCCCCGAGAAGCTTCCACGGAGAGCAGCACCGACACCTCCTCGTGCGAAAGCCCAGCATCTGAACCTGAAGGCCGAGTGCACTTCCGTGGAAGTGCAACACAGAACTCAGGAGAGTGAATAGAGGGCAATAGGAACGATGTGAGTGTGGAAGGAACAGGGGCCAAGAACGACAGCGTCTGCCAGAGTCTGGGCCGAGCAGGAGTGCAACTGCTGGGAACATGCAGAGGGGCCGAGGAGCGCCGCAGCCACGGGCCACCCTGAGCCCCGACGGGCTCAGAGGGCAGGAGGGCAAGCACCTGCACGGGCCCCCGGCGGGGCGCACCTCCGCCCCCAGCCCCGGGCTGCCGCGGGCCGGCACGCATGCCACTCCTGAGCCAAGACGACTGGCGGGACAACGCGGGTGGGCTCCAGCCCCATTTCTCAGCATTTGCTGGTTCTGAATTCTGGGAATAATTTAAAATGAAGTCTCCATGCAAGTGCCTGAACACTCAGATTTCGCCAAGCAGTGACACCAAGCAGCTATCAACTCACCCGGGATCTGCGAACTTAAGGCAGCTGAAGAGTCTGCGCTTTGTGCTTCTTTCTTCATGCTGAACAGAAGAGACTTCAAGCTGTTGTTCTCCTCCGAAGATCTGTCTAGCTGTTGCCTCAAGTCATCCTGAGGACACAGAACCACAGGCTTTACAAAGACAGGCCAAAGTCGCACAACGCATAAGGAGAAAAGTAAATGAAACCCTGGGAAATCACGTCAGACATCGGTTTCCTCTCACACATCAGAACTGCTGAATCGCATGTGAACAGCGGCAGTCATGTGTCACTCGAGGATGGGGATACAGTCTGAAAAACTGTCGTTAGGTGATTTCGCTGTGCGTGAACACCCCGAGGGCACACACAGGCGCGCAGCTGGCGGGGGCAGCCCGCTGCATGGCATGATGGCGCTGAGCGCCGCAGGCCAGAAAGGGTAACACCTGGATGCATCCGAGCCTCTACAGAGGAAGGGCTCAGTACGAACGCGGCGTGAATGGTAAAAAATGGCGCTGTGTGGGGCGCTGGCCGTGGACGCGGCTAGGGCTGCCCTGGGCGAGTCCGTGGGAGACCACGGAGCGGACGCGACCGCCCAGGACGCGGCTGCCCGCTCCTGTAGATGTGGAGGCTACACTACATTCACTTACAAGTTTTCTTTTTTCAACAATAAATTAAGCTTAGCTTACTACAGTAACTTTTCGGCTTATAAACTTTTACGTTTTTTATCCTTTCAACTCTTTAATAATGACACAGCTTAAAACTAAGACAAACCGCAGCCTCCACCTACATAGCGCAAGTTATCCACATCGCCGTGGTCCACCTCCACTTCCTGTCCTGCCCACGGGAGGATCTCAGGGGCAGGAAGGCATGCAGCTGTCACCTCCTGTGATGGCAATGCCTTCTTCCGGAACACGCCCTGAAGGACCTGCCCGAGGCCCTTCTCAAGGAGGTGTCACTTTTCAGAAAGAGGTCCATGGTGGTTCGCGTGGTTTCTTCCATCACGGATTTGCTTGTGAGCAGATAAAGCACCGTGAACGTTGTCTTCATTAATGAAAAGCTCGGTGCTGGGGCCCCCGCTTTCAAACGTGCTAGGGGGCTGGCCGAGGTCTGCTCTTGGGAAGACAGCGAGTAACGGGCATTTCCAGACCCGTTTCCCAGCAATCCTGTGCTGACTTTCGCTCTCGTTTGACACTGAGGGGACCTGATGCCTAGAAGGTGTGGCAGCAGCTGCTGAGGCCCACAGTGGCTGACGGCTCCTCTGGAGAGGAGGCCCCAAAACGGCCTTCCACCTGGGTGCTCGCTCAGCCGGCCTGTGAGGGAGCCTGGGGAGGTGGTATCTCATTGTTAGCTTAATTTGCACTTTCCTGGTGATCAGTGATGTTGAACATCTTTTCAGATTCCTGTTGGCCCTAAGTATGTTCTCTTTGGAAAAATGTCTATTCAGGTCCTCTGCCCACTTTTGAGGCTGTTTCTTTTTTTGCTATGGAATTGTGTGAGTTCTGTACATCTTCTGGATGTTCCCAGTTATATGGTTTGCAGATATTTTCTCCCATTTCATAGGCTGCCTTTTCATTCTGCTGGTTTCTTTTACTGTGGAAACTTTTTAGTTTGAGATAGTCCTACCGGCTTATTTTTGCCTTTGTCCTAGATTTTGGTATCATGTCCCAAAAATCATTGCCAATTTGACGTCAAGGAGCTTTTTCCTGTTTTCTTCTAAGAGTTTTACAATTTCAAGTCTTACATTTAATTCCTCATTCATTCCCAGTTCATCTTTGTGTGTGCTGGAGAACGGGTCCAGTTTCTTTCTTCTGCATGTGGCTCATCCAGCATTCCCAGCACTACTGAAGAGGTGACCCTTCCCCACTGTGAATGCTTGGTGTCCCTGTGGGAAATTAGCTGGCCATTCACACTGGGGTTTACTTCCCGGCTCTATTCCGTTCCACTGCTCTGTGTCTGTTTTTATGCCAGGGCCATACTTGATGCTTTGATGACAAAAGCTCTGTAGTAAGACTTGAAACGGGAAATGTGATGCCAGAACTCTGTTCTTCCTCAAGATTGCGTTCAGGTCTTTTGTGGAAAACACAAATTATAAGAAAAATAATTACACAAAGTTTGGAATTTTTTTTTCTATTTCTGTGAAAAACACCATTGGAATTTCTATCGGAACTTCGCTGCCTCTGCGGGTCGATGTGGGAGGCACGGACGTTTTGACGTCGCCCTCCCAGCCTGTGGCACAGGGCAGCTCACCACCTGTGTGTCATCTTGTCTCCTTTGTCAGCGTCTCAGGGTTCCTAGGGTGAAGCTCTTTAAACTCCTTGGTTAAATTTATTTTTAACATTTTACTCTTTTTGATGCTATCATAAATGGGATTGTTTCCTTGGATTTCCTTTCCAGATAAACTATTGATATATATACAACACAACTGATTTTGTTACGTTGATTTTATGTCCTGCAACTCTGCCAAATGTATTAGTTTTAACGATTTTTTTTGTGTGGAACCTTCAGGTTCTATGTATGGGACCATGTCACTGGAAACAGAATTAATTTTGCTTCCTCCTTTCTGATCTGGGTGACTTTCACTTCCTTCCCTTGTCTGCTGGCTCTTGCTGGCACTCCCAGCACTTTGCTGCACAGAAGCAGTGAGAATGGGCATCCTCGTCTTGTACTGGGTCTTCGAGGAAAAGCCTTTAGTTCCCCCACTGATCGTGATGTTAGCTGTGGCTTTACACAAATGGCCTTTACTGTCTGGAGGAAATTTCCTTTTATTCCATTTTGTTGCGTTTCTTTTCTTATCATGAATGGACACTGAACTTTGTCAGGTGCTTTTACTACATCTATTGAGATGACTGTGTGGTTGTCTTTCCGTCTGTTAATGTGGTATATTAACTTGCACGTGCTGAACCAACATTGCATTCCAGAGGAAAACCCTACTTGGTCATGGCATATAATCTTGACGCATTGTTCAATGTGGTTTGCTAGTATTTTATTGAAGATTTTTACATCTGTGTTCATCGGAGATACTGGCCTATAGTTTTCTTTCTTGTGTCTCTGTCTGGCTTTGGTAGCAGGTGATGCTGCTTAATAAAATGAGTTTGAAGTGTTCCCTCTACTATTTTTTCAAGAATTTAAAAGGGAGCAATATTAATTCTTTGACTGGTGGAACCCAGCCATGAAGCCACCTGGTCCCAGGCTTTTCTTTTTGGGGTGCTTTTTGATTATTGCTCAATCTCCTTCTTTGTCATTGGCCTGTCCAGGCTTTCTTTCTTCTTGATAAGTCTTGGTCGGTTGTGTGTTTCTAGGAACTTACCCATTTCTTCTGGGTTATCCAACGTGTCCATATGTAATCACTCAAAACGGACTCTCATGACCCTCTTTATCTCTGAGGCACCCATGTAATGTCGTCTTGCTCATTTCTGATTGTGGTCTTCTCCCTTAGTCCGGCTTGGGGCTTGCTGGTTTTGTATACTTTCTCAAAACCCCGGCTCAGTCTTATTGCTTTTCCATTGTTTTCCATTCTCTGTTTTGCTTCTGTTTTGATCTTTATCATTTTCCTTCCCTCTGTCAACTCTGGGTTTAGTTTGTTGTTCTTCTGCTAGTTCCTTGAGGTATAAAGTTGTTGCTAATTTGTGATTTTCTTTCTTAGCATAGATGATTATGTATGATGGACTTCCAGTGAGGTCACAAAGGACAAGGGCAGCCCTGCCCGGTCACGAGTCTTGGGCTACGCTGCTAGGCCCAACTGTGCTGGCTCTGGCTGCCCTAAGGTGCCACCTGGTGTGGCCGTTCCCTCAGGTCCCACAGCACACACTGGGCTCCATGGCTGGCATAGGCAAAGTAGCAGCAGGAACCCCAGGATCACCCAGTGAAGTGGACCCCCTCTTGTCAGTGGTCTGGGGAGCCTGGATCAGAGAATATGGGGCCACGAAAACGCCACTTCAAGCCTGGCTTCATCTTCTCTCTGTCTCTCCCACTCAGCCTCTCTCAGAAAAGCAGGCAGCTGCCCAGGAGAGGCGGAATGGGGAGAAGTGGCAATGCTACCATCTGCAAATCGCTGCTGTCACGGGGTCTGGGAGTGACGCAGTCAGGCTGGAGTCTCTGCGGGTGGCATAAGCCTGGTGAGAAGGGGGTTTGTGATCCGGGAAGGGCGGGAGAGGGGCCGCAGGGCTGCAGCCTGACGTGCAGAGGGACGTGCAGAGTCAAGACCTCCCCTCGCCTGTGAAGCCAGAGGGACGCTTGCACCCGTCCGCGAACAAAAGGCACACAAAGGCGAGCTCACCGTCTCCTTCCGAGCGCGGTCGAGATCCGCCAGCACCTCGTGGATCTTCAGGCTATACTGCTGCTGCTGGTCGGCAAGGCGACTCTGCAAAGATTTGTTCTCAAGAGCCAGGTAGCTAATTTCTTCATTCACAATTGTCGAACTGTCCTGAGTCGCTGTAAATTCTTCGACAGATGACAAAATACGTCTTGCCTGAGCTAGCAGGAAAAATCAAGTATTATTATAGCATCTGCGCTGAAAGACTGAAGTGTGAACAAAATAGGTTCGATAGGTTTTGAGTAACGCACCCACCAGCCTCAAAAGCACTGACCGGCATGGAGACCATGAAAGGGACGTGGGCACCACAATTACCCGCGCGCGTGCCTTTTTATGACCAGTCACGGGTGGGAGGTGAAGAAGAGCGGCTGCGCCCCAGAGAGGCAGGCCTCAGGAGAGGGCTGTGACCGGGTGCCTCGGCCGGAGCCCTGCAGCCGCCACGCTCTCTTGGGCAGCACTGGGTGCTCCGGCTGCCGACAGGCACCTACGTGCAAACCCGGCGCAGCAGCGCCGCGACTGGGGAGAGGCAATGGCGCAGACCAGTCCCACTGCGCCACGACGAGAGGGCGTAGTTTACAGGGTCGGCGCCCAGGGGCTCCACCTTCTCAGGGCACCCCGATTCCAGGAGGAGAGGCTGAGGGGGTCACAAGTCTGAGCAGCTGGAGTGCTCAGAGCCTCTGGTGGCGACCAGGGTGGCCATCCAGGCTGGGGCCTGGGTCTGTCGAAGAGGAGGGCTGGCAAATCCCTGCTCCCCTGGGACACTGAAGGCTGCGCCCCGGGCTGCAGGAGGAAGAGAAGGTGGCGCCCTGGGGACACAGCACCCCGTCTCCCACCCAGACTCTGGGTGCAGGGCTCCCCAGTGTGCTCCTGCACCAAGGCACCAGGCAGAGCCTCGGCAAACCTGGACCCGTGCGAGCTCAGACACTCGGAGAACTCGGGGGGAACAGCAGCAGCTTTTCAACCTCTCCAAATCCCCACGTGGAAACAGACACGAGAACCAACGCCTGGGAACAGCGCTTCCAATAAACCAGACGACGAGACATCGCCATCCCCCAGAGGCAGCAGGTGAAACACCGGCCCCAGGCAAGCCCCCCGCTGCTGTGAGGAACGCGTGGGTGCTCCCCACAGCGCAGCAGCCAAGCGACGGCGGATGAGGGTCCAGCAATGCTGCCCAGAGGGGGGCCTGCGCCTGGGTTCCACTCACCAGCTGACCGTCCCCTCCTGACTCACCTAGGAACACCTCATTGCTGTGCAAGGACTTGCAGCCACTCCAGTACCTGTCCACCAGGTTGAGGAGCGCTTCCAAAAGTGCCACCTCCAGGCAGGCCTGCCTCCCGGGCGGCACAGCTGACTGCGATTTGGGAGACACCTGTGACAGAGACAAAACCATGACGCTGGCTTCAGCTCCTGAGACACAAGGCTCCTAACACCTCGTGCATGTCTGCCCCCCAATTATCACACCGATGCCCTCATCCCACAGGGACTGCACCCTGGGGCCACTCACAAACCTGCAACAGGCGACGCATGGGATTCACCACCCCGCCCCATGGACGTGAGGCTGTGGGCGGCTTGCGAAAGCCTAGGTGTCCACGTATGTGGGGTGGGGTGACATCCTACACCACGAGCAATGGCTAAAGGAAGATGCGAGTGACCTAAATCATAGGCTCACACCACGTGTCTGTGCCCGACTGTCACGAAACCCGCAGTCACCGTTCAGGGCTACGGCTGTAGGACGCCCACAGTGATGGTTCCTGTGGGTCCCCCCGACAGTCTGAAGCAACTCCCAGAGTGTGGATGCCCCAGAGCCAGGCTCGGCCTGCGGGGGCGCTGGCACTGAGAAGGCCCACGTGGAGCAAAGCCGCACGCACGGCCCCCGGTCCCGAGCGCTGGTGCCCGCACGGCCTAGGTGGCACGGTGGGCACCCAGCCCCACACGCTCTTTCCCTCCCCTGGGAGAGCTGCTTTACCCAGCCTGAAAATCACTGCGGAAACGGCAACGGCCCCTGCTCTCCCGCCCACCCCCAAGAGCTTCGGGAATCTGGGGACAGAGAAGAGGATGAAAAGCTTACGCCTGGCCGCCAGGCTGTGACCACAGGACTAGCCCCAGGTCTCCGGGAGTCAGCTGCAGGCACAAGGCCAATAAGAGCCCCGCTGTCCACAGCCCGGATCTCTTTCCCTACTGAACACGCAGAGGACCTTTCTACTGAGGAGCTTCTGAGACAGCCTGTGAGGCCAAGTGACAGAAGGCCTGGGCCAGGGCAGGGAAGGTCACTTCAGCCGGGACGCCCCGCGCCCCCACCACCACAGCCTACCCCGTGAGAGCCCCATGAGCACGAGGACGCGGTGGTGGTGGACGTGTCCTTGGACGTCCCGGGGCAAGCCCACCACAGGAGCACTGCTGTGTGGGACAGCCGCGTCCTGCGCCTGGCCAGTGTGGTGACAGCTAGGCCTGGTTGCTCACCCCACAGAGCTGGGGCTGAGACCACCAGCCCAACAAGCCTTTGGCACAAACACTCGGCCAGGGTGAGAGGCTCCAGTCACAGAGCGTAGGTCCCTGGGGTGGAGCCAGTGTGGTCAAATTCCCGCCTCCCCTGAGCAGCACGGGTAGTGCCCGCTCCATAAGAATGGCCACCGGGAGGTCACAGCCCTGAGCCGGCAGGAGGGCCAAGCTGGACGGTGCCCTGCCTGCAAAGCTACAACCCCACAGCGAGCGTCAAAGTCCGCAGGCCACATCCCCCGGGCAGACGGGAAAGGCCTGCGCACGTCCACGTCCCCCTCCCTTCCCTCCCGCGGCCCCGACAGCGAGGCAGAGAGAGACCGCATGCGCCGAGGGACGACAGCCGGGCCCTGCGCAAAAGCCGGCTCTGACCCACGACCTGCAGCAACTGGCCAGGAGCCAGGCCACCACGTCCGGATCCCAGTGCATGGAAACAAGTTTCAGCTAAAGAGGTGACGAACACCAAAAAAAAAAAAGTGTTCCAAAGCTGCACGGACCTCGAACTGCGATCGACCACGACAGCCACTCACCTCCCTGGCGCTGCCTGAGCGGCGGGGCCCCTGCTCCTCCGGCCACGACGCTTCCGAGCGCGACGAGTCCCTCCGGCTGCTGCCCGCAGTGCTGCTGGGCCCGCTCAGATGCCCCACGACGCCGCCCGGCCACGCCCGGTCCGCAGGTGCCTGGAGGCGCCCGCCAGGCAGCCTTCGCTTCCTGCACTTCTCCGCAGCAGGCGAAGGGGTTAACACTGTCTGCGCCGACGCACTCGACTTCTGAGAAGATGGGGTTGAGTCCTCGCCGTCTGTGGAGCCTGTGACGGGGAGAACAGAGGCGCGGTCGGGCCGAGTGCTCTGGGCAGTGACGGGCCCTGCACTTCAAAAGGCGTGTGCGCGTGGAGTGTGCATGTTGCCACACACAGAAAATCCGTCAGAGCGATGAGACTGAAGTTTTCACTAACACACCCATCACCTAATTACTGTAGTTTTCCTGCCAAAATTACACATAACGAAGGTGAGTCAGGTAAGTAAAAACCTAAAATCAGGAAACTAGGGAGACGCCACGAAGTGCTGCTGCAGGAGAGACCTGCGCCTTCTCCCCGAGGACACAGCCCCACATCCGTAGAGCCCCTCCTTGCACCGAGCCCCACACGGGGAGCAGGTGAGGGTCACACCTTGGTGCTCCGGGCCCTGCCCACTGTGGACCAGGGGCTGGAAGGCAGGCTCCTCCTGGGCCCAGGGCTGCCCTCCCTGCTCCCCTCTTAAGGCCTCAGAGCCCTGGGAACCCCTGCCCCACATGCCCCACGGGGCTCCCCAGGCCCTGGGCCCAGGGCCACCGTCCCACAAGGCCTCTGCCCCATGTTCCCACACTGCGCTGCCGTCCCTGTGGCTCCCAGGCAGGGCCAGGCCCCGACTCCCTAGCAAATGGGGCCTCGTGCACTCAGGGCCTGCGGGGACAACAGCTCGCGCGTCTGCCCAGGTCGGACCGCGCAGGACGCTCCTCTCTCAGCTCCACGTCCATCGCCACACTCCGCGGTCCCTCTGCCTCCCACTGGGACCCTCCCACCGCCCTCCATGACCCCATCAGTCACTGCATGCCACTTCACCCCGGCCCGGGGACACGGGCCGTGCACTGCCACACCATCGCACGCTGACCTGTGAGCTGTGCTCACCTTTCTCTCCACTCTGGGACACAGCCTGTGCATGAGCCCATCCTCCAAAAAGCTCAGCTGAGTCTGGACACTAGGAACCAACAGAGAAGCCACCCTAGGAGTCACCGCACAACACTCGATTCAGAACACCTTAGCCCTCAAGGATGCAGCAGACAGGAAGATGGAGAAATCGTTCTGGGTCACAGTCTGACGAGACTTGACGATTAAATATGCTATGAGCACCTGGACGGGACCCTGGACCACAAGGAAACGATGTTGTTGGAATACCTGGTGAAAAGTGGACGCTCCATCTGTGGCAGAGTTCCTTCCCTAATCTAGGGAGTGACATGCTACTTGGGAGAGTGTCCCTGTCCCCAGGAAACCATGATGGAATGTTTAGGACGGGACATTCTGCTCCAAAAGATTCCGGAAAAGAACAATGACAAGGGCAGTGCGCACACACGCGTGGACACACAGACACATCCATGCATATTCGTGTAGACACACACATATACACAGAAACATGCCCTTGTACACACATGGACACACATGTGCATAAACTTGTGGACACACACATCCCTGCATAGACACATTCATGCATACACATGGACACGTGCATACATGTGGACACACATGCACATGAGCGAACACACATCTATACATAGACATATCCACGCATATGCATGGACATATGCACATACGAGTGGACACACATGTGCACATAGGTGTGAACACACATTCATGCATGCAGACATATCCATGCATACACATGGACCTACGCACGTGCACATACAGGTGGACACATATGCATATACACAGACACGTCCATGCACACAAGGGACACACGTGCACATACGCACAGACAAACACACATGTATATACACAAGGACATGTGCACATGAGCACGGATACATGCACACGTATGTACGCATGCATGTGTACACGCACGGGCACTGCGTGCAGGCGTGCACACATGTGTATGCATATGCCACTCCGTGCACGTACACGGGCAGTGGCCCAGAGCTGACGTGGGCAATGCCGACAGGGGGTCTGAACGAGACTGACGTGAAGGCTCCCTGTCCAGCTGCGGCAGCCCTTCCGTGTTCACTCAGAGTCACGGGGACTTCAGGTCACTAAAGAGGTCTAAGCCTCGAGTGCATGTGTCTGTGAACAGAGATGAAATGATGGTGCTGACAAGTCCCCGGAAACCAGCATCCTGGGTGCCCATGCACCACAGCACCGAGAGCCCCAGGACACGGGGCGAACGCGGCCAGGACGATGGAAGCAGCGAGGGTGTGACAGGGGTGACCTGGCCTCAACACCACAGCTTTCTGTGCAGTGGCCACAGGAACCTGGGTAGGTCGCCACCAGGACGCGGCCCACCTCCAAAGCCCCGGAACCAGCCTGAAAGGCCCAGGAAGGCGCGAAGCTCCCGCACGTCAGGAGGGTCCCTGCCACTGCTGCCACGCGTGGGCACGCGACGCTCCGAATCAACCTGATGCTTAGTTCCCGGTCCTCAGCTCTTCAAATGCAGCTGCTGTCGTAGGCTGAGCCCGTGCATTTGGAGGACAGTGTGTGTGAGGACAGAATGGCGCCAAAGCGCTTGGAGGACTCTGAAATATGACGCGTTACCCATTTCAACATACGAAGTTCTTTCGTAAGCATCTTAGAGAATTCCCAAAACAAGCAAGTATAATAAAGAGAACAGGAGAATTTCAAGCAACGGCAGACATGGTGACGCAGGGACCTGCTTCAGGAGTCGATGGCGAGGGCGTGAGATTACCTGGGTGCGGGACGAGGTGCACGTGCGGCCCGGGGCCGCAGTGAGCCCCGGGCTGGTCTCCAGGCTCCTCTCCCTGGCGCTGGCCCAGAGGCCACGGCTCTGGAACGCACGCTCTGGAGCTGCCCCTTCTCTGCTCACGGCCCCTCTTCGCGGAGTCCCCACACTGGTGCTGCACCGACGGAGGACTCGACGGACGCCTGGATTCTGTTTGATTAAGGAACATTTAAAAAGTTCTAGTTGACTGAAAATTACACTTAAAGCTTCTGACAGCGCGTGGTGTTAAATAAGGAAAAGGTCGCTGAGTGGGTTAATAACGCCACAGCCGCCCCTGTCACGAAGAGCAACAGCCACTGCGAACGGAGCCGCAGGTGGCAGCCGCCACTGCCCGGCGCACAGCTCACTACCCGCTGAGGAGTCCAGGCAGCCTGCTGGCTGGGCAGATGTGACCATCAGCGAAGCCGGACCCAGAGGTAGGCTCAGGCCGACTGAATGAACAAATGTGCCGAGGCCACTAAATGAGAAGGGCAACAGCACCACTGGTCACGCAGGACTAGGTGGGGGCCGAGCCGGCTCGGCTCGTGCCACGCCCACAAAGCCACTGCAAGACTGGGTCACAGACAGAGCACTCGCAGCCCCCGCAGCCACACCTATGGGGAAGAATCTTCGTGACACAGAGCAGAAGACTACAGGGCACAAAAAAGCAGGAATCACGTAAAAAAAAAAAAATGAACTGGACTTCACTGAAATTAAAACGTCTGCCCTTTGAAGCACTAAGAAAATGAAAGGCAAGTGTCAGAATGGGAGAAAATATGCAGCCCTTCTATCTGAGAAAGGGTTTTATCCAAAACCATAAAGCAGTCCCACGACTCAATACCACAGAGAGGAAAGGGGAGTGGAAATGCCTCAGAAGAGGGCGTACGCATGGCCCACAAGCACGTGAAAAGCTGTCCATCACGGGCCTTTAGGAAAATGCAAATTAAAACCGTCAGGACGTACTAGTACACGCCTGAACAGCCAGCTTAACACGGCTGGCAATACCAAGAGCTGGCGAGGCACCCCAAGAGCAGAGGTCCTCGTGCCAGCGGGTGAATCCTGGGATTTCAGGCACAACTTACACCTCGACCCGCTGTTGTCATGAGCTGACAGAGACTCATCATGGAAGAAACGCAGCTCGAGCCTGCGCCCAGCGCCCGTGGGAAGCGAGCCCCGGGCGAGGCCCAGGAAGGAGCACGTGCAGTGCGGGGCCTGCGCCGTGTCCCGCGTGGAGCTCGCGCCGTGGCGGCTGGAGCTCGGCGCTCCCTGCAGCCAGCACGCAGCCCCGCGGGGCGCATGTGGACGCCAGCTCCCCTAGGGCACGTCACCTTCGTGTCCGCGAGGCACGGCACTCCCTCCCTGTCACTGTGTGGCCGACCGAGCGCTAGCACCGCACGCAGCTGGCCACATCGACCTCCCTTGACGACGCCTGCAGCAGGCAGGGCTTCGTGAACGGTCTGCATCTAAAGGCAACTTTTCTGAGAGGCGCTGCGCGTCTGGGCGCCAGGCTGGGCCGTGGCCCTCGGGGGCGGCAGCCGCGCACCGTGGGGACCGTGGAAGTCGGACTCGCGCTCCTTCTGGCTGGAGCTCCCAGGAGGGTTGCTCAAGCCCCACTCGCACTCGGCGATGAGGTTCAGGACTGCCTCGTCATCCGCGTCCATGACCAGGCACTTCTTGGCTGAGGGGTCGGCACACTTGGCTCTGGCGGGACACGGTCTGCAAAGAAAAGCCAACTCAGTGCGCGCCCGGCCGGGGCCCCAGGCCGCAGGCGCTGCGAGGTGGACCGCGGTGGCGGCGCCGCAGCCGCGACCGCACACAAATGGCTCTTGCGCCCGAGTGCAGTGAGGACTGACTCAGCAGGACAGCTGACGGCGTGTGATGTCACCACGCCGCCCAGCACGTGTTCGAGCGCGGAAGTCCGGGAAGCCCCTCTTCTCCCAGCGTGTCACAGGGCTGACGTGCAACCAGGAAAGGTAAAGGATGCGGCGTCCCACGTTTTTAGTTTTATGTTAAGTGACTAAAATGGGAGGTGTTTCATGACCTCCCCCTACAACAGTGACCTGCCATACAAACGTGAGTGCACTCAAAGGGGACCTCATTTGCCAAACAGGTAGCTTAAGAAATCACTCTTCGTAAGAATCCTCAATCGTACGCTGTGAATACTGATTCTGACAGCCGATCGGACGTGAGGAAGTCAGTAATATTTACTACTGTCTGTGGCTGACAGCTTTCCAGATCCCAGTATAGAAGCAGGGGACTCGGGTTCTCCTGCCAGGTCTCCCCACAGACACCTGACACCGGACACGTTTCAGCCCCTTGGGCCTCCACTGCCACCTCAGGATAGTAAGGAGGTTGCCCATATCATCCCTCAGGTCCTTTGGACTCCAAACTCTGCGATGATTCAGTCTTGAGATTAACAAGAGCAAGTAAACCACAGAACATTGCTAAAAAAAAGTTAAAGAGACAAGTAAACAGAAGACACCCCATGTTCATGGACTAGAAGACTCAACTCTGCTGACCTACGGAGCCAGTGCAGCCTCTGTCAAAGTCCCCACCACGTTGCTGCAGAAACAGAAACACCCCCCTGCAAATGCACCTAGAATCTCAGGAGACCCCAAATAGCCAAAACAGTCTTGAAAAAGAAGAGGAAGCATTAGAACCAGACTCAGGTATGGCGGAAATGCTGGAATTATCGGACCAGGGTTTAAAACAACTATAAGCGATAATGCTAAAGGCTCTACTGGAAAAAGCAGATTAATGTGCAAGGACAGGTGGGAAATATAAGCAGAAAAATGGAAAGTCTAAGAAAGAATCAAAAACAAATGCTAGAGATCAAAACACTACAAGTCATTAGCAGAGTGGACACGGCTGAGGACAGAACCTCTGAGCTCAAGGATGTGCCAAGAGAAGTCTCTAAAGCTGAAAAGCAAAGGGAACAAAGGCTAAAAAACACAAGAGAGTACTCGAGAGTTGTGAGACAACTAGAAAAGGAGTAACATGCATAATGAGAATATCAGAGAGACGAACAGAAAAAAATATTTGATAAAGACTAAAAATTCCTCAAATGAGTGTCTGACACCAAACCAAGCTCCAGGAAGCTAAGGAATACTGGCAGGATAAATGGCAAAAAAAAAAAACAAACAAACAAACAAACAAAAAAAACCACTTTGAGGAATATCAGATACAAACTGGAGAATATCAAAGACAAAGAAAAAAATCTTGAAATATGCCAGATAAGAAAAAAACACTTTACCTACAGAGGAACAGAGGTAAGATTACATCTGACTTCTCATAAACCATGTAAGCAAGAAAAAAGTAAAGTGAAATATTAAAAGTGTTGAGAGAAAAAAACTATGCCATCTAGAATTTGGTATCCTGCAAAATTATTCTTCAAAAATGAAGGAGACTTTCTCACATAAACAAATTCGAGGGAATTTCTTGCCAGTAGTCCTGCCTTATAAGAAATGTTACTAGAACTTCCTCAGAGGGAAGGAGAGTGATTAAGTCAGAAACTTCGACCCTCAGAGAGAAAGGAAAAGTGCTGGAAAAGAAATCAGTGAAGGTAAAACAAAAACTTTTATTTTTTTTTAATTCTCAATTGCTCTAACAGATAACTGTTTGAAATAATAATAGCAACTATTATGTATGCTTGTATACGTGCATGTGTGTACATACACAGATTACATATGCCCGTGTACGTGTGTGTATACATACATGCTCACATACAGGGAGATGAATGACAGTAACGATACAGGGACAGGAAGGAGGAATTAGGAGTATTTTGTTATTATGATATAATGTTACTTGAAAGTGGACTTGGATTAGTTGGGAATATATATATTGAGTATTGTAGATGAACCATTAAAAAAAGTAAAAAATATAACTGATATGCTAAGAAAGGAGAGACAATGGAATCATATAAAATGCTCATTTAAAAATCACAAAAGTAAGAAAAAGAGCAAAAGAGAAGACCAGGGACTGGGCTGAGGGGGGGGGCACTGGCCACAGGGCGCTGAGCAGAGCACACAGGAGGGGCAGAGTCCACGGACGGTCACCAGGGGTGGGGGAAGACGCCCTGGCAGCCATCAGGTGCTGCTTCAAGTGTGCGCGCCCAGAAACGCAAGGCGTTTGTACTGTCTGGGGAGTGGAAGCAACTTACACAACTGCAGGAACGGACAGTGGCTGCCCCTGAGGCAGGTGAGCAGTGGGGGGAGGGGACCTGGCGGGGGAGGGGGCCCGGCGGGGAGAGGAGACTGCCGCTTCTCAGGAGCCTTTGCACTGCTTCCTTCCACACGTACGGCTTTAGTAAACATTCTCGTATTAAAAAACTCAGAACGTGGACGACAGAAAGACCGGCCCATCCCACTGTGTCCTTGGCCCCCGGCCCTCGTCCTCCCCTCTTCTGCCCTTGAAGTGGCCATCAGCACACAAAACACTTTACAGCTTTTAGTTAACACAGAACTCTGTAGCTTTTCAACGTGCAAGCCTGAGCGTCTTCCCTCCACGTTCGAACACTACTCGTGTCTGTACCTTCCGACTCTGCAAACGGCTGGGAAGTGCTGCGTGGAGTCAAGCGATTCTTCCGAAGCAAAATGCAGCCAGGATGCCTTCCGCTCGCTCTCTCTCACAGGGCGGTCATCTAGGGAGAAAATGCCACCGAGACACTAGCAGACGACAGCACGAAGCAGGTGCGCCTCCTGGCACTGGGCCCCAGCTGCACAGCACAATGCACACGGCCAGGGCTGCTACGCTGGTCGGACTTCCTGTGCCCTGGCCTGACCGCGCCGCAGCATCCCCCACAGCACGATGCTGGGCTCTGGGGGCCACACTTGGTTTCCCAGGGGTGCCGAGCGCTGATGCCAAGAGGGCCGCCTTGCTTGCACGAGCTCGCTCCCCAGACAGCACTCTGCAGCAGCGGCTGGCTGCGGGAACAGAAACACACGTGCCCGTTCACACCCAGGCTCGCCTCCCAGCTCTCCTCTTTGAACGCACAATCCGGGTGCTGCGCGAGGTTCTCAAGACACACTGCGCAAGCCTGAGACCTCCATGGGTGAGATGCGGAACACATTACAGAGAGTGGCCGTCCTCACTGCGGGTCCACAGCTAGCGCCCGCATCCTCAGAACCGGCCAAGGGAGAGACAAGTTTAGACTGTCCCCATATGCGTGCCCTGCCCCTACTCAACAACTCCGGGACTTCTGCAGGGGACACTGAAGACGAGCTGATTCTAAAAGCTGAAGGTCAGCGCTGTGGAAAGGTGCAGCACATCTGACCCCAGGATGAACGTGACAAATGGCGGTTAAGTTCCGAAGCTGCCTCCCAAAGAGCACTGGACCTCAGAGACACGTAACAACCCAGAGAAACAAGTGGACGGTGACAGTGCAACGGTGCCTCCAACGCAGACAGACAGAGGCGCTGTGACCCCTTCCGGAAGTGCCCCCTCGTCCCGCCCCTTTCACATCCTCGGCGACCCCCCACCCCCTCTGCTCTGCCCACACTCCTGAACACGGCCCCTCTGTGCTGACCACGCACAACCCGACTCACTGGGCCTTCATTTACTTCACTTTCTAGTTGGCGCCAAATCTCTTGCTCTAAATACTTCCCTGGACTGTTCCACTACAAATTCAAACTCAGCATGACTAAAATCGAATGCAAACCCATTCTCCCCAAAACTCCACCCTCTCCTGACTTTGCACCATTCTCCCAGACCCCACAACCCCTAGACCCGTAAGGGGGGCTTGCTCTGCTCCCTGACCCTGCTTCCACCCACAGCCCCACTGCCGTTGACCTCCGCACTGCCCGCCGCGCCACTGAGCATGCTCGTTTACTGGCGGCCTGCTGGGTGGGGCGGGCCTGCCCGCAGGCCACGAGTCCTGCAACGACTTTGACTTTGTACTATGTTCCTTCTTCATGTCTGGAAATATCTTTCCTACGTGGACTCGCATATCCCTTCTCTGCACAAACACTAAGATTCTGAATCTAAAACTTTTATGACAAAGAGAAGGTAATGATCTAAGGCTGACAATTAGCGAAATCTCCATAAGGATTGTGATGCTTCTGAAAAAGGTCCCAAACCCAGTTTTGTAAGTTACCCAGAATCAAAGTTTACAACAGAAGCACTTATTCCTCCCAGATACCTAAAAGCTAAAATGAACCATCAGAATTCTAAGCAGGCTCGACACAGAACAGTGTTCCCTCGGGGGTCAGGCATTCGTAGGCACAGCCCCCCGCCCCCCGCCCAGCGCAGAGGAGTCGGGACACACACGCACGCCGCACTCACAGCCCAGATGCTGAACGCGGGCTCCTGGCACTGGCTGGGCGCCGCCGGGCCGGCAGCCGCAGTCTGCCCGCAGCTCAGTCCCCACTGCGTGGACAGCGGCGGACCGATGCGGCCTCACCGGCTCCACAGGTCAGCATCCGGGAGACCGGGACGGGAGGCAAACGGGCCCGCCACCTGAGGACATCCTGTGACTACGGGGGCACCAGACGACTCCCTTCAATCGAACAGTCCTGCACCAGCCACCCAGCACTGCCGCCCCCTTCACACAGGAGGGCCAGGGGAGCGGGGCCCCACACCTCCCCGTCCCCACGGCCGGCACGGTCAGAGCGCCCCAGGCTCTGCTGTGACGTGGGGGAGCACCGGCACTGCCACCGGCCACACTGCTCACAGCAGACGCCTCCCAGTAGGCGGGCGGCTTCCTCGCACGACCCTCCCAAATGGACCAGTGCAGCTAGCACGCCGCAAGCCCTGCCTGCAGGCCTCTCACGCAGGTCCGTTCCCTTTAGGGACATGGCCTGCTAAGCCCAGGTGGTGGCTTGCCCTAAGTCTCTCATCCCTGTCACCTGGGGAGGGTGTGGCACCCTGAACTTCTAGCCCTGTATCCTTGCAGGTGGATACAAAACCAGAAAAATTCAGCTGCCCAGCTGGGCCTGAGACGGTGCCAGGGGCCAGCTCAGCATCAGGAAGTTCAGGAAGGTGCCCAAAGTGAAGCCAGGATGAGACCGAGCAGCCCGGCCCATGCCTGTGCCCTTGGCCCCCCCAGCATTTATCTGTGGCCACAGGGCTCCCCGCCACCTTCCAGGGTGGCTCTCTTGCAAGAGCTTTCCTGTGACACAGAGACTCACGCCATCGGAGCAGAAAGTCAACAGCGCGGTCGGCCTGCGGGCGCGAACACCGCCGGGCCCCCGAGCAGGCAGCGGCGCGGCACCCACCCAGCTGCCTGAGCTTTGGGAGCAGGCGCACGACAAAGAGGCGGTAATCCGGCTCGTTCTTCACCACGGGGTTCAGCCGGAAGTCCACGTCAGCGAGCTCCTTCAGGGAGTGCAGCCGAAACACCTCGGCCAGCAAGGAGATGCAGTTGTAGTAGAGATTGAGGCTTTCCAGCGCGGCCAGGTACTGAATGCCCTGTGGACAGGACAAGATGCTGAACTGGTTCACGCTTGTAAAAATACATAGCAAGATGGGCCATCGGTACAAACCGATGGACCAACCTAACAAACGCACCTGCAATGACAAGTACCAGGAAGAGCACAGGCGCGACGTGCTCTCGTGTGCGCGTTCCTGCCTCGCACACCGTGACAGGGCTGGACAGGGAAGTCTGCAACAGTCGCGACTATGAGGACAGCGGGTACCTACTGTGTCCTGAGCGTGCGCCGAGCTAAGTGATTACACAGCTTCATTCGGCTGCACGCAGCCCCACAGGTAGGCGCTGCGCCCGCTCCCACTTCACAGATCATAAGGCTGAGGCTGCGGTGAGAGACGCGCCAGCCCTAGGCACAGCTCGGGCTGGAACTCGCCTCTGACCATGAGCCAGCTCCTGCCGCCATGTCGGGGGCGCCAAAGTCTCAAGTTCCAGGGCAGTGATGTTCTGCCTTTCTCAGACAAGAGCCCCCTCATGCAGCCCTGAGCGCTGCTCCCTCCTCGCCAGGGCCGGCCCCTGCGGGGTCAGGCCCACTGCAGCAGGCCTGCACCTGGGGCCCTGCCGTTCATTCAAGGGCTTGCGGCCACCGCGTTGGACTATGATGTGAAGTGCAGAAACTGGACAAAAAAACACAGCTGACAACGGGATGGAGAGTGATGGGCACGTTAGTCTTTTGGGCCTTTTTCCCTTTTAGGATACAGCCATCTTCATCGGAGCTGACTTGCCGTCGTCAAAGCAGTGTAAAGCTATGTGATGCGTAAGACAGCTAGCTCACAGCAAAGGCAAGAAAAATGACACAGCACCCAAGTCACTGGCAAGTATTACACTCATGGTTACAAGACAAACTACATTTCTAACTATAAATGTACTATCTACTGCTACTAATAGCAATAAATTGTTTTTGAAGAAACAAATCTAAAACTTACCTCTAGACTAACCAAGGAGTTGCGTGAGAGATCTAAAGATTTTAGACTCGTTAAATTCATTAAAGAATTTCCTAGGTGAGTAATCTTTTCTTGGTAAGTTCCGGGAATAGATAATGACCGAAGTTCAGCTAAAAATAGAAAATTATAAGATTTCAATCTTATTTTTTACTGAAAATAAATTACTGTCATAAAAAGCAACATATAGTAATCTCATAACCTGAAGTCACAAAAACAACGCAACTCACTCAAGGTTTGAATGAATATTAAAAGCACAAGAATTGCAGTTAAAGTTTTAGCTTATGTTCACCTCCAAAACGTTGCCAAGCCCGTGCCTGCAGCTCACCCCATCACCAGGACACCCTCCGGGTCGAGCTCCCACTTCCACTATGGGCTGCTCGCCCCCATCGCCTGTGAGGCCTCCATGCAGGGATCACTGCTTAGCAACCCGGCCACTCCGTGCCCACTCCACACGCGGGCAGGCTGCGTGCTCTGTGCACCAAACGCCTAACTGCCTCTGCACGCACACCCAATGAGCGGCCATTAAATAAATGCCGCTACGAAAATAAGATTCTGTGACCAAAAAGACAGTTTGGGTCTCTATACACCAAAGCTTTCCAAGGAACGTTTATGTTTTCAAACATAAGGCAGTGTGGCTCAAAATAAAAAATTAAAGAAATAAAGTCTGAAAATTCCTCAAATTTGGCAAAAGATATAAATCTACATATTCAATTATCTGAAAGAACCCCAAGCCAACAGAATACAGGCAAAAAAGGCCATGCCCAGACACATCAGAATCAAACTTTCGAAACCCTAAACAATGAAAGAATCTGAAAAGCAACCAGAGAAAAAAAGGCATCACCCCTGGGAAGAACAATTCACGCGGCAGGGGGTGACTCCAGAGTCAAGGCAGGCCTGAAGGCAGTGGCTCTGCATTTTTCAAGCGCTAAAAGAAAAGAACTTTCGACCCAGAACCATATCTACCGAAAATGGCCTTCAGGGCCAAAGGCGAAATGAAAGTATTCTAAAATGAAAAAACAGCAAGAGAGTTTGTCACCAGCACACCTGCCCTAAGATAATTGCTAAATGTGGTCAAACAGAAAGACAAAAGAAGGAAATCTCGAATAAAAAAAAATGGTATAGGTAAACGTGGGTAAATGTTTCCTTCGAAGTTATTTAAAATGTTAGATGCCTATAAAATATATATCATTAATGCAGCTCTCAAAGCACGTACAAGAAATAATCAACACAACTAAATTGTAAAGGGAGGTGATAAGGAAACCTAGATGGTGGTGAGGGCTCTGCGTGTCACTAGAGATGACAAAATGTCCACACACGCAGACTGCAATTTGTAATGCAACTACCAAAGAAGCTATACAGAGATATGCTCAGACCTGGAAAACTAAAAAATATTCAACTAAACTACAGAAAGGAAGAAAAAAAGAAACAAGAAAAAAAAACAAAACAAAATGACACACTCAACTCTACTATACTGATAATTACAACAAAGGTAAATGGTCTAAACACACTATAAAAGGCAAAGATGGGCAGAGTGGAGTAAAGTGAACGACTGTACACTGTACAAGAAACTGATTTCAAATGTAATGATAAAGGTAGGTTAAAACATTAAATACTAAGCAGATGGGAAAACAATGCCCTGCAAACGCCAATCAAATGAAAGCCGGAGTGGCTACACGAACATCAGATGGAGATGTCCCCACAAAGAAAGTCATCAGGGACAAAGAGGAAACACTGCGTAAGCTGCGAGGAAGACTCCAACGAGAAGGCCTCCCGCCCCCAGCGTCGCTCTCTCCTTCGCCGCCCCCGACTCCCACTCACCTCGGGCCCCACCCCCAGGCCCCACCCTCACTCCCTCTTTTGCCCCCCCTGCCCCGCCAACGCCCCTCTCCTTTGCCCCCCACTGGGGCCCTCACCCCCAGGCCCCCACACTCACTCCCTCCTTCGCCTCACCCCGGGGCCCCCCCCTCACGCCCAGGCCTGCGACCGTTCGGGAACCGCTCGGTCCGTGTGCCGGCGCCTCTGGCCAGACCCTCCGGAGGGAAGCTCGCGCCCCCAGCCAGCGCCCCCCGCCCGCCCGCCGGCCGGCGGCCGCCGCGCACCCAGGTCGCGGTGAGGCGCCAGGCCGCTCTTCTCCCGGATCTTCTCCTCACTCAGCGGCAGCCGCGGCCCCGTGGGCGCCATGTTTCAAACGGCGCGCACCTGCGCCCGCGCCTGCGCAGTGGGGCCGCCGACGGCCGGAGGGGCGGGGGCCTCCGGTGGGCGGGGACACACGGGGCGGAGCCTAGGGTGGGCGGGGACGCTCTGGGCGTGGCCGCCGAGTAGGCGGAGCCACGGACCGGCGCGGGCGACCGAAGCGGCCTGGGGCCTTGGGAAGGAAGGGGACGGGGTGGCCGGAGGAACCTGTCCCGGGGCCGGCTCTGCCCTCGCTGCCCCTGGGGCGCCGCCTCCTGAGCGCCGTGTCCTCCCCGGGAGAGAGCGCGTGCCCGCAGGGACCCGCCTCGCACGGGACTCCGCGGGTGCCCAGCCTTCCCCGAGTCCTGCCTGAGCGCCGGGCGCCCTAAGTTCTCCCCCGAAACCCTGCTTGCGGGGTCTCAATTCTCTCCGCTGCGATCACTCCGCGGAGGCCGGTCCTCCATCCCGGTTCTCAACTTCCGGGCGGTCTCTGGGGCCCCATCTTGCGGGTAACCCACTGTTCGAAGGTTTGCTGCGTACCTGATCCTCTGGGCCCTTTATGAGGCGTCATGAAGAGCCCCTGAGATCTGCAAGTTAGGGAAGACCCCATGTGGGGCTCAAATCTGCCTGACACAACTGGAGACCCCATCCCCTACACACACCGTCTACCCCTCAGCACAGAAGGGTTGGTGAGATCCCTTGCATGTCGCAGCCTGGGCGGTGGCAGTGGGGGTGGGGGCGTGTAGATGGTGTACGCAGGTGGGAAGGGGGTGCAGGGTGGGCCGTGCAGCGTGTCGCCGTCTTCTGAGCAGAACAGAGCCTCACACCTGGCGTACTGGCCTCTCTGGGCCCTGAGCCACGTCAGCTATTGAGACTGGACAACGCTCCGCCGCGCTCCTGGTCTCAACCGCAGCCCTGATGCGCTTCCTTTCTTCCCGACGGTGGAGGGTTCCCGCACATCCCAGGCCTGCTTGGCCACCGCGCCAGTGGAACTCTGTGCAGCCAGGGGACTCAGAAACGCCACCAAATATCCTGGCTTTCCAGAAGCAAACAAAGGCAGACAAAAGGCTTTTGTCGGCTGTCGCCCAGGACAAGTAACTTGTCAGGAACAGCCCACACTCCAAACACCTGCCGCTTCCTTCTGCCCATGGTCACTTCAGGTCAGGTAGCCCAGTGTCTGGTGGAGTTGTGGAGAGCAGACCATCACGCATGTCCTGTGGGACCGCACCACACAGGGCCAGCGTTTCTATTGTAATGGAAGTGCCAATAAAAACCGAAAATCACGACTTCTGTTGCTGAAGTATTTCATATTCATTGTAAAAGGGGAAATTCAGAAGAAAAGAAAGATTAAACGTTCTACCATGCAGACACAACCAATGTTGACAGTTTCCCGTGTACCCTTCAGGTACCCTCCACGCCCATGTGTATTTTACAATAATGACCTTACGCTGAGCATTCTTGTATACTTTCTTTTTGCTTTTTCTGAACACAGCGTTACTAAATATTCTTCAACATCTTTTATCAAACATTGTTTTTAGTGGGCACATTAGACCACGGACTAAACCCAGATTCATTTAATCCGTCTGTTGCTGGCCCTTCCGTGTGCTTCCGCCTTTTGATGGTGACAAAGTCGAGTGGGGTGTTGCTTAGAAGTTCCTTCAGAGACACTTTGGTGGGAGCCGGGGGTGTCAGTGGGGCGGTTTCCCGTCTTCCTCAGGGCCTCAGAGACAAGGCAGCTGGGGACACGCGTGTGCTCCGAACACAGGTGTCAGCTGTTATGAGCTATCACCTCTGCATCCTGTGAGAAAAGCCGGCACTGTGCCAGCTCACCAACGAGAAATCAGGGGCCAACTGGGCACGATTCGACTGGAAAACCAGGGTCAGATTAGAGCAGCCTCGCCTGTGCTCCTGCACCAGCCCCGAGAGATGCAAGGGGGCCCCGTGAGCCTGAGGGTGAGCCCACACACCCACGTCACCACCGCATTCACTGACAGCTCACACAGGTACTCACACGCACACGTGCACACTCACATGAACCTCCAAGGCCAGCACACAGCCAGAGCTCCGACTCAGGTGGCAGGAAGGCCAAGCGACCAGAACCAGCCTTGGTCATGAGGGAGGCTCTGAGCCCGAGCGCTCGGTGGGCACAGTCCCATGCTGGACGAAGCGGATTCTGCACAGGTGCGCCTGCAAAGCACCTGGTCAATGCGTCTGCAGTGGGTGCTGCGCCCGCATCGCCCTGGCGGGGAGGCCATGGCCGGGAGCCGGCCCTCCCCGCCCTCCTGTCCCCGTGAGCACCTCTGGTCAAGGAGAGCTCTGCCACGGTTCATTCCCTCCCTGTGCTCGGTCAGTCATGAATGGCAAGCAAGGAGTCCTTCTGGTTGCTACACTTCTCACAGTAAAGACCAACTTCAGTATTTGTGATGGTCAGCATGTCATTTTGCCAACGACCTCCCAAGGTGTGAAATGAGATGGGGTGCAAGCCCCCCGCCCCACCTCAAGGCGAGCCCTGTCAAGGGTGGGCTGGGGCTACGTGAACATCTTAGCTTGGGACCGGTCATCTTTTCTGCTTTGTCCAGGTCAACAGGGCGCCGCATGCGGCTCTGTCAGCTGGTGGGACGGGCTGCGTGGCGGCCACAGCGGCCGAAAGGGCTCCCAGCTGTGTGGACTCCTGGGTCTTCGCTTTGTGCTGAGCCTCTGGCTGCAGGTGACTCGTGCCTCAGCCAGAACATGAGTTCAGAAGGATCGGTGTGAGGCCCCCACTTGCAGGCCTCACAGCTCTGGTGGCTTCCCCTGGGAGTCAGGGGTCCTGGTCCCTGGGGCAAGAGACCCCTGAGATGGGGAAGTCACACACTCAGCCTGGAGGCTTGTCATCATGAGTCACCAGTGCGATGGGTGCCAGGACACAGCAGCATCTGCTGAAAGCGGAGCGGAGCAGGAGGGAGCAGGAGGGAGCAGGTGCCCCCCCGGGGCCTGCGGGGTTCACCTGCGAGTGTTCGTGAACTTGACCTAGTCGAGGTATCAGTTAAGGTTCCAGTAAAACCCCACTGGGGTGGCAACACAGGGACGCAGTGAGAACCCCCGGGGTGGGGAGGGCTCAGTGTGGCCGATCAGCAACCCCACCTCTCGGTTGCCACGCACCTGGACACGATTCCATCCATCTGGATCCCGTGGGAGACCCCTGTTTCCACACCCACCCCACAGGGCCCAGGAGAGCACAGCTCCCGAGTCCCCGCCCCATGGGCGCTGTCCCCGTCTGCACCACCTGCGCCAGCGTGGGGCTTTGCCGTGGGTGGGAAGAACAGAGGCTAACTGCTTCCTACTGTTGCTGACGCCTAAACATCTGATACTTCTCAGGAAAATCGTGACGTGCAGCCCTCTCTGAGTGCGGGGGCCGCAGACAGCAGGCCCGCACGTCTGCATTCTGTGGCTCCATCGGACAGGTCCCGCCAGCCCCTCAGGCATCTCGCCCTGCAGTACGGGTGTGTCTGGGGCCCCTGCCACCCCCGGGGCAGCCACCTCAGGGCGGTGAGCAGCTATAGGAGCATTCCTGGCACAGGACCGCTATCTTCGTTCATCCTGCCCATGCACCTGGCCTCTTCCAGGTGGGAGCTGCCCCCGTGTCCACCCTGCCCCTCCTCCCTCTGAGTGCTCGTCTGCTCCCTGACCAGGAAGAGATGCAGGGTTGACCCCAGGGTCCCCAGCCCTTCTCAGGACGAGGCCCACCTCTGCAGGGCGTGGGGACTGCAGCCTGCTCCCACCTACGGGCTCGAGGGAGAGCAAGGTCTCGGAGCAGGCGAAGTGTGGCCTGGGGGGCATGTCGTCATCCCCACAAGAGATCCCCAGAGCCCCTCGCCTGTCCTTTGTCCGTGAGCCTCTGTCAGCCAGCCCTAACTGCTCCCCAGCGGCTGGCCGCCCAGCCTCCATTGAGCCTGAGGATGCTGGCGCCACCCTGCCCACTGCAGGTCACCATTCCCACTGGGCTCAGAGCCGTCATGTGGCAGAGCTCGGTGAGCGCCAGGAGAGAGGCTGTGTGCTGCCTTTTGTGGCTGGTCGTCCCGTCCACACTGAAGTCAACAGCACAAAGGGCGGGCACACAGCCTGAGGGGCAGGTGTTCCCGCTGAGCAGCACAGCTTGAGGCAGGGATGGGGCTGGGGACGGGCCCACGAACCAGCAGGGGTGCCGGTTTTCTCGTCCCTCCCAAAATTAACAGGGCTCTTGAGAGCACCAGCAGTTTCCAGCCCTTTCAGCCTCGCCTGGTCCCAGCATAGGGAACGGAGGACCTCTCCACGCCTGTCACAGTGCAGCTGGCCGGACCTGGCCGGTGAGAAGCAAGGCAGCAGTGGCATGTAGGGGCAAAGTTCTGATTTTCTGGAAAAAGGAATAAGAGTAGGTGACGCACGCCATGACCCCGTTCTCCTTGCCTGGAACACAACTGTGATGCCTGGAGCTGCAGCAGCCAGCTTGGGGCAGTGAGGGGGGGAACTGGCACCACAGAAGTGCCCAACTTAGACTCCAAGCCAATGCCAGTCCCTGCCACTTCTAGACTGCTGCTTGAGCGAACACACACTAGTGTGCAGTGACCGTGCTGCCACTGCGTGCGCCCCCGTTTCCACCTTGTCCTGGGGTCCCCTGAGGTGGTGACGCAAACGTGTGGCTGTGCCGCAGGCCGGTGTGCGGTTGAGTGTTCGTGAGGCATGTGACCGTGAGGCAGGTGGGGGGCAACTGGGCTGGAGGGGACCTCCCTTTCCACGTGGGGAGACGGGACAGGGCCCAGGGGGGTGGGAAGAGGGCGTGGAGGTGGGCGGTGCCGGCTGAGGAGTGAGAGCGCCCACCCGCCCCAAGGCTCCGTCAGAGAGGCGGGGTGGGCGCGTCCCTCGCTGGGCCGGGCCCGGGGTCCGGGGACCGGCCACGTGCCGGCGGTTCGTGCAGGTGGTGGAGCACGTCAGCGCGAAGCACGGACAGAGGCGGGAAACGTGACCGGTCTTCCGACTGCACCGTGAGGGGACTTCTGGGAGCCAGCCCTCCCGCCCTTCGCCGTTTATCACTGTCAGTGGGTGAAATAAACTGTCAGTGACCAGCCTCCCAGGGCGCGGCTGGAGCGTGGCCACATCACCCAGGAAACAAAGCGGAAGCGGCGGGGGCGCCGCCCTCGAGCAGCTTGCAGCTGACTGGGCAGCGTGTGCTCGCAGGGGCCACGCCGGGAAAGCCCGTGCCGCTGGCCGGGGTGCGGCCACCCACACCTTGGTGTCGGACTTCCCGCTGAGAGCCACCCGCCTGTGGCGATTTGTTGCTGCAGCCCCAGGAAACGCGTGCACACACGTTCCAAATTCTGCAGCGTATCAAAACACAAAAAGACCTTAGCCGTCACCTCGATCGGTCCGCTTCCATGGAAGACTGCTGTCCACAGATGTCCAATGTCCCCCCAAAGTTCCAAAGACCATCAGGTGTTTCGTTGCAAGGACAGCCGCTCGCCGGCTCGCGTCCAGGGCGCCTGAGTGTGCGGGGACCGTCCCCTGCACTGCGAGCTGCCGAGAAGACGGCTCCATAGCGTCCCGCGTCCTCTCACATCCCGGGGTGCCTGGGCCAACCAGACCCCAGCCTCTTCCTCCCTGCCACGCCCCCGGGGTGTGTCCCAGACGCTGCGGGGCGGCAGGCTCTGTGGTGCGGAGGGGGTCACGGCCTCCTCACTGCCATTCTGCCAGGGAGTGACCCGGGCTTGCAGGAACCACTGCCTGCCTCCAGAGGACAGCACCTCACCGGCAGACACCGCCTCCCCGGGACGCAGGCTTGCGGTGTGGGGCCGGCCCTGGGACGTGGGAAACCGGGGTGGGGAGGTGTCACATTGCCTGCCACCAGCCGGCATCAGGCCGGCCACCAGTGTACATTTTCCTGCGGTGTCCCGTGCACAAGGGGTGTCCACCTTCCTCAGCGCCCCACGGGACAGGCTGGCTGGCCTCCTGGGGGCTGCGTGCTACTTTCTGTACTTACTTAACCTCCAGCAACCGGTTTCAGAACCCAGTCCCTGTAGGTGACTTTCTTCAAAGGCCCCTTCACAGTCTCAAGGAACAGGAAGCAATATCCTTTTAAAAATCAATTAGCCACACACTTTTGCTTGTTAAATAAATATTTTTACTTTGGACCCGATCGATTTTTCAGGTACATGGGACAATGGGCTGAGTCACCTGTTTGCAGGCCCGCAGCGCCCCCCCCCCGCCGACCTGTGAAGTCTGTGCGAGGCGGCCACACTGGCTCGCAGAAGGGCACAGTCCTGTCCCACAGACACACACCTGAATCGTCACCCGCTGCACGGACGTTTGGAAATTGGCGTTTCATCTGCTAATGCATCCCTCTTCTTGGAATCCCATGACATGCCTAAGGGGTGAGAATGGCCGGGGCAGGGCCCCGGGGGAGCCCCGCACCCCGCACCGCCGCCCACTCTTGCTGGCTCCCATCCGGCGCTGTCCGCGAGGGTCTTCGCCCTGCCTCCTCCGTAGAGGCCCTCGGCCTTTCCCCCACGTCCATTTCCACGGCGTCCAGTTCCATGGCGTCTAGCTCCTGTCCCGACCGAAGGCGGGTGTGCGAGGCCAAGACCAGGCTGCTTCTGTAGAAGGGGCCTTTGTCCGTTTGTCCATTCGTCCATTCGTTTGTTCATTCACTCGACAAACGTGTATGGAGTGCCTCCCTGCTCCAGGTGCTGTCCTGGGTGCTGGACACAGACTGGGCCTCTGTGACCAGCGAGCAGGGCGGGCGGCAAACGCCGCAGTCTGCCAGAAGGTGAAAGTGCCATGCGAACAGCGAAGGGGGAGCCAGCAGGGGGCCGCGAGCCTGGGCAGCTCCGCCGGCAGGAGAGGCCTGGGAAAACTCAACAAAGAGAGTTCCAATCAGTTTAAACCAACCATGTTGCTAAGGGCACCTGGAAGAGACGGACAAAACACACACACATTTGCTCGAAGGCTTTGGGAGCTGGCATGGCAGGGTGGAGAGAATGAGCCCATAACCAAGAGAAATGTTAATCTAGACGGACGACCCTGGGTTTGGGGTTGTGTCTTCTGTGGGTGGTGCCAATTCCAGAGAGAGCGACTAAACTCAGAGCAGCCTTTCGGAAGCAGCATGGAGCCTGGGGGACAAATGCTGGCCTCGGGACCCACTGGGACGAAGGCTCAGGTGGACTCTCCTTGCTGGGGTCGAGAACCTGCGTGGCTGTGCAGAGAGGTGGAGTGAGGTAGACAGTGCGGACCTGAGCCATTCGGGTGGCCCAGAAAGTCTCCCCCGATACCGAACCGAAGTGGCCCACACTATTGGTGGCTTCAGGCTCTGGAAAGAAGCAAACAAAAATCCTCACTAAAACTAGAGAACGTTATTTCTACAAAATTTCAGACAGAAATTGTGTGCCTGCACACAATAAACGATAACCAAGCACGTGATCCTAAATTATCACAGTGCAGCAGAAACAGCTAACAGTAAGACGTCAACCCACTACAGAGGTCCAGATATTGGAATGGTCATCCAGAGCCCTTGGCGAGTGGTGCTGACTGTAGCCAAGGAGACAGATATATGACTGAAAATTTCGGCACTAAACTGGAAATGATCAAAAATGACACAGAGATTTGAACAGGAACCAAATAGAAATTCTAGAACTTTACAATAACCAAAAATTAAGAGAACACCAAAATAATAAGAATAATAAGAATAATATTAGTAACAATAAAAGAGAGATTTAATAAACTGGAAGATGGGTAAGTAGAAATTCAGGATGAAGTCAGTAGAGACCAAAAAAAAGGAATATAAAGAAAAGAGTTTAAGAACAAAAACTACAGTGAGAAGGTCTAATATATGTATAATCAGGGTTGCAGAAGTTTCGAAAGAAGGAAGAGAATGGACCAGAATCAATACTGAAAGAGATAATGGCTGAGGAATTTTCACAAGTAGGTAAAGACAACTTACAAATTCAGGAATCCGAAAGAAGTCCCAACAAAATCAATTAAAAAGAAATCCATGGCTTAAGCACACAATAGAGAAACTTCAGAAAACCAAAACAAAGAGGAAAATCATAAAAGCAGTAGAGGACCAAGTAAGATCACTTTAAAAGGAGCAACAATCTGATAGAATCTTACTTCTCAACAGAAAAAAATGAAAGCCAGAGGACAATAGAACACTATCTGTAAATGTAGTAAGAAAAAAAAATAACTCTCAGCCTAGAACATCTCATCCAGTAAAAATGTCACTCAAGGATAAAGTTAAAGTAAAAATATTTTTGTAAATAAAGACAAAAGAAAACAAAACTCCTAGCAGGACAACAAAAATGTTGGCAACGTAATGGGATAAAAAAACCTTTTCAATAAATGGGTGTGGGTCAATTTCATATCTACATGGGAAAAAAAATGGACCCCGCCCCTCTACCTGACATGGGACCTCTGAGCCTTAAGCCCCCAGCCCTGCCAGCTGGTCCACGCCTCAAAGTGCTAAGTTTTAAAATTTTAATAATTCTAATCTTTTCCCTTTATTCTCTTGGCCACAGGCATAGTAGCTGCTTCTGGTAGTTTCTGCCTCCGAGATACTTTTTAGCTCCCCAGTAATACGCAGTTAACAGACCTGTGTGTCCAGTTCTCTGTGCCCAGATAATTAATTGCTGTTTCCTACATGAGGCTTATGGCTCAGTATCATTGACCAAAATGGTCATCCATATTCTGAAATATGAAGTGAAATTTCATTACACTACATGATTACAAATCAACATTCCCAGTAAGGGAAGTATTCTTTTAGGGTGTCAAGGAAACACATCTAATTACACCTGACACTTTCTCTCTTGGTCACAAGGGACTCTGACGTGACACGGTCCTTGTCCCCAACCTCTGACTGCTCTGTTTTCCTCCACTCGTCTCTTCTCCTCCCGGCAGGCTTGCTTTACGGGCAGCCTGACCCCACCCTGGCAGGCCGTCCGCTGCTCTCTCTCACCTCCGCTGTGGGACAGAACATCCACGGTTCATGGAAAACGCTAAGGCCACGATCCTTCACTCATTCGTTACAGAAGCCCTTATCTTCCCAGGACAATTTTCAGATTCTTCTTAAGAGCAAGGGTAGCGCTTTTTTTCTTAGAAATTGTGTGAAATGACACAGAAATGGGAACTAGAGACACAAATTCTGATGACAGCTCTAGCGACAGCTCATTGTGCCTTTGTATCTGGGACAAGTTTCTGCCCCTCTGGGGAAGGCTGGTTCCTTCTGCATCAACCTAGGAAAGTTAAACAGTGCGACTGCTGTGGTCCTGCCAGTGTGTTTCTACAACGCTTCGTTAAAATGAAGGGGATCCGCCTGAATGCTCGCCTGGCCGGTGGCGCCCTCCTCGTGGCCCGGGACCCTGCTCCCCAGCCTGTGGCACCCATGGGAGGTGGCAGGCAGCAGGTGTCACCTCCGGGGTGGCTATCACAGCCGCCGTGTCCCTGTGGAGGGCCGGCGCCCCGACGGCCGTGGGGTGAGACCGCAGCCCCGGCCGAGAGCTTGGCCGCCACCACCGAGGCCTGGGGGGCCCCTGCCAGGGGCTCCGCCCACAGGAGCGGCCAGAGGACAGGAGCACCCGCGTGGGGCGGCCCCCTCGCTTCTGGGGTAGTCCCCCCTCTCTTCCCTGCGGTTCCTCCGGCAGCAGTGAGCGCGCCCCTCCGGCGGGGCAGCCTGGGGTCTGCGGGTGGTGACCCGGACCCCAGCAGCGCCCCGCTGCGTGGCCTGGTGCGTCCGGCCGGCGGCAGAACAGGGCGGCCACCTGCGTGTGGGGAGGGTGCCCCGGCCGACGAGGCTGGAGCTGTCGCCCAGCACCTTGGGGGCTGGGGCAGTGGGTACGACAGCTCACTCTTCTTTATTTTAAAGTCATAGACTGAAAACGTCGCCGTTTTAAAATCTAATGTCCACAGACGTTTTAGAGCATTTAGAGTAAGTAGGTCACAGAGCAACGTGCCGTTTTCCACTCTGTGCACACACGTGATGTGACAGGGAGACATCGGGACCCTTCAAAACAAGAGACAGATGAGAGGATCTGTGGTCAGTGTGACTGGGAAACGGGGCGTGAGGGCTCCTTCTGGAAACTCGCACAATGCTCGCCCCGGAAGCCCCGTGGCGAAGCCCCGGCTCTGCTGGGTGCACTGCCCACGACGTGGACTTCTCGCGCCGACGTGGATTTCTCCCCCCGACGTGGACTTCTCCCCCCGAGACCTCTGTGACTGCAGTTCGGGAGCCCAGCGAGGCCGACTGCCGGAACAGCGGCTGCCGTGGGAACGATCGTGTCCACCTCTGCCCACATCCAGTCCACCCGGTGGGAGAAGCTTGAATCGGGGTGGCTGGGGGACCTGGGGTGACGAAGCACGTCGGGTTGGGGCGGCTGCCGTCGGCTTGTCCTGACTCTGTCCCTTTCTCCAGTGTTCACCCTCGGAGGTCAGAGGACAGCGAGGCCCACTGGGACCCTGCGCTGGTTTCAACCGCTGGCGCCATCCAGGGTGAGTCGCAGGGTCTGAGCCTTTAGGGTCCAGCTGGACAGGAAGGTCAGACCCAGCGGCTGGCAGGGAGGGCGGCATCGGGCATGGCCCGGCGTGGCCTCGGCCGCCCCGTGTCGCACACCGGGCTGTCCGCATCTCGGCGGCGTGTCTCCTGTGGCCTCTGCGCTTCGCGGAGCTTTTGGGGGCTGAGTGATCTCGCCCATGTCCGGCCCTGAAATGGCGCCCGGCACAGAGCAAGCAATGTGTTAGCTGTGACGTGAGTTCCCTTAAATTTTCTCCAGCTAACGTCTTCATTTCAGGAATGACGATCGAGCACACACGCTGCCCTGGGACGCACAAGATCGGCACAGCCCGTGCGACGCGGCAGCACGTTTGGGACCATCCCACGCTGTTCCTTCAGCCTCTTCTGGTTCCCGCCCGTGGGACAGCGACCACTTCCCGGAGGTTACAATCCCACACGTCCCCGTGCGGCCGACTGGTGGTGACGCACGGAGAAGCAGACGGCAGCCACCAAACAGCATGGAGCCCGAGGGCCGGCGGCAAGCGCAAGCCGGGCGGTGAAAGGTGTCGAGTGGGTCGGAGCAGAGGTACGAGCAGGACAAGTGTCCGTGCCACCGAGGACCACCGTGTGCGTGCGTCAGGGCGAGGTTGGGGGTGCAGCTGTGCTTGGAAAACAAAATGTTGACATGGACGCGAAACGCCCACAGCCACGCGTTCCGTGCCCACGCGGTCACGACGTGGAAAGCCTGCTGTGAAGCCCGTGGCCCCTCAACAGCTCAGCTGCGTCTTAGAGCAAGCACGCCCCCCCATGCCCCGTGCAGGCGCCTACTTTTCACTGTGGCCAAGAGCTCCGGAAGTCGCGGCGTGCCCTCCGTCAGGCACACGTGCTCACACCTCGGAGGGTGAGCCGTGAAGGAAAGGCTGTCAGAATGCTGACTCTTCGCAAATGTGCAAGTAACATTGAGTTGTGCTGGAAGTTACAAGTACAGGTGGCGTACACGCTTGAGTTTCCTTAAACCCCACCCCCCGGCTCCTTCCTGTGGCTTCAAGACACCTGGAGGGCTTACAGCTCCCGCACCTGCCTGGGCGGCCCCGGCCCAGGCCCAGGGCGGCCTCCCCAGCTGAGGTGAGGATCACTGTGGCCGCCATGCAAAGGACACAGCTTTGTTTATTCTCTTCCTGCTTCTTAATTCCAAGCGAGAGGGAGCATGATACCCGTGCGAACGTTCAGGAATTGGGAATATTAAGTATCATCAGAAATTGAAGAATTAGGAGCAAAGAAGGGAACACCTTGTGCCTGGTGTCACGTGAGTGCCCTAACAGGGCAGAGCAAACACAAAGAAATCCGTAAAACGCATGTCACGAGACTGGATGAAACTCAGAACCGGGCGGCGTTCGCAGGGGCAGGAAACCGCCGTGGATTTGAGGGTTACGACGGGGGTGGGGGATGCGGCATCTGCTCCCGCAGCGTGATCCCCTGTGCTCATGCTCGCACCGCCCGTGAATCCCGGGCTGACCCCTTCGGCAGGTCTCAGGCTTTGCCAATGACCTTCCTCCTGCAAAGGGGACAAGGGTGACCGCTGCGACGCACTCGGCCGTGGAGCACCTACTGTGCACGAACACGGAGCCGGACGCGGAGCGGGACACAGGGAAGCTCCAAGTGGAGGCGCGTCCGGCAGGCAGGAAGACATGCCAGTCAGCGTCGAGTGCCAGGTGGTGCAGGGCTCATGCAAACACAGTGAAGAGTCCGGGGTCCTCGTCACAGTCCAGGCACCGTGATGTCCCCGACGGGACGGCCCTTGCCCTAGGAAGCTAGGGCCCGGCCCAGCGGTCAGAAAGAGGGCGCGTGTGTGCCCAGGCTGCACCCAGCGCTGAGTTGAGTGCCGGCCCCGGCCCCCGGTGGCCCACTTAGGGCGCTGGGCCGTCTCCGACAGGCCGTGAACAGCACCCCCAGACCTCAGCTCCTTAGGCCGAGGGCACAGTCCAGGGTCAACCCGCGTTTCCCAACCCTGGGAATTCACAGAGACACCCTCAGAATAGTGTGTGCAGTCCTCTCAGCCTCTTTAAGTCCTCTGAGGAGCAAGATGGCGATAAGGAAATAAAAATAGAACAGTGGACGACTCTTGAGCTCAGGGGTCAGGATGGTCCGGCCCGGCCTCCCTCCAGCTGTGTGTCTCCGGCCAGGCGGAGCCGCCTCTCGGTGCTGCCCGTTCCGTGCGTGCGGACCGGGCCGAGCTGCCCGGAGCTGAGTGGAGCCGGGCACTGCTCGCTGTGGCCGTCGACGGGGGCTTTCTCCATCCAGGTGCCCCCACTCCCCACCCGCACTCAGCCCTCCTTGCCCCGACCCCAGATCGGTCCCCGACCCGCTGGGACCGCGACTGGGACGGCGCTGAGTCTGTGGCTGAACTCGAGTTGAGCGGACGTGTTAGCAACAGCGCTGAGCGCTGCGACTCGCGAAGGGCGATTCTCCAGGTTGTCTGTGCCTCCCCCTCCAGCCCCGTCCTGTAGATGTCACGGCTGTCTTTCGTTAGAGTTTATCCTCAGCATGTTATGGTTTTGATGCTACTAGAAACTGAATAATTAAAATGTGTACTTTCAAACGACCGCTGCGGTATGTAGATCCGTAAGCGGCCGTGGTGCCTGATCCCGTCCCAGACACAGCTAAGCTCCGTCTCATCCCAGAGGTTGTTTCGAAGGTGCTCGACGTCGTCCGCGTTCGTAGCTGTGTCGTCAGCGGCTGGAGAAGGTTTTACTTCTCCCGGCCAGATCTTCATTCTTTCTGTTTCTTTTCCGCTTTGTTGGACTACCTCAGGCCACCACGAAAATGTGGAATAGAAACGGGCAGAGCCGCCTTCCTCCCCTGGAGCGGCGAGGCGGGGAGCAGCCCGTCCAGGGTGACGAGAGCTGTAGGTCCTATACTGACGTCCCTGATCGCTGAGCGTTTATCTTGAATGGATTTCGAATCTGGGTAAATGCTCTTTGTTTCTATCGTGATGCTGGTATGGTTTTCTCCTTTATCTTTGTCAATATGGTGATTCCACTGATCTGATTTTCAAATACTAACCTAATCTTGCATTCTTGGAAAAAACCGGTGTCTTTGCATGGCTGGTGGCTTTTTATTGTAAACTGCTGTGTGCCAGTTACTGTCTGTGTGTTGTCGGGACTCCGGGTTACGCTCTCCTCGTCTGAAGAGCTGAGCCCCGGCGCCAGCGGACAGCGAGCAGCTGCCTCCTCTGTCCAGCTCCGCTCCTTCTGCCTCGGGCTGCGGCTCCCCTTTGCTGGGCCCCTCGGCGGTGTTGTCATGCATGCAGCCAGGGTCTGCGGCGGGGACTGTCCCCGGACCTGGGGCCCGACCCGTCTGTGGCCGCCCCGCCCTCGCTGGGGATTTTATCCTTCGTTTCCCAGCGTCTGACGCTCCCAGCTCGGGGGGCTGCGGCTCTCCGACTGGGCTGCGGCAGTGCCAGCCACACCGAGCCGTGTGTTCTCGGGTGAAAAGCCGCAAACTGACCCCCCGCCCCCACTGCACTGCACGCTTTCGACGGCGTCTGCTCTTCGGCGTCTGCCTGGTAGCTGCTCTCCGATATCTTCAGCTGGTGTTTTGTGTTTTTCCAGGATGTATAACTATTATCTAAGGGAGAGTTACTCTGATATTAGCTACTCTGCCATTTACAAAGCAAAACCCTCCATAGTTTTTATACACCCTCAAATTTTTGTTTTAAAATAATTGACATCTACTTACAATTACTAATAGGCTCTACCAACTTGCTTTTGCTCCTTTCCCCACTCCTCCTCCTGGATGAAGCACATACTCAGCGGCTGCTTCAGGAGAGCCCGTGAGTCACACGCTCCGCTCGTGGTCTCGCTATGTCCCGGCGTGCCTTTACCGCACCCGCACTCTGGAGTGACAGTGTGACGGACGGGCTGGTCACCATTCCTTGCCTTTTGCATGAGGAAGCCACGGTTCCAGCGTTTCCCGGCTGCCCTGCTGCGGATGAGACGCCGGCTGCAGTCCGGTCGCCGGCCCCAGGCGGGGACAGACCTCACGCGGCTCACTCATGTTGCTGCCTCCCCAGCCTCTGCACCCTCGGGCTTCCTCACCTCGGCCTTAGCCCTTCGCAGATCCCTGAGTATGTGAGGTGCATCCATATCACACTTCCTGGAAAGAGTTGCTCAAATATATGCTCTCGTCAGCCGAGGAAGTTACACCTTCCAAGTCACTGGTGGTAAAAGAAGTCAAAGAAAACAGTGCAGTGTCTTGGGACATGGCACAATGAGCGATGACATGTCAACTCACATTCGCTCTGTTTTGAAGTCCTTTCAGTGTAATGAGACAGAAGTGTCAGGACACCAGGTGAGGCACAACAGAAGCTCATTGTGCCTTTGTTCCCTAAGACAATGCCAAGCGATGCTCACAGTCGCTGCCCAGCCTCCTGCCTTCTGCCAAAGGTAAGACTTTTAATGGACCGAACAGTTT
Source organism: Eidolon dupreanum (assembly GCA_028627145.1). Taxonomy (NCBI): domain Eukaryota; kingdom Metazoa; phylum Chordata; class Mammalia; order Chiroptera; family Pteropodidae; genus Eidolon; species Eidolon dupreanum. Next base: position 103,172 of record CM053501.1, on the reverse strand, counting down.
TGGTCGTGAGCGAGGCCACCTGCCAGGAGGCGGTGGGCAGTACACAGGAGTGTTCCTACAGCCTGGAGCCGAGCTTTGGGGGGACAACCGGGTGACTGTCCCTGAACGGGAAGGTGTTCTGGCTGCTTCCGGCATCTTCCTTTAGGGACCCGTGACATCCGGCCCTAGCTCTCTTTCTCCATTTGGGACACTCGAGAGCTGGTTTCTTTTATTTCCCTCTGAAACATGAACGGTGAAGGGTGCTGCTGGAGGGAGCGTACAGCCGAGGACGGAGGTGCGTCTGTGGACCCCGTGGCTGAGCGGGGCAGGTCCCCCAAACCCTGGCCGTGCAACCCCA
>CM053501.1:71331-102335 GCA_028627145.1 Eidolon dupreanum | reverse complement strand
TTCCCTGAGGCTGCGTCTAGGTAGTCCAGCCAATGGGAAGGGAAGGAAAGGGTGTGCGTCCTCCTGTCCCAGCCCCAGGCCCTGACCCCAGCTCTCCTCTCTGCTCCTGCCACCAGGCCTTGGGAGCTCACTCCCTGCCCAGTGCCAACGCCGGGGAAGGCCTGCCAGTGTTTCGGTGGCATCTCACATCTGCCAGCAGTCGATGTAAATGCCTGCTGCCTGTCCCAGTTCGTCGAGTGCACACGTCGGCACACGCACAAGCGGGCCACATCCCCCACCTACCTTCCCAGTCCTGACATCGACGTAGGAAAGCGTGTGCTTCCTCCAGTGCTGCTCAAACGGCTTCTGCTGCTGACCCTGGATGGGCTTGGAATAATCGTACTCATCAATCCGCTCCTGAGGCCGAGAAAGGGTGTTTGTTTTAGGAAATACCACAGACAATTATTCCAAATTCCCTATGACTCTCTCAGAGCAATGTCATTACCCTGACACATGAGACCAGTCTGACATGAACCCCCACATCTCACTCAGCAAGGAGGTCCCACTGTCCTGGGCAGGCCTTGTTCTGAGAGCCGAGGCCTTCCTAGCCCATTTTCCAGCCCATGTCCATCCCCTCTGCAATTCCTAACGAAAAACCACTTGACTGCATCTCACCTAGGACCACGCACAGCAGGTAACATGATGCAACTCAGTACCCACTGCAGGTGGATGGAGACATGCGGCATGCCCGGCATTTGGCAGCTGTCAGCCTCGAGTGTTGCTGACAAGCGCCTCATCCTATACCAGCTGTCCCAGGACCCCCACACCTGTACCGAGCCCATCTCTGCTGCAGACCGTGTGCTGGCTGGGTCAAGCCCGCGCAGGTCAGGCCACATCACTGGGCAGGGGTCGGCTGCAGCAGTGAGGGTCCAGAGCTCACTGTCTGCGCTCTTATGCACTCGAAAGTTCATCAAATACTTTTTGTCTTTTTGTTCTGTACTCTGGGAGATTTCAAATTCTTTCATTCTTTTTTATATAAATGTTTTAATTTTGGCAATAATATTAAAATTTCCATAAACTCCTAAAGAGGAGCTGAAGGATATTAAGAATAACTTGCACATGGTAACGGAGGAGCCACAGGAGGGCCTCAATAAAACTCCCCAAATCCAAACACTTGCTGCTTCTGCTCTGTGGGATGAGACCTCTTACAGGGACAAGCCTGGCTACGGCGCGTCCCCTTAGGTCTGACGCATACCTACGGGCGCGCTCCCCCAGGGTGCGGGCTCCAGCCTGAGTGATGTGAGGATCTCCGCAGACTGAACCCAGCCCAGGTGCTGGGAGGATAAAGTAACCCAACTTCACAAGGAATCGGGACCCAGTCGCTCTTGCTTAGGCAACTTCCGCACGCCCCCGCGGCCAGCGGGCTGGCAAGGCCGTGGGCGACCCCAAGTGTCCCGGACCAAAGCGCGGGCGTGCATCCGGAGACAGCGGCCCGAGCTGGCTCCCCGCGCCCTCGGCGGTGGACCACGACTCCTCCCCCAGACCAGAGGACAGGCCCGGCAGGTGACGCGCTCGTCATTTGAAACCCCTGGGTTGGCATTTTCGGGCCACAGCGCCTCTGCTTGTGGATCCCAACCAAGAGGAAGGTCCTCCGGGGCCCAACACGGCCACCGGTGCCAGGAGGAAACCAGCGTCTCCCGCCTGCTTGGAATGCAGCGGCCCGCGCGCGCACCTTGTAGTCCTCCCTGGCGTGGGCGCCGCGCGACTCCTTCCGGGCCTCCGCCCCGTAAATGGTCTGCAGCGCGCATAGCATCAGGTTCTGCAGCTCCAGTGTCTCCACCAGGTCCGTGTTCCAGACCATTCCTGGGGACACACCAGGCTCCCGTGAGAGGCAGGCAGGATCCGCTCAGACGGGGCCCCCCCAGTCCCCGCTGAATGGGACACCCAGCGCCCCGGTGGAGGGCAGGGGCCCGGGCCCGCTCACCTCGGTCAAAGGTCTTCAGGTGCCTCAGGTCCCCGTAGAGCTGGCTGAGCTTCCCGCAGCCCTCCTGCAGCACGCTGCCCACCCGGAACACCGCCGCGTGCGCCTGCATGGACTGCAGCGCACGCGCGTGTCAGCGGCCACCCGCGGGAGCGGCCCCCCGACGGCTGCTCGGTCGCAGGTCTTTTTCGAGTGCGCTTTATTTTTTGGAAAACGTTTACGTAAACTAACAGAAAAATCAGAAAACTCAGGCTCTTTACAACTCCGAATTTTAAACTGGAAGTTGCATTATTGTTTGTGAGATACTCTCTCAGCAATTTTCAAACCCGCAGTACAGTATGGACTACAGTTACCACGTAGCCCGCTACGCCCCAGGACCCCCAGGACTTAGTTTTAACTGGAAACCTCTACCTTTGACTCCCCCACCCATTCCACCCACCCGCATCTCTGGCAGGCACCAATCTGCTCTCTGTACCTATGAGCTCAGAGGTGTGTGTGTTTTAAGATTCCACATGTGAGATCACATGGTATTTATGTCTCTGTCTGACTTACCTCACTTAGCATAATACCCTCCATATTGATCCATGTTGTACATGGCAGGTCTTTTCTTTTTTATAGCTGAATGTTCCATTGTACACACAGGCCACTCTTTATCCATTTACCTGTTGACGTGTCCGTGACTTGGCTATTTTAAATAAGGCTGCAATGAATATATGATACACATATCTTTTCACGTTAGTGTTTTAATTTGCTTTGGTTACCGCAAGTGGAACTGCTAGATCTCGGAGTAGTTCCATTTTTAATTTTTTGAGGAACTGTTGAATTTTTAAATTTTTTGAGGAACCTCTATACTGTTTTCCACAGTGGCTGCACCAATTTACATTGCCACCAACAGCACACGAGGGGTCCCTTTTCTCCTCATCCTTGCCAGCACTTGTGACTTGTCTTTTTGATAACAGCCATCCCAACAGGTGTTAGGTGAGATGTCACTGTGGTTTTGATCTGCACTTCCCTGATAGTGATGATGAACACCTTTTCATGTACCCGTTGACCGTCTGCATGTCTTCTTTGGGAAAACGTCTATTCAAATCCTCTGCCCATTTTCAAAGTGGTTTTTTTTTTTTCTCTTTACTATTGAGTCATGAGTTCTTTATACATTTTGTACATTAGGCCCTTATCTCCTATATGATTTGCAAATCCTTTCTCCCATTCCATAGCCTTTTCATGCAGTTGGTGGTGCCCTTCGCCATGTGGGAGACTTATAGTTTGATATACCTCACTTGTTTATTTTTGCTTCAGCTGCCTTTGCTTTTGGTGTCAGATCTCAAAAATCGCCAAGATTGAGGTTAAGAAGCTCACTGCCTACCTTTTCTCCTGGGAGCTTTATGGTTTCAAGTCTTTAATCCATTTTGAGTTAGGCTTGTAGTCCTTTTTCTTTGCTTGTAGCTGTCCAGTTTCCCCAATACCCAATACCATTTATCGAGGAGACTGGCCTCCCCTCACTGTATGTTCTTCATCCCTTTGGTGTAAATTCACTGACCACGCATTCAGGGGTTTCTGACCTTGTCTATTCTGTCCCACTGTTCTATGTGTGTTTTTATGCCAGTACCATGCTTTGTCATATATTTGAAATCAGGGCGTGTGATGACATCCAACTTTGTTCTTCCTTCTCAGGCTTGCTTTTGTTATTTGGGGTCTTTTGTGGTTCCATACAAATTTTAGGATTATTTGTTGTAGTTATGTGAAAAGTGACATTGGAATCTGTAGATAGCTTTGGGTAGTATGGACACTTTAACAATATCAATTCCTCCAATCCAGGAGCACGGAGTATCTTTCCTTTATTTGGGTCTTCTTCAATTTCTTTCAGTGTGCAGGCTTTTCACCTCCTTGGTTACATTTATTCCTGTGTATTTTATTCTTTTTGATGCATATGTCTAAGAGTTATCTTAATTTCTCTTTCTGATAGCTTGTTATCAGCATATAGAAACGCAACAGACTTTTGTATGCTGGTTTTATATCTTGCAACTTTACTGAGTTCATTTATTAGTCCTCACAGTTTTTTTGGTGGAATGTTTAGGGTTCTCTCTATGCAGTATGATGTCATCTAAAAACAGTGATAGTCTTACTTCTTCCTTACCAGCCTGGATGCATTTTGCTTCTTTCTCTCACATCACTGCCACGGCTAGGACTTTCTGAGAAGAGGTCTTTTACCTCCTTGATTAATTTGATTCCTAGGTATTTTATAGTTTTTGGTGCAACTGTAAATGGAATTGTTTTCCAAATTTCTGATAGTTCAACACTGGTGTATAAAAATGTGACCGACGTCTGAATGTTAATTTTTATCCTGTTACTTTACTGAAGTCATTTATCAGTTCTAACAGTTTTTAGGGTGCTCTATACACAGTATCACACCATCTGCCTTTCCAATCTGGATGCCTTTTATTTCTCTTTCTCGTCTGACTGCTGTAGCTAGGATTTCCAATACTCTGTTGAACAGAAGTGGTGAAAGTGGGCATCCTTGTCTTGTTCCTGACCTTAGGGAAAATGCTTTTAGTATGATGTTAGCTGTAGGTCTTTATTACATTGAGGTATATGTTCACCACTTTGCTGAGTTTTTAGCAAATGAATGCTGGGTTTTGTTGAATGCTTTTTCTGCATCTATTGATATGATATGATTTTTACTTTTCAATTTGTTAATGTGGTATATCACAGTGATTGGCGAATATTAAACCAACTTTACATCCAAGAATTAAATCCAACTTGATCATGGTGTATAATGTTTTTAACATATTGTTGAATTCTGTTTGCTAATATTTTTTTGAGGATTTCTGCATCAATGTTTATCAGGAATATTGGCCTATAGTTTTCTTTTTTTTGAACTGTCATTGTCTGGTTTTGGAATCAGGGTAATGATGGCTTTGTAAAGAGTTAGGAAGCCTTCCTTCCTTTTGAATTTTTTTGAAATAGTTTGAGAAGAATGGGTGTTAATTCTTCGAATGTTTGGTAAAATTCACCTATGAAGCTATAGTATCAAAGCTATAGTAATCGAAACAGCATGGCACTGGCATAACAACATACATAGATCAATGGAACAGAATAGAGAGCCCACAAGTAAATCCGTATCTACTTGGTCAGTTAATCTATGACAAAGGAGATAAGAATACACAATGGGGTAAGGAGAGCCTCTTCGATAAACGGTACTGGGAAAGCTAGACAGATATATGCAAAAAAAAAATGAAACTAGACCGCTTTCTTATACCATATACAAAAATAAACTCATAATAGATTAAAAAAGACTTAAAATGTAAAACCCAAAACCGTAAAACTTCTAGAAAAAGACAAATGCAGGAAACTCTCTGATATTGCTACTAGTATTTTTTTTTCTGATATCTCTTCAGACAAAGGAAACAAAAGAAAAAGTAAACAACTGGGACTATGTCAAACTAAAAAGTTTTTTCACAACAAAGGAAAGCATCAACAAAACGAAAAGACAACCTACTGAATGGGAGAAGATCTTTGCCTACGATATATCTGACAAGGAGTTAATATCCATAATTTGTAAAGAACTCATACAACTTAACCCCCAAAAAATAAAATAAAATAATCCAATTAAAAACTGAGAAGACTCAAATAGGTATTTCTTCAAGGAGGACACACAGATGGCCTACAGATATACGAAAAGATGCTTATGGTCACTAATCAGAGAAATGCAAATTAAAACCACAATGAGATATCACCTCGCACCTGTTAGGTTGGCTATCATCAATAAATCAAAAAACAACAAACGCTGGCAAGGATGTGGAGAAAGGGAACCCCTGTACACTGTTGGTGGGATTGCAAATTGGTGCAGCCACTCTGGAAAAGTTTGGAGGTGCCTCAAAAAATTAAAATTAGAATTACCTTTTGACCAGGCAATTGCACTTCTGGCTATTTATGCAAAGGAAACCAAAATACCAGTTCATAAAGATCTATGCATCCCTATGTTCACGGCAGCACTATTCACAATAGCCAAGATATGGAAGCAACCTAGGTGTCCATCAACAGATAACTGGCTAAAGACATTATGGTTCATATACGCAATGGAATATTACTCAGCCATAAAAGTAATGAAATCTTACCATTTGCAATGACATGGGTGGCCCTAGAGGAAATTATGCTGAGTGAAATAAGTCAAAGACAAATACTATGATTTCACACATACGTGGAATCTAAGGAACACGAGAACCAAACTAAACGAACAGACTCATAGATACAGAGAACAAGCTGATGATTGCTAGAGGGGAGGGCAGTTCGGGGGCTGGGTGAAAAAGGGGAAGGGATGAAGCACAAACTAGTAGCTGCAACATAGTCACGGGGATTTAGAGTAAGCACAGGGCATACAGTCACTATTATTGTAATGGTTGTGTGTGATGCCGGATATGTGCTAGAGTAATTGGGGGGGTCATTTCACAGATTCTATAAATGACTCTTTTTTTTTTTAATTAAAAAAATAATTAGGGTAAAAAAGACATGTGATATAAAACCAACCTGAAACTTACTTTTGGCATGCTGAGAAGCAGAACCTACCTCAGTTTCCTATCATTTACTGAATGACCTTTCCTTCCATCACTCCTGAAAAACCCCTTTATCATGTGCTGAATCAGCACGTACCGAGGGGCCTGTTTCTGGACTGACTTTGTTCTACTGATCCAGATGTCTCATAATTCATTCTACTTAGCAGACAGCTCACCCACTTCTTTAGAATGAGAAATCGTGTAAGACTGTAATGCACACCACCATCATTGTTTCTCCAGAAGAATAAATGGAAAAAAACTGTCTTAGACCCTAGTAAACATCAGGTAAAAGACTCTTCGTGTTCTCCAGTGGTTGTGTTTTTCATACTGTTCACATATTTCTGGTTATGCTGATTCAAGGCATTTTAATCTTTTTTTGGATGCACTGCAAATGAGATATTAACTACTGAATGGATTATTACTGGGATCTTGGAAAGCTACTAATTTTTGTATATGAATCTTTTATCCAGCTTTCTGCATTCTTGCATTGTTTTTATTCATTTTTCAGTTTATTTTCTTGGAATTTTTTGGTAATCGTATCTGTAAGTAATGACAATTGTCTATTCCTTTTCAGGACACACATTTCTTTTTCATTGCTTACTGCACATGGTGGAATCTACAGAAAAATTACTGTCCCACACTCAAATGTAAATTCCACACAAGTAGGAACTTTCACTCTGTTCGGTGCTGACGCCGGCATCCCGAGCACTGCCTGGCACACGGCAGGCACTGGTATCTGCCTTGTTTGGTGGCAACGCCTCCTTTGGTCTCTCATGGGCTCGTCACTCCCACATCCTGCCTAACATAGTGGTTCGTGCCCTGGTATCAGCGCCCTACACAAGTCCTGCAGAGTATCAGCTGACTGGTGGCCCCTGAACGCTCTTTACCTTCACTCATGCTACTGTCTTTACCAGTCCTGGAAGCCTCCCTGAGGCCCAGGCCTACCTGGACACAGAAGCACACAGCCCACAGCCCTTCAGAAGGGCAGCATCAGCATGCGGCTTTTTCCTACTGGTGGCATCTGTGTGTACGTGTCACTGGATCCCTTTCAGATTCTTGCAAATAATTTCAAGTGGACAGAGATCTCATTCACGGACTGAGAATCCCCGTATTAGAACTTGAATGATTCCTAGCTGTTCTAGGTATTATTATCGATCTAAACCTGTGTAATCTAACGCAGCAGCTGGTAATCATGTGCACACCAATTTATATGAAAACTGAAATCCAGTTCTCTAATCAGACTGATGACATTTCGTATGCTCCACAGTCACAGGTGGTCAAGGGCAGGGAGTGTTCCCACCCTTAGGAAATGTTCCATCAGATGCACTGATCGGAAGGCAAACACTCTTGACAGTAACCAACGTGCAGACTGCCCATGACCCACTGTCCTCTCCTCCTGCTTTCATTTACAGCTGTCAATGGGCCAATTTAAAGACACTTCCCAGAGCTGCTGGAAGCCAGATGTGATGGCGGGATTCATCTCTCAGCAATGAGATGTGCTGGGCTTCCAGGCAGCCTGCAGAAGGAAGCTTTGGGGAGTGGGGTATGGGGGGAGGTGGTGACTGTCCCTCCTCCTCTGGGCTGTGACGTACACACGAAGGCAGAGATGGTATGAGGAAGGACGCCCTTGCGAGCACCCTGGAGGCTAGGAAGGCAGCCCTGCGTGCTCCGTACACGTCTACGTGGAGACGCCCACCTTTCGTGTGACTTGGCCCCGCTGTACTCTACTTGGTATGGCAGCGCATGTGTCCTTCTGCCACTTAATCCAGAGCCCGTGCAGGGCGTGCGTCCAGGCACTTACCTTCTGCATGCTGAGTCGCAGTTCCGATGTTCTAATGCTTCCTTCAGCAAATCTCAACTTGTCAAGATTCATGACGGATTCTTCCCCAGCATTTGCTTTAATCGGGGGAACTTTATCTCCTAAGCAAATAAACACACACAAAACGCTACAATTTAACCCCTGAAAAACACCTAGGAAAAGCAGATGGACTGAACGACAGCAGTGTGCATTACCGCCTTTCGGGGATTTGGGAGATGCGCCCGTGCCCCCGCCCGACCACCCTGCACTTGAGGGACCATCTGCTGACTTGGAGCTGAAGAATTAAAACAGAGACAAAACTTCTGGTAAAGAGCAGATGTCCAATAAAGCAATTTCTGAAGGAACAAAAGACAGAACGTTGCTTAAGTCTAAAAATTAGATTTATGGAAACCGTGCGCTATCACTCTGTTGAGAGAAAAAATGGCACCCTCCAGATCAGCGGTTCTCAGCAGTTTTGCCAACTCTCCCCACCTGGGGAAGGGGCCTGGTCGGGCATATTATGTCCCCGGCTGACCCTGACCTTTGTCCCCTCAAGGTTTGCTGTCCTCACCTTTCTAAAAGATAAATGTTTGGAGGACTTATAAGGCTTTTTGGGGATGATGGTAAAAGTATTTCTTCAGCAGGTACTACACGCAGGCGGCGTGAAATGCAGGAGATGAAGGTTTGCAGGTGAAGCAAGGCGATCTGCAGCCACTGTCTCCCCAAGGCACCGGGGCTGCTCCGATCCGCCCGAGCTCTTTGCGACAGGCTGCTGCTTCATTTGCTTTTGTAAATGAAGTAAAACTGGCTTGTTCTGCAGCTACACAGTTCTAACGTGCATCACGGATTTACGTTCGTACCGTCATCAGAATACAGAATGAGGTTTCAACGCTTTTATGTTTAAAATACGCATATTTTGAGGGAAGTAGCGGGGCAAACGTTTTTTCCTTTCCCTTTTTTATTTTTAAAAATGGAAGTATAATTAAGATACAATGTGATTTTTACTGTAGAGTTTCGATCTGGACGAGGCTGCGTGAGCTCTGCCGCAAGCAGGTGTGGTCCCTGGCAGCCACTGCTCCATCTGAGCCCCAAGTTTCGCCTTTTTCAGAATGTTGTACAAAGAGACTCATAAAAATGCAGCCTCTGGACTGCACAGCCTGACACATTTGAGATTCATCCGTGCTGCTGCATGCATGTGGAGGCTGTTCCTTTTAAATGCTAAGCTTAAAAAAATTTTAAAGTGTGCATCGATCCCTCAGATTCAAAAGTATATGGTACTATTACAAAACTTCCTTTTTCTCATCTTCGAAGAATGGGAACCTCAGGTTCTCTGCTCTGCTTCGACAGAGTGGACATCGGGCTCACTGCCTAGGGGACACGTGCCCTAGATCTGGTGTCAGACGAGGTGAGTTCAGTTCCTGCCCTTGCAGCAGTGCCTGGAGATGAGGCCCCGCCTTCGCGTTTTAGCCCGGAGCTGTGGCCAGAGCGAGGGGGACAACGCGTGCGAACGGGCAGCCTGACCCTCTGTCAAGTGCATCCCCGCTGCCGCAGGCATGAAGGGCGGCGCAGCACCTGCCCATGCGGACTGTGTGCAGTTAGTGGCTGGGCTGCAGCTCACAACATCTTAGACCCACTGAAAACCTGCACAAAAAACTTCTGTTCAATAAAAACAGTGCAAGTGACAGAGAACAGCTAACACCAGTGACATGCAACGGGAAGAGTGGGGGCTCAGGGACCTGCCGCCACTGCCAGGGTCACGTCGTCGTTCTACCAAACAGGGCCTGGTCACCGACGTGAGGCCCTTTGGCAGTCAGAGAAACAGTGAGTGTCCTGCGCTCGGTGGGCTCACACCTGGCGCAGTTCATCCTCTGCAAATACCAGAGAGCACTACAAAAGAAAGCACGACTCGGAACCCGTTGTCACGAAACACGCAGCCAGGACCCGGCCCCGCGCGCTGTCTGCAGTAAGCTGTCCCTCTCCCCTTTCCAGGTCAGTTATGCGGGTTTTTAGAATGGCCCAGGTTAATTTTTCTGTAAGTACCAAGTAGTTATTCACGTATACCTACGATTTAAAACATTCCACTGCAAGTCAGTCATTTATATCAGGTACTACGTGATAAACTTCCCCTCAAAATAACAAGTTCCTAATGGTGGCTTTAAGCAGAACATAATGACTGCAAAAAAATTGACCAAAAAAGTTACTCTCTTTTAACTGTTTAGACCTCATCCAGCTTGTGTCCAGCCTCCAGCCTGTCACCACACAGACCTCTGAATGTGTCCATTTCCTCCACCCAGGGGAGACCCCGACTGTGCAGCCCCCGCCCGCAGGCACGGGGCGCCGTGAGGAAAACACTCACCGGGTCTGCAGGACTCCGCGATGCTCAGGGCGCACGCCCGGCCAAAGACGACCAGGTCCAGCAGTGAGTTCGCCCCGAGGCGGTTGGCGCCGTGCACTGAGGCGCAGGCGGCCTCCCCACAGGCGTACAGACCGGGCACGACCTGGTCCTGGCCGTTCACGTGCCTCAGAACCTGCGGGAAAGAGGCCCAGACCTAAGGGCGCAGTCTGCATCACCACGGCCCCATAAGGAGTGGCGGAGAAGACCGGGGTGGTCCACAGGGAACCCTCCGGGTGCATCGCCCCATCCTGTCCCCTCCCTCTGCCCCAGATCCCCGGCTGCCCTGTGCCAAGGGGTTGGACGACGCAGGAGGGCAGCACCTGCGAGCTCGACCCCTCGGCTAAGTCCCATCAGAAACCCCACCCTCCACCCTCGGATTCGGGACTCAGGGTGGATGGCCGTTACACTGGCAGGCAGAAGACTGGGTTGTAACTTGGACTCTTCCAATGCGTTCCTCCTCTGTACTATAAGAACCCAATTCCTCCACCCCTTGCCTGAAGACTGAAACCAAGACCCTGACTGGAAAGCTCTGTGAGCTGCAAACCACCCAGAGGTCACTGCCAAGAACACACAAGTTACAAGATCACTGCGAAAATAAGATGAGCTCGTTCCAAAAACCCTGTAAATGATGAGGACTGTTTACTTGGGAGGGATTAATAAGTCACTAGAATCGTTACTAAGGAGTGAAGGTGAAACCTGCACTAGCCCTGGGCCTGCCTCCGCCACTCAGGAGGGCAGCTGAGGGCACGGGTAGCCTACCAGCCCATGCGGTACTTTCCCTCTAAGAACTAAAGGGACCACTGTGAGGTGGGCCACTGTCCCCACCCTCTTTCCCACTGTGTAGTCAGTCACCTGCCCTTTGTAGTTGGTGGGAATGCCACCCATGTTGTAATGCACGGTGGGAAGGACAGGGATCGGCTCTTTGGTGACATCCACACCCGCAAAGATCATGGCCGTCTCTGAAATGCCAGGCAGGCGGATGGCCAGCTGCTCTGGGGGCAGGTGGTGCAACTGCAGGTAGACATGATCTTTCTCAGGCCCACAGCCTCTGGTGAAGAAAGACACCGCAACATAAGGCAAAGAGCAACAGTCACAGGAAATACGAGATCACAGAATCCTCGTTTTTACACCAAGCACACCCGTTCATCTCATCCTCCCTAAGCGCCCCTATGTGCCAGGGTGGATTCTGGCCGCGACCACCACCAGCTGCCATCCTGGCCTCCCTGGAGAGCTTGCTAAGCTCTGCTTGGCAAAGGTGTTAGTAAGTCCCTTCATACCAAAAGCTCCAAAGAATTACTTGACTTCTCACTTTTTACTTAACAACGTAAAAGCTCCGTGGCTATGCCAGCAGGTGTTTGATGTGTCACCACAGGAAGGCACAGTGTTGGGCTCCAAGAGGACAAAGCTGCCTTGTTAAAGGGCAACAGCCCACGCAGCTGGAAGGCCCGAAGCAGTGCAGGCTGAAACCCCACCGAGGGCTCGCCCGCTGCCTTCGGGTTGCCGTGTGCCCGCCCTGCTCTCCAGCACTGACATCTGCGTCACACTCTCACACTCAGAACCCTCAGACGTGAAACTGGCTTCACGTTTGCAAGTGCAGGTCTCTGGAGAGATGTACACTGACCACAGTGGTCAGAGATCCCAGAGGCGAATGCCCACCTGCCCACGGAGATGGGGCGCGCACTGCCACTCACATGGCGGCCACGCCTGCCCGTGCGGAACACAGACACCAACGCCGCCCACCCCGGAGAAAGGAGTGCGTGCGTGCGTGCGTGTGTGCACACGTGCTCAGACACTTCTGGGGACGATCACACAGACCTGCCCTCACGGATCTCCACGGTCATGGACCGAGACACGACGTCTCTGGAGGCCAGGTCCTTGGCGACGGGGGCGTAGCGCTCCATGAACCTCTCGCCTTGACTGTTGATGAGAATGCCGCCCTCCCCGCGGCACCCCTCCGTGATGAGACAGCCAGCACCATATATCCCTGCAGGGACCCAGCGGACCACACGTTCACAACCCGACCGTCACAGCTGCGTCCTGACATCACTGCCACTGCGGCAGCCCGATGGTCCCTCTCCAGACTGAAGCATGCCTGTGCCACTCCCCGGGTCCAAGGCGCTCACCTGGGGAACGTGACTGAGGACCTGGCACGTGCCACACTGTGAACACAGACCTGCCCCCGCCTCCCAGAGCTGACGACCGGGGGGGACGGACGCTGAACCACCACTGCTCTGAGACTGGGCAAGGTGTCATTAAGATGGAACTACACCTGCCTTGGGGGCACAGGGACAGTCTCCTGAGGAAATGATGACTTAGGACCCAGGAGACCAGGAAGCGGTGCTTTTGTCACTGCAATAGCGTCCCACAGGGACTGAATGCCTAAACGACACAAGGCCCCGATCCCACGGAAGCAGCCCGCCTACCTGTGGGGTGGAACTGAACAAATTCCAAGTCCTGGCAGGGAAGCCCTGCCCTGGTGATCATGGCGGTGCCGTCGCCAGTGCTGGTGTGGGCAGACGTGCAGCTGAAGTAGGTGCGCCCATAGCCCCTGCAAAGCAGGCCAGCACCGAGCGGTGACCACACAGCCAGTGCCATCGGGACCTCCCTTCTAGTGGCACTGAGTGCATGCAGCAGCCACGCATCACCATCTCGGGGGCCCTCCACACCCTGGACAACCAGGAGGCAGCCTGGGGACAGAGAAGGCCTCTCGCCTGGTCTTTAGTACTTCGGTGCTGTCTGAATGACTACTCTTGTCAGAAGCCTCTATCACATTTGTAACGAAATTGTTAAATGTTTCTGGATTCACCTCTTTGAAGACTTGAGTAAGACTGGCTGTACAGAATGGAATTTACTTATTTTCATCACGTGAACCAACAGCACTGATCTACTACCCAGAAATCAGTATAAGCACAGTATCTGTTTAAATAACAGATCATTCCAGAAAGAGTCACGTGACTGTCCAGGATCAGTTTCCTCAAGGGTCCTCCCCACTGCAAACTGACGACAAACACTTCCTCGCCCACCTCAGAGGTAGGTGGCCCCTCAGAGAGGAGGGATCGAGGCTGGCAGGGGTGATCAATCTCACAGGACAGGCCACGGCCTGTGTCTGTGCCCCTGTTACGGGGTGCCCCTACTTTTACTAGGATGAAAGGCCTCTGACGGGCAACTTCCTTACAGAGAAAGCAAGCACAATAAGAATTAGATTCCTACCCAGTGGCCACAACCGTGTTCTTCGCTCTTATGCGATGGATAGAGCCATCTTCTATGCACAGTGCGATGACGCCACGACACTCCCCACTCTCCATCAAGAGATCCAAGGCGAAGTACTCCACGAAATAGCTGGTATCGTACCGCAAGGACTGCAGAGAGAGCCGACGTTTTCCACTGCATTTAGGGTGTCACACCGACACACAGGTGATGCTGTCCCTGTGAACAGGCTGAAGACCTCGTGTAACAAAGGACCAGGTGAGCCTGGGAGACTCCCAGGTGGAAAACGAGTTGCAGATGGCAACTCACACCGAGCATAGAGCTGGGGCTGCCGTGTGGCAGCGCGGAAGGGGCCCCGCTCTTAGCAGCTCGGGCAGAACACGCAATGGGGAGCACACGCTGGTGCACGCCAGAGAACACAGCAGCGTGCTGCCACGGCCCTCGTTCTCACACCCTGAGAGGCGTCCAGGCTCTCTGAGGCCACACGCAGCACAATCCCCTCAGAGTCCAATGCCAGAGCTGGGGCCCTCGGACCACTGGGCTGTCCTATACAGGAGCTGCTGATCACACGTGGCCATTTAACCTAACGAAACACAACATTTAGAGCCCCTCGGCACACCAGCCACATCTGTCACGTGGGGCGAGCGCTGCTGGGCTGGATGGGCCAGGCCGTGGTCTGACAGTCACCACGGCTAATGGAGAGGTCTCTCATGAAACTGCCAGCTCCCCACGTGACACACAATTCCATGGGATGGGCAGGTCCTGTCACATATTCGCCCATACATTTGGCCAGAGAAGCCACTGATGTCCTAACGCTTGCAAACCAATGACCTGTCCCATTCTTCAGAACACGGATTATCTGGCCATGCCAAAGTTCACTCCAACCATCCAGTGACAACCAGCCCTCAAGTCTCAGTCTGGCTGTCACAGTCCAGGAACTCAGAGGTGGTGAAAGAGCCTTAAACACCTGCTTTGCTCTTACACATTCAGTGTTGACAGATTGCACGTTCAACCTGGTATGTAACAGATTTTCTAGAATTGATACTTTCAAATGAACGACTGTGCACAGGGCCTACGGAGTTATTCTGTTGCTTGCTAAGACACCCCTTAGGCTGACGTGCTGGCACTCCGACCCCTCCCCAGGGTGGCTTGTCTCTGTCTCATCAATCGTACACTGGCTGGACCAGATGGGTCGTGTCCCCGTGCCCCCAGAGCAGGCTCACCCTTCCATACAACGTGTGCAGCAGTGAGTGGCCGGTGCGGTCGGCCACACAGCAGCACCGGTGGGCCTGCCCGCCTTTCCCGAACTTGAGGCTCTGTCCGCCAAAAGCACGCTGGTAGATCTTCCCGTCCTCGGTTCTGCTGAACGGCATGCCGTAGTTCTCCAGCTGGGGAGCAAAGACACAAATTCCTGGCGCCGTGGAGGCACCAGCCAGCCCACCCCGGACAACTTCAGCCCAAGCCTGCAAACCCCGAGGGACACACTCTAGGAGAACATCGAGACTGAAGAGAAGGGAACCAGTCCCCTGCGGCGTGACATCAATGGCCGGCAACAGCAGGGCGTCCCTCATCATACCAGCTCGTCGCCGCCCCTTCCGGCTGACCACATGGGCCTCAGTCCCACAAAAAACAGGCTGTGAGGACGATACCTCGACCACGGAGGCGGGCGCCTGCTCTGTCATGTAGTGGATGGCATCCTGATCCCCCAGCCAGTCGGAGCCCTTCACGGTGTCATAGAAGTGCCACCTCCAGTTGTCCTCCTCCATGTTCCCCAGAGCAGCATTGATTCCTCCCTGGACACATGGAGCCAATTCAGGAGCTACAAATGGAAGCCCCCACGGTGCCCGCCATGCTCGGTGCCCACCAGGCTCGGCTTCCCACGGCCTCTGCCCTGGGAACTGCATTCGGAGAGAGCCAAGGACTTTCACGATAACTCTGGGGGAGGGATCTGACTGCGGACCCTTAGAAGGAGACAGCCCTCCCTGACCAAACTCCAAGTCACGCCTCCTCCCCTTACCAAGCTGGTGACGTGGGCCCCAGCCCCCTTATCCGTGGACACGACGGGAAGCTCAAGTCCTTGAAGAGCTGTCAGGGGACTGAGAGGTGCCACGCTTACGACTTATCTAACCTGACATGTAAAAGGCACCCACAAATCTGTGGGGATAATTTTATGACAAAACGTTCCCAGTGGTATTTGTGGGGACGTGTCAAAGTGCTTATTGACAAGCGATAAACTCCCAGCTCAGAGCCACATACCCACACCCCTGCCTCCTTGCGCTGTGCACTGTGACGCTCCTGTACCCCCCGTCCTGTCCTATCCCACTGCCTCCGCCCTCTCAGGGGCACGAACACGCAGCACAGGGACAAACATGCAGTGGCCAGTTTCCGCCCCAACTGAAAATTGGATTCTTCCTCTTCGATAATCTCTTTTTCACATGGCACACTTTCTAACCCCCTTCTCTTTTTTCCAATCGGTATTACTCCACCACAACTTCCAAGTCAAGCTGACCCCCCTGGAATTCCTTCCCCACCTAGTGCTGCTGAGCCTCCGTCTCCCAAGCTCTGCTTCGGTTAGGGTACGACGAGCCACTGTGCGAGGGACCTTGTCACTTCCTCCCTTCTCCAACCCGCCCGAGTGCAACGCAAACACAAGCCCAACGGCATGTGGTGAGCAGCAGCGTCGCAGCAGGGTACATGAAGCCCGATTCGCTACATGCACAGATGCTGTCCCTTCACCGCTACCACTGAGAACCAGGCCACAGATGCCCAGCCTCCTTGGCGTCCCCAGAAGGACCTTCAGACGCTCCCAGGCCCCCACCCATCTGATCCTTCCAGGTAAACCTCTTTTCTCAAGAACATACATTTGGGTTAAGCCATTTTTCCCTTATTCTTTTTATTTTATTAACACTGCACTACCTGAACACTACTATGCTGCAATGTTACTTAAAATTACTGTTTGTATTTTCCCTTTAAGACAATGATGTCTTTAAAAACAGATTTTATCTATTCTTCGGTTGAAAAAGCAGCTTTAGAGCAAAGCATGTGGATGGCTAAGTGCCTGAAGGGTGCTGCTGGACACCGAGTTCAGGCTCTCCCAGACTGGGGTGGCTTTATGGTCCCGGAAAGTCACCACACGCCGGTGTCTCCATGAGGAAATGTGTTCCCGATGCCAGAAAAGACAGGCACATACGGCTCTGGAACACGGCCTGCAGGCCAGCTGGCACACCCACGGCCTGCCCAGAACGGAAGAACAGACTGTGGGAGCAGTGAATCACTGCTCACCTTACTTTGTCCTCCTCCCTAAATTCAGGGCCACTGGTTTTCTGTCCTGCACATTCATGCCACCATCAAGACTCCTCACCACCCCACTCAATGAGGCTCGTTCTGAGGATGTGGTAGCAACCACGAGACTCAGGGCGGACAAGAACAGTCCACAGCAAGTTCACTTCAGATGGTGAGTGCCGTGGAGACAATGGGACCATGTGGGGTGGGGGTGGGGGTGGTCAGAGAGGACCCTGGTGGGGCTAGGGGAGCGGGGACAAGAACCCTAAGGGAAGTGAGCTCAGTGGGTGCAAGGAGCAAGGTGGCAGGAGGTCGCTCATATACCAGAAGCACCAAGAGCCCCGCTCTTACCTGGGCTGCCACGGTGTGGGACCTGGTGGGGAAGAGCTTTGTGACACAGGCCGTGTTGAACCCTGCCTCCGAAAGGCCAAACGCGGCACGCAAGCCTGCCCCTCCGGCGCCCACCACCACTGCATCGAATTCATGATCCACTACTGGGTACTGTGTGGAAATCTGGAAAAGAAAGTCCACTTGTCAGTCACCCATTTGGCTTTGCCAGACACTGAGACTGTGGTTACCGTGAAAGAGTGTAAAGAAAATGAAACAAACAAAAGAGTGACGCCATGCCAGGGGGCCTCCACCCCGGGTAGGACAGAGCAGCCACAACTCTGTGGCCCCGAGTGATGGGGTGGGCACGCCCCCGTACCGAGAGGGGCAACGAGACACAGGGACGGCCAGAGCCCGCTTTCTCGTGCAGATAGGAAACATCATTAGATGAAATACTGAAAACTTAATGCTACTCCTGAAAGTAAGCAGGGATGCAAAGGAAGCACCAGCTCTAAAGATGGCTCTCTTTTCAGTTCCCACTTTTATCTTCTCCTTTTGTCTGTACTCATATACACGGGCTTATATGAAGCCGAGCTTCAAATACAGCGTAGGTCATGACTCCCCTTCTGTGAGGTGCGAGCACCACAAAAATGGCAAAAGGTCGTTTTCGTTTAGAGAAGCACATTCCAGCTCTGGGTGAGCACCCAGGATGTGAGGACTCAACTCTATTTCAGGCCCCTGTTTGTGTTTTCGAGTGAGAAGGTGCCAACCGGTATTCAGTAACTATTGTAAAATTATGAGAAAAGAGCCTGTGAGAAAATTTCGGTTTCTTCAACAGAGTAGAACGAGCTCACTAAACAAAAAAGAGCCTACATGGTCCTATGTGGAGGGGGGATGTCAATTTCCATCACAGTAAATAGTTTATTTGTCATTCATATTTTATTATTTTGTTGTTTTATCTGATTTAAATTTTAATCTTGCTTATAGATATATAACAATCAAAAAAAATCTACGCTTCCACTTATACTATAATTAAGTATTCCTACACTAAAAAAATAATCTGAGCAGGCACTGGAATGAGAATTCTTTCCTTCAAGTAAGACCTGTGTACTAAATGAGTAAGTTGCAAACTGGTATACATCATTATCCCTCTATAAACCCTTTATAATGGAACAGAAAGCCGTGAACTTACTGCATCTGAAACTTTAGAAGATGACCTCTTATTCCCATCAACGGTGAAGTGAAAGGCGCGGGTTCCTGGCTGCAGGGCTGCTGGATGCTGCTGAGACAGAGAAAAGTGTCGTGAAGAAACAGGCGACTTATAATCACAACTTCTCCTTCTACGCTGTTAACCTTTGTAGGTACCCAGGTGCTCCCCTTCACCGAGAACCTTCACCTGGGAGCCTCTACTTAACCTGAAGGGTGGGGGCAGGGGCTGTGGACACAGGGCAGGCCGAGGGGACTTGGCACACCAGCAGGAGCCCTTCCAGGTGAAGCTTGTCTCCAAAAAGGATACTCACCGACTCAGACAGGAAATGGAAAAGGCAGATCCTCATCTTAATCTCCTAAGCTACGTTACTTAGTGGACAACAGGAAAGACATCTGCCTTACATGTGTAAATGGCTGTTTTGCAAGCAATGAAGCACTTTTACTGGATCCACTGTAACCCTTTCACAACGGGGCTCTGCCCGTGTGCGAGGCATCGTGGCACTGGGAAAGGCAAGAAACATCGAACCGGGAGATCCATGCTCTAGGACAGGCTCCACTGTTCGTGGTGACACTCAGGCACCAGGGCCACCATCCCTTCAATGAACATAGGAGGGTGCCAGGCTCAGAGATGGTGACAGTCCGGCTTCAGCACCCTGCACATGTGCACCGGGCCTCAGCCCAGCCTCTCCTCAGTCCAGGCCATCCCCTCTGCCTGGACACTTGGGCTCGGCAAACCTCTACACCTCTCCAACTCTCAGATTAAACGTCCCATCTGATAAACATTCACTCAAGAAAACTGGCATTAACAAAATCATACCCCAGCACTGAGAGGCAACGTTCTTCGGCAATTTAGGGGACACTTTTCCATTCTGCTAACTGCCTGTTAGCAGACCACTGATAAAAAAATGTCTTAGAAATATCATCAAGAAGTGGTCCCAGACCTTTGTGGCACCAGGGACCCGTGCTCCTATGAGAATCTAATGCCTGATGATCTGAGGTGGAGCTGAGGCGGTGAGGCTGGCGCTGGGGAGTGGCTGCAAGCACAGAGGACGCCTCCCTAGCTGGCTCACCCGCTGCTCACCTCTTGCTGTGTGGCCTGGTTCCTAACAGGCCACCGACGGGGGGGTGGGAGGGGAGTGGGGGGGTGTTAGGAACCCCTGTCATAAAGAGTTTTAAGAAACAAGTACATTCAACAATGACAAAAGGAAATATGGCTGATGCCTTCAAGCATTCTGCAATTTGTAAGAAATTTATTCTGTGGGCTTAAAAAAATTATTCTGTAGGACAAACAAGAGGAACTCCAGGGAAGAGAATTTAGTGAAATGCAAAACGAACTCTAAGGGGGCTGCTGTGAACTGACCGGCTCCCCCATGAGGTAAACGGCCCCAGGCCGGGGCTGGGTGGCTGGACTCTGAGACCCAAAGGGCTGCCTCAAATACTTCAGCTTACTTTACTAGCTCCAAGCGCAAAGCAGTTTCTTGAATTTTTAAATAGATCTAAACTGATAAAAGCAATACTCTTAAATTCTCCAATTTCATTTTTAAGGATATTTGTTTTTACTGATATAAGCCAATTTAGTTTTTTTTTCATACAATGAATTGAAAGGAACTACAAAGAACAAATATTTCTCCGCTTCAGTATAATTTTTTAAATTGTAAAATCATACTTTAATGAAGAACTGAGTCACTGAATTTTAATGCAAACGTTCTTGAAAATTTTAAAAAATGCAAGATAAATATCGGTAATAGCACCAATAAGAACAGTAAATTTTGTACGACCAAATTAAAAGTAAAATAGAACAGTGAAACCCCCTACATATTTACTTGCTTCTAGGATGTTCAGGTTGAACACAGGCGAGCGCACACTCGCACTGGGCTAGCTGCAAGGGGGCAGCTACTCTGATAAGTCTTTCACGAACTATCGCACTGTCCCCTGTCACATACCAACACCAACCTTGATGAGACAGGCAAGAATTTGGAGAGTCCAGTTTTAACCCAATTTCTGTCTTTAGAGAAAACTAATTTTTTGTCACTTATTAATCTACTGTTTTTTGAAGAGAAACCAGGGCAACGTGGAGAATGGGGGAGTCTATCTAAGATACAACTAAAAGGAAAACTCAGACCTTTCGATAGCACAAAAGTACAGGTGACTGAATTAGGAAGTAAAAGGGAAAACATAGAGAGGAAAAGGGCAGGGATACTGACATCCTCAACCTAGCAAGTGGGGTGTCCTCATCTAACTTAATTTGCCTATGAACCGGGAACTAGAAACTATTAATTTCTAAGCACGATCTATGCAATCGCAACAAGAGGCTCTGAAAGCGGTTGCATAACTATGTTGGGAAGACTATGTGGGAAATAGGACAGATCAAGTGAACTAAATCCCCACTTACCAGCAAAAGTCGACGTCTAAAATGGATAAAAACGCTCCCGCACACCAGCACCAAGGCCAAACCAGAAACAGTTCAGAACCGATTCTACTGGGTAACAGGCCTGGGGCAGGAGGATCTTATTCCTTTTCATTTATGAGGTCTTCTGTACTCATTGATTTTTTTTTCTTCTTTCAACCACATGTAATTATTTTCATTAAGAATTTAAAGGGTTTGATTTTTTTCAAGATCAAGACCATCTTTTGTAGGCCTAACTTGTTCAATTTTGTGCTCTATCTTGCCAGCATGTTTACAAGCACCTAAACACAGGCCAGTGCTGAAGATTCAGATACGATAAAGATAAAGCGCTGGCAGCTAATGTCTCAGCCATCCGAGACCACTTAGAATCAAGGCAGTAAGAAAAGGTTTACACCGTGACTCACTGTGCTCAGAACATATTCTCACTTTTAGCTGAAAGCTCAGAGCCAGAATTCTTCCCCTCCAGCCTGGATAAAGGACAATGTTTTCATAAACTGACAGTGTGGGTGGTGGGTGAAGGGAGTTCCCAGGCTAGAAGGTCTTAGTTTGCACAAGGAATGCTGGGCAACTGTCTGGTTTGAGGACAGACACATTAGCCCTTCTCGAATCACCACCAATTAGCAATCTGTCATCTCACTAAATGAGTAGGAAGCACTTAGTTCCCTGATGTTTGGTTCATTAAAGATACCCCACGAACCCGCACTTTACTTCCTGCTTGTGGACGCCCTACCATAGTGTCTTGGAGCCCAAGATAGCAGGCAGGGGTTGGATCAGTCGGTAAACACCTAAAGCCAGTAACACCTTAGCAGGGGTCCCCAACCCCTGGGCCTCAGACTAGCGGGCCAGCGAGCCAAGCCTCATCTGTATTTGCAGCCGCTCCCCAAGGCTAGCATCACCACCTCAGCTCCACCTCAGATCATCAGGCATTAGATTCTCATAGGAGCACCTGTCCCTGGTGCCTAAAAGATTGGGGACAACAGCATTAAAGCATTTGAAATGCCTCCTGGTGTCAGCTGGACGAGATGGTTGACCAAACCATCTTGCATTTAACAGTTTTTAATACCCACAACCCGAAAAATGAAAAAACTGCAGGCATAATTATAGGCGTTAAGTCAGTCATTCATGTCAATACTGTCCAATGCCTTGGTTCCTACTGGAACTTTTACTCTGGAATTAAATTTCTAAGTAGGCATGTGGGTGAGATCATTTAAAATAACCGAATAACTAAATCCTCTAAATTTGGGGTGTAAAGAAAACCGTACAAGATCGATTCTGAAGTACCTGTAAAAAGTTCAAGTGACAAAACCAGTGCCAGGGTTCAGGAAAGCATAATCCTGTTCGTCATCCTCGACTACAGAGTCCGGCACATCCCCCACCCGCCTCGGCCTCCACAGATAACGCAGGAAACAACCGTCTCCGCGTCCACGCTCAAATGTGGTTTCGCAGTGTGCTGAAATTGTCTGGTTTTTAAAAGTGTGCACAAAGGCCACCATACGAAACCAAAAATTAAGGGCCTAAACTTCCTTGACAGATCTCGGTGTGGATCCACAATCTACGCTTTCTCGAAAAGGGGCTCGGTTTTGCAAACACATGCAAGGCAAGCCTAAACGCGGGTTAGACCTCACCCCGCCTTGGGCCGCAAGGACGAAGCTGGGCCGGGATCCGCGGGCTCCAATCCCTCCCTGCCACCCGCCACCGGGGGCCTCGGCCGTCTCATCGCCCCACCGCGGAGCTGCGGAGATCAGAGCAGACAGTCCCGCAGACGGTAGGCAGAGTTCGCAGCCAGCCGGCGCCTGCGGCCGCGGTCCCCCCTCGGTCCGAGGTCTACGGGCGGTTTGGGATTTCGAGTTCCGGAACACCCACAGGCCGCTACCCGCCTGCGTGACCTTGGGCAGACCCGCTTCCTCCCCGCGTTCACGCGCCGGGGCGGAGACCGGGCGACCTTGACCCGAAGAGGGATGCCCGGGAGATCCGCGGGGTCGTGACCTTCACCGTAATACAGCCGGGCCGGCTTCAGCCCCTCAGACGGCGCCCGACCCCTCCCGCGGCCCGGAGGGTCGCCCGCGCTCCAGCCCGCAGACCCTCCCCTACCCGTCCAGATGGGGCGTGGGGACCGGGCGTCCGCTCCGCCACGGCCTGCGGGGACCATCTGCTCCCACCCGGCCCGCGGTCCCAACTCACCGCCTTCGTCAGCGCCAGGCGCCTGGAGCGCGGGAGCCGCGACAATGCCCTGACCACCGACATGTCCGTCCTCTGCGGCGCCGTCCCACCAGCCCCCGCGCCGGGCCGCGCCTGCGCACCTCGCCGTGACCCCCGGGGGGCGCGCGGGGGCACCGCGCCTGCGCAAAGAGGCCGGGGTGGGCACCGCGCCTGCGCAAAGAGGACCCGGGGACCGCGGTGCTCGGGCGTCGCCACATCTGGCGCTCCCCGCCAGGGGGTAGGTCGGGGGTCGGCTAGCGCGTGGGGCCGGGGGCTGGGGGCCGGGCCACGTTCGGGGGCGGCCCGGGATCGGTCCTGTGGAAGCCCCACGGTTGAGGGGGGCCGACGACCTGGCCGGGGTCCGGGGCAGCTCCAGGCCCAGGCGTCTTTGCCAGCTGTGCGGGCTTCTCCTGCGGGCCACGTGGTGTCTATATTTCGTGTTTGTGTATAAGACTTCTGAAATGTTTTGTGCAACGCAATGGCGTGCAAGAAGGCAGTGGCGGTCGTCGAAAGTGCCGTGACCATCCCGCTTTTCGCCCGACTTTAGATTATTAATACCTTTCTCGGGCTCAGTTGTAACATAATTTTGAATTATTTTGAGTAGTTTTACAATGGACCGTTCCCATTTTGACATTTATGCTATTTACAAGTTGTTGTTGCTGGTAAATAAAGCCATAAGGAATATGTTTGTGCATAAGGGTTTCTCCTACTCTGGGTGGCGCCGCTTTTATTAGAATTACGCATCTCAGGCCGCGCGCCCCTGCAGCGGACTTCATGGGCTCCGAACTCTACAGACGTCCTTTGGAAGCTATGCAGTTTAGTACTTTCGGATAACTAACTTTTTATTATGTGGTGATCACCAACTCCTTAACATTAAATCCTGAACCAATTTTTTTTTTGACAGCTAGAATTTTGATTTAGCTGTTAAACAATTATATTTTGGAAAAAAAACCATTGTTTTTTTTCAAAATTGAATGGAATGTCATTTTTCTGATTTTTCGCTTGATTATTGCTCTTGTAATCTGCCTGTACGACTTGTGGCTGTCACAGAGAAACAAGTAGAAAGCCCTCATGACGGTGCTTTGTGAAAATGCGCATCCTCAGGGCACTGAGTAAGCCCACCCAGCTCTAAGTGGAAACAGCTGAGCGCAGGAGTTTGTAACCTCAGTGTCAGGAGGAACGACCGCCTTGTCTCCCACCAGCTCTCCCCTTGGCCCTGAACGCTCTTCACCATTTCCTAAAGCCAACGGTGTCTCGACACTTTATTTTCATATCTTTATGTATAACCATAATTTTAAACTTTTATAGTGAAGAGCTTGTTCTTGAATGTAGGTCCCTGAGACATGTTTCCCCCTCAGGGTGTTGTGAGTTGCATTTATCTGCGGTCTTGTTTGCTGCTTTTGATCCAGTAAGGTTCAGCGCTGTGCAGCACATAGGTACTCTGAACAAAACTTTTTGTAAGAGAAAGAAGGATTTATACGAGCCATGTAGATGATCAAAGTGTGACAGATATATTAGATATATATTTTATTCCTTTTGTACAGTTAACGGTTTTATTATTTACTTCAAGGTATATCTTCATGAATAATTTAAATGACCCCCCAAATTGGAATATCCGGCCTAATTCGAGGGCTGAAGGGGGTGATGGAAGCAGATGGAATTATGCCCTGTTGGTTCCCATGCTGGGATTGGCTGCTTTTCGTAAGTCACAGTTTTCCTAACAGTTATTTTCTGGGCTGATGGTGTGGGGCCCAAAGACCTCGGGCATTGGGACCTGACGGGTGCAAGTGTGTTCCTAGTTTCATCCCAAGTGGCGTGTCTTGGGCAAGTTACTTAACCCTCTGAGCCTCAATTTCCCCATCCATGGGAGGTGGCAAATCAGAATTACCTTGATGCATTGTGAGGGTTAATTAAGACAAAATACACAGAACTATTTTGTGTAGAACGGGTTTTAATAACTGTCTGTCATCTCGGGTTCCCTCGCTTCAGTCGCCCTCTAGGATTGAGGGGGTAAAACGGTCCTGAGAGGGAACTGCTCTGGGCATCTGCATAACGTCTGGGAATTGGTCTTAGGGAGACTCAGTTTGGGAAACCTGCCTGGCCTGGCCAGAGTGCCTCCTGTTTGCATGGGGAAATTACCAGTCACCAGTCGGTCGTAACTGTTCCAGCCCTTAGCTTATGTCCCCTACTACAGGATAAATTTTCTGAGGTTCAGGAGTTGGTTTACTATTTTGTCATATTCCATGGCTCTGAGATGACATCTAAAAATGTGAGAAACAGAATAACCGAATGGAAGAAAAGCAACCACTGCTCTCCACTTGCAGTGACACTTTTTCTGGAGTGGCTTTTTCCATGCCTAGGTTTCTTGGGTCAACAAGTTTGCGTGGAGGCCGACAAGAGTGGCCTTATCAACCTCATTTATCCACTTTTACTTTTACAGCATGCCGTGGGGTCAGTTAACACCCCAGTGTTGCAATATAATTTCTCAACCATGTGATTATACATTTTTTATAAGAATGCAGTTAAAAGGTTTTTCTGATCGTATTACCTAAACAAGACAACTAAGAAGAAAAAATATTCCTCAACCCTTCTGAGGGACAGAAAGCATCATTTTAAAAGTCCAAAGGCAAGAGCTTCAAAGTAATGGTTATTATGAGAGGCTGTAAAAGCCGGAGATGAGTCTGAAAAACAAACAAACAAAAAAATGAAAGTCACCTCAGGGCCTCTCCCAGCTCAAATTAATTAGCTATGAGATTAGTAAGTATAATTTTAAGCCTTTTGAGTCATTCCCCAAGTTCATTACCGTAGCCACGGGCAACAGGTAGCCTTTCCAAGTGTCAAGTAGAGTTTTGGCAAGACGGCAGGCTCATGAGCTAAATGACGTCGCTGGAGGCCTGGATCTGGGTCTGCCAGACTCACCGACAAGCAGGCTCTACACACATCACTGAGTCACAGAAACCACAGACTCCGTCAGCCTCCAGGGGCGTCAATGTTTAGTTTCTTAGGAAAGTGCTAAAACATTTCCCCAAGTGGCTGTACCATTCTGCGTTCTCGGCAGCAGTGTCTCAGTGACCCAGGGCCAGCCCTTGGTGTGGTCAGGCTGGGTTCCGCTTTGCATTTCTGCGGGGGCGCGGCGATAGCCGCTGTGGCTCAGCCTGCACGTCCCTCGTGGCTAAGGTGTTGGCCATCCCCTCACTTCCTTTCCACCGTCATTGTATGTCCTCGTCCATGAAATGTCTCTTCCCGTCAGCTGTTTTCTAATTGGATAGTTTTCTGATGCTGAATTTTGAGTTTTCACTGTGTTCTAGATTCTGGTACTGTATTGGATATCTGGTTTGAAGACATCTTCTCTCAGTCATTGGCTTTGTATTCCTGCTCTTAATGGAGCCTTTCACAGAGCAAAAGTTTTGATTTTGACAAAGTCCAGTTTATCAGCTTTTCCTTCTATGGGTCATGCTTTTCCTGCAAAGTCTGAGAACTCTTTGCCTAGCCCCAGATCCTGAAGATACCAATGTTATTTCCTAAAGTTTTAGTTTTACATTTTACAAAAAAGTGATCCATTTTTAGTTAATTTTTGTATGAGGTATGGGACTTGGATATTATTTTTTCCCTTTCAGTCTGTTTGCCTTTGGTTCCTTTTCTTGCTTTTTTGCACTGGCCAAAACTTCCAGGACTCTGTTGACTAGCTCCTGATCTTCAAGGAGAAGCGTTCAGTCTTCACGAAGCACAGCGGTAGCTATATGTAGGTTTGTCATAGGTGCTTGTTACAAGGCAAGGAAGTCCCTCATTCCTGTTTCTCTGGGTCTTTGTCATGAAATGGGTGTTGGGTTTTGTTTGTCCACTGTTTTTTCTGCATCACTTGTTATGGTCATGTGATGTTCTTCCTTAGCTTGCGAATACATTTGGATTACATTGATCGACTTTTGAATGTCGGTCTTACGTGGTGGGAATAGTCCCCACTTGGTCATGCTGTTTTATTCTGTTTACGTGTTGTAGAATTATCTCTGCTAATATTTTGTTGAGGACTTTTATCTCTGTATTCATAGGGGGGACGTATCGAGAGTTTCAGCCCTTCCAGGTTCTCTCTCTTCTCCACACCTATTTTGGCATCTTGATTTTTCCCTCTGGTTGTTGTATTTTTCAGTTCTAAAATTTCCATTTTTCGGATCTTCTGTTTCTTTGCTGAAACTTTCTATTTCTTCGCTTAGACTTTCTGTTATGATTACTGCCTTGAACTCTGCCCGATAACACTAACATCTCTGTCACCTCCGCATTGGCATCTACTGATTATCTTTTTTAAATCAATTTGAGATGTTCTCAATTCTTGGTTATGAAGATCGGTTTCGTATTGAAACCTGAGCATTTGGGTTTTATGTCATGAGAGTGGTTTTTATTCAGACCGCTTTGGGCCAGCTTCTTGGACAGGAGAAGCGCGGCGCTGCTCCTCACTCCCAGGTGGGGGTGGAAGTCCCCACTTGGCCTCCAGCCGTTGACACCATGTCTTGAGGTTGTTTACTTCAGCTGTTTACTAGCGATGATCAGAAAGTAGAACACACTTTGAAATTGACTCAGTTCTGTAGCCTGGCCAACAGCATTTGAAGCATGTCCATATTAATTTTTTCAACAAATAACCCATATCAATTTGTAAACCTCGCCAGTAGTCCTTGGGGGCACTGCAGCCGGCGTAGGTTCGAGGGTAAGAGAAAGTAGGATTTTCTTAGCTGTAGGAAATCAGAGGGCCGGAAGGGGCTGTCCTTCCAATTCTTTGTCACACTGCCTTTTGGAGCCCTTATCCGATTTAGGACTTTGCATGTTACATAGTTTCATAGAAAATGTTATCTTTCTTGTACCTCTCAGGACTTAAGATTTTATTGAAATGCTGTCCTTAGCTGCTTTATGTTTTCTTTAAAGACGATCGAACGTCAGCTCTGGCTTTTCACTGTGTTTTTCTTCCCCAATGTGTGTGTGTCAGGCTGGATTTGGTCTAGGGAGTCCCAGAAAGAAATAGAGAAAGAGAGAGAAGCATACCGCCAGAGAACAGCAGCTTTCCAGCGGGATCTCGAAGCCAAGTACCATGCCACCATCTCCGAAGGTCGGCGTGCCGTGGCTCAGTTGTCCTTGGAACTGGAAAAGGAGCAAAACAGGACGATGAGTTACCGAAAAGCCCTTATCTCTCAGGGTCGCAAGCTGGCGGAAGAGAGGAAGCTTCTGGAGCAGGAGCGGGCTGAGGCCATGCAGGAAAGGGGACAGGCGCAGCCGTTGCGGAGCGCGTACCTGAGCTGCCTGGAGGAGGAGGAGGGCTGGCAGGGCCGAGCGGGGCTGCTGCTGAAGGACCTGGAGGACGCCCTCTCTGAGCGACAGAGCATCTACTGCAGCCTGCTTCTGCCTCGCAGCAGGCGACTGGAGATAGAGAAGAACCTGCTGGTCCGGGCGTCCACTGACCCGGTGGCTGCTGACCTGGAGGTGGCAGCTGGCTTGACCGACATATTCAAGCACGATACCCACTGTGGTGATGTCTGGAACACCAACAGACGCCAAAATGGGAGGCTCATGTGGCTGTATCTCAAATATTGGGAACTAGCTGTCCAACTGAAAAAGTTTAAGAGAGTAGAAAAGGCCATACTAGAGAAATAAGACAGGAGTGAACTGTAATGACTCCAGGTCAGACTGTCGTCATGGCATTCTGAGTTATCCAGTGTTTTCTGTTTTCTTCCACTGCTTCCTGTGTGGTGGCCACAAGTACATACAGCCACTTGTCAGCAGCCTGGCCTCCCAGCCTGCCACCCTCTGTGCGGGACCACAGGCCGTGGCTGACAAAGGGTTCCCTCCCAGATCCTCTTCGACTATGGAGGAAGCCGTCTTTCAGAAGCCTTTTCTGAAAGCAGTCAGCATCTTATTAAACAGAGAGTAATCTCATATCTTAGCTCTAGGGTAAAGTTGTTTTTTAGAAAGTCAAATACAGTACTGGTCCTCTTGTAAGAAATTTTATCTGATTATATCACTCCCTGGATGAGGTCTGTTTTTTTATTTGAATTATTTTCCTCTCTCCCAGAATTACATTTAGAAATTGTCAGATAATGGGTAGGACTGCCTAGCAGTTTTAGGAAACTAGTACCATCAAGGTTTTATATTGTTTCAAAGAGAGCTCTCCTACCAAAGGGAAAAAAGGGCTTCTCGAATCCAGCCGATGCCCCATATGTGTTCAAAGTATGGCTTGAGTCTGTGTTCGATAAACAGATGTTGTTTATTAGCAATGACATATAATAAAAGCAGTTTAAAAGCAACAAGTTTTTACGTGTGTAATTCTTTACAAAAGGTCTTTACGTAGATTGTCTCAGTCTTCGCCACACGCTGAAAGGTAAGCGGGTTCTCATGACTCCGTTTCTCACAAAGCCAATACGAATCAGCCTTTACTGTGCTTTGCACATGCCGCTCGAGTAGCCCCAGCCCTATTACTGCGTTGTAAGTGCCTTACCGCTGCCGGGTCCAGGGGCTGAGACCACCCCCAGATCTGATGACCCAGCGCAGAGCTGTGCTCACAGCTGAGATTTAGAGTGTGAAAAGGACAGAGGCAAAGGCGCCCAGTGCAAAGTGAGCACCCCAGGCACAGCCCCGGAGTCCCCTCTCAGGGGACTTGATCCCCAGCAATGAGCTGTGACACCACACGTGAGGAGTTGCCAGCCCGGGGGTGCTCCTCAGAGAGTGTCCAGGGTTTCTGTTGAGGGCTGGCCACATGGGCACTCTGCCTGGCGCAGCGCGTCCGCAGCAAACTCTAGACTCCCAGAAGGAAAGCAGGCATTCGGTCCAAAGTCCACAGAGTTTAGGCACAGCGAGCACTCTGCATAATGTGGCAGGAGTCCTCCCCACACCCACATTCCCAGATGCCACCCAAGGGCCGGCCTTGCGAGCTGCCCTTGGGAGGACAGCTGTCCCTGGCCCATTGTGTGAGCTCTTCTGTGCGTCTTTATTTTACAGGTGCAGGAACTTGCACGGAGCTCAGGAGAAGTTCGCCTGCCCCAGGCCGCTCCGGTGGCAATGTTGAGCCAGTGTGAACCAGGCATTTTGGCTCCAAGCCGCCAGTAGATTCCTCACCATCATTTGATAGTATGTGGCCTGACAGAGACTGGATTAAGGTCCATCTGCTTTTAAATCTTGTTTCCACCCTGGCTGCCTGCTCATCTGTCTATATGGCAGTAACACGAACTACTAAAAATATTAAGCTTCCAGAAAAGTTCAATTTAATTGCAGGGTATGATCGCTGAGTTGCTCTGTTGAGTATAGTTTGCACACCGAAACTTACAGAATTTATGCTGACGTGATTTCAATCTTCAGACCCATGCTAGAGACGAGGAAGCTGCCTCAGAGCTCAAGCAAGTCCTTAGAGGGCGTGGGCATAGAGGGTGGCGTACAGGACGGTGGTTTCATGTCTCCATCCCATTCACCTGTCTGGCCACTGGTACTAAGCACATTCTTTCCTTTGTAAATTTAATTTTCAATTATAGTTGACGTGTAATATTAGTTTTGGGTGTACAGCACGGTGATTAGACGTTTCTGAGTGCATTTTCTTATGCCCACAGTTTGCCCATGTGTGGGGGGCCATGTTCTCTGCTCCTGTCGTGTCAGGCCATGTCAGAGTTGCAAGTCACAGGCTGTGCAGGTGCCTGGAC
>CM053501.1:55192-70831 GCA_028627145.1 Eidolon dupreanum | reverse complement strand
GTCTATATGTTCTATAAATGCTTCTACTTTATTGTTTGTACTGAAAATTAATTATTACAATCAGCATCCACCCAGAGCAGTCTCAGGTGCCTCTGTAAAAGGCCAGGTCCTTGGCTCCGGGGCCTTTGGAGTTCTGGCAAGCAACGAGGTCGGTTTTTGCCACAAGAAATGCTTCCCAGCTCTGAGGATGAAACAAGTCAGCGTTCATTGAATCAATTTAAAAGCCAGCGAGGCTGGAACACTCTATGAACTGATAGAAATAATTCCTGCGTCCTGACCCAGACCGGGGCGGGAGGGGCGAGGCTGGCTGACGCCGGGACCATGCGAGTGCCCTACAGCGGGGAATTCGCTAAAAACGCTGAGTCGCGTCGTCAGTGTCTAGATGAGGGCGGTAACTGTCACCAGCAGAAGAGGACACCCTGGCCGGGAGCATGATGGGGTCCCTGGCCCACAGGCATGGAGAGCCGCAGGTGAGGCCCGGGCAAAGGGCGCAGGTGGCCTGACTGAGGAAGCGCGGCTGGGAAATCCAGAGAAGCGCGAGGGAGTCACGAAGGCGTTCTTTCCTCGGCCACATTCTCTTCCACGACTTTGTTAGGACGCAAGAATTAAACGTGCCCGAGTGGCGCCCCTTCCGCCCGTCACGTCCGCTCTGCTCTGCCGACGGAAGCGGTACCCGAACCAGCAGGCGACCGGCCGCGCACGCCCTGCTGGCGGGACACGCAGCCGGGCGGCTGGACTCGGACGTTGCCGGGCAACTGACCCGCGAGGGGATTGGCTGCGCCGGGCCCCGTGACCTCCGCGGAGCCACGCACTTCCTGCGCTTCCGGAAGTGGCGTGAGCGCCGGGCCCCACCCCCGGCGGAGGCGGAAGCGGAGCCGCCCCGACCCTTCCAGTGTCGCCGCGCACGTCCCAGCCCAGCAGTGCGCCTCGGCCCATGGCCGCCTACCCTTACCGCCCGGGCCCCGGCGCCGGCCCCGGCCCAGTCGCGGGCGCGGCGCTGCCGGACCAGAGCTTCCTGTGGAACGTCTTCCAGCGGTACGGCCCGGCGTCCGCGGCGCTCACGGGGCTCCGCCGGCCTCCCCCGGCCTCTTGGCTTATTCCCACGCCTCGGGTCCGCCGCA
The DNA here is from genome assembly GCA_028627145.1 of Eidolon dupreanum. Lineage (NCBI taxonomy): Eukaryota > Metazoa > Chordata > Mammalia > Chiroptera > Pteropodidae > Eidolon > Eidolon dupreanum. The sequence continues at coordinate 69,710 of CM053501.1, read as the reverse complement.
GCCAGCATCCAGCCTCCCTCCGGCCTGCTGCGCCCTTTCCCTCCCGCCCCGCCTCTGGTCTCTTCTGCGGCCTGCTGCGCCCTTCCCCCCAGCCTCCCCGGCCTCCAGCTCCATGCCCCCCAGCCTCTCCCTGGCCTCCCCCTGAGCCTGCTGCTCTATCGCTCCAGCCCCTTTCCGCTGTCTCAGAGCCTTCCCAAGACGCCCTGGGTTTGGCCTCCTGGCAGCAGCCAGAGGCGCCCAGTTTCAGAGATGAGTTCTTGCTGCTCTGGGAGGTCTCCAGGCGATGCTAGTTTTAGAAAAACAAAGTCTTTGCTCCATCGCCGTTAAAATGCCAGCAGCCAGGAAAGAAGCAGGGACATGATGGCTGCCAGGGCAGCTGACCGTTACCTGAGCTCCTTCTGTCCATGGCTGTCCTTCCACTGAATGAATGACCGAAACTTGAGTGCCTCATGGTCAGGGAATGACTTAGTTGACTGAGAATCTCTTCCTGTTTGTGAACAAGAGAGATACTGGTGTGGGTGGATTTAGACAGGCCAAGGGAGAATCAAAGAGAAAGTCCTGAGAAGGGGAACTAGCGTAAAAATGACTTGGCCTCTTTGGGGAGAAGCATCTTGGCCTTTGGCAGATGACGTGCTGAGGATGGGTTCAGGGGCTCCAGCAGAGCAAAGTGAAGGGTCCATGGGAAGGAATATGCCAGAACCTGAGTGGGGTGGTGGTCAGAGGGATTAAATGTTTGTGCTTTTCATGCACTTTTAATCACCAGCTGAACTCTTGATTTTGTAGGGTCGATAAAGATCGGAGCGGTGTGATATCCGACAGTGAGCTCCAGCAAGCGCTCTCCAATGGTGAGTGGGGCCCGGCCACCAGGACGTCTGAGCTGTAAGCCTGTCCCACCTGTAGACCTAATTACTGTTGCTGGCATGTGGTGCTGGTGCTTACGACTTATTGTGCCACATGGGTTTGTCAGTCTGATTTGCTGAGTAGACGAACCACGGGGTGAGCACGGGGACATGCCGTTGGCGATGCAGGTTGGGGGCGACGGTAGGAAGGTTAGCTTTGTACAGCAGATGCCCTTCAGCTATCTGGAAGGTTGTGGACCTCCTTAGGTACCTGATCTCCTTGGCCCGAGGAGGATCATCGAGGTCCCAGAGGCTCTAATGGAGAAGTTGCTGGGGATATTGGAGGTGCTGGCCACCGGATTGTGGGGAAGGGTCTGTGAGTGGGGAGATACTGGGCACTCGGGTGAGGGGGTTACAGCTCTTGGGTGGCATGGCGGGGGCTCTCCCTGGAGCTGAGTTCTTGCTGGTGTCAGTGTGACTAATCCACAAAAGTCCTACTCGAAACCTTTCAGTCCCTTAAGTATCCAGCTGTGTGCCCTTTTCTTTAATCCCTCAGATGTCACTGTCTTTTCTGACTTATGTCGCATGCCTTTCCAGAGGTGTGCCATTCAAGCTAGAAAAGGGGTCGATTTTGAGATGTTACGGAGATGTTGAAAGGCACGTCTTTTTTTGTGGGTAGCAGTTGGATGCTGAAGAAAGACTGGACTAGGGATCGAAAGACCAGGGATGCCAACCATGCCCCCCAGTGCTGGGTAAGTGGTTAACGAAGGCGGCCCCTCGCCGTTGGTACGTACTGGGCACTGGATGTTAGTGTGTTTATTGTTGGTGGTTTGCGTGCAGCTGAGGATGTGCGTTTACAGGCTAGCACGTTGATTTCATAGAGCAGTAGACACTCCTGACCTCGTTGCCAGTCTTTAACGTATGTGGACACAGACCCTGGTAGACAACTTCACGCGCATTTCTGTAGGTTGTTTTCAGGAAGTTAACAAATTCCACTGCTTCTGCGTGAGGGTTGTGCCTTCTGGGTTGGTCTCTGATCACTGTTGGCCCCTTCTGCTCCTCACCTGTGTCCCTGGTGCGTGAGCTGCACTGGGCAGGTAGGAGACAGGCCTACCAGGGGCGTTTCAAGGGCACCTGGAACCCAGGAGGCTGTGGTCTGGCCAGTGCCCGCCCGAACTTCCTACGTGTTGGCCAGACGGGCCGTTTCTTCACGTCCTGCGTTAGTGTGACAGCAGTGAGTGCCTGCGGGGTGAGGCTCTCCTTCCGAGCTCTTTCCCCCGAGTGAGGACCAGCCAGGACCCGCTGGGACAGCTCCGTTCTGTCTGTTTGCTGTAAGTGTTGAGAGCGCTGCCCAGGTGTTGGGTTTATGCGACATCTGCTCTGTTGCGGGGCTCAGTAGGGTCCCTGGGGTCTGCCTGCCTGGATCCAAATCCTGTCTCTGCCAGTTCTAGGACTGTGGCCTTGAGCAAGGCCTCGACCTTTCTGGTCCCAGCGTCCCACAGTTCCTGGGAGGACGTGTGTGCCAAGCGCTGGGCGCGGTGCCCGGCGTGGAGCGGGGCTCAGTGCTGCTGGCTGGGGGGTCAAGTTGCTGTGCTGCCTCTGTCATGAGGAGCCAGCTCACGGCCTTGATGGCTTTTCTTCACCAGTGGCAGCGGCGATGGTGGTGGGCAGCCACACCTGGGCACCTTATCCCACAGTCAGCCATGCTGTGTGAGCCCCGTGGGGGCGGGGCCTCGTGTGCTGCCCTGTGGTTTAAGCTCCTGTCCCTTCGCTAGAGGGGGCGGTACCGCCCCCGTCCTGCCGATGGTTAGAGCACATGGCCCTTTGCTCTGTGAGGACAGCCTCGATCTCCATTGCCGGAAGCCTGCCTGAGAGACGGGGAGTTTTAACAGAATTGTCCAAAGGGTGCTCGGCACCCCCTCCTAAGATCTGAAGTCAGCACCTGGTTTAGCCCACTAGTAAGTGTGGACTGGGACCACGCCCCAGTGGCCTCTCTGGAGCCACCTTCCTCGAATCGCCCTGTGGGATTCCGTCGGCTTCTGTTGCGGACGTGCAGGAACCTGCCCGGAGAAGCCGGCACGGAACCCTGAGAGACGAGGCGTCGGGGTCGCCGCGCCCTGTGCGGGGCTGCCCCCGGGAGAGCACCCTGTCACTTCTGTCTGGGGCTGTGGTGCTGCTTCTGGCTCGTTTGTTTCCTGTCCACCCTGAATCTTTTAACCCTTTGTCTCTCTTCAAATTAGCTGCTAAAAATTTAAATTTGTGGCTCATCAGTAGCAGGAGTTGAGAGTTTAGGGGTGAGCTTCGTGGCCGTGGCCTCTGACTCCTTGCCTTCTCATCCTCTTCCTCCCCTCCCGTCCAGTGTGGTCAAAGTTTACTGCCATGACTGTCTTCGTAAATTTCTTTAGGTTCTTTGTGCGGCGAGGCGGGTTAAGTCCAGAGTAGGCTGTTTCAGGAAAGCAGTTTTATTAGTTTATGGCTGGTGGGAAAACAGCAGTTGCAGAACAGTGTAGTTCGTCACCAGCCGGACCCAGACCTCTGACCGCTCGCTGTTCAAACCGAGGGGAACCACTGTGGAGCCGTGGGACCCACACCGGGCGCCCTGCCGCGTCCGGCAGAGACCGGCTTCCTCAGGGACGCCTCCGGAAGGGACTGCTCGCCGGCGCGTGCGTCAGTGGGTGTCAGGGCGCGGGAGGGCTGTTCTCGAGTCACCCGCCACAGACCGTCTTGATCTTTAGTTACTTTTTTTTTACCTTTACGTTATTTCTTGGCATTAAGGGAGGTTAATTTTGCGAAAAGCCTCTTTTGTGCTTCAAGGTTTGTCTTGACACAACATGTTGATGTATTTTGAGGAGGCGTTTTTTAGCTGTGCTTTAAAAAATAATGCATGTATTCTTTTAAAGTTGGGGTTTTTGTTTTTGTTTTCGTTTTTTTTGTGAAACTAAAGCTCCTGCTCTCTTGGGGTTTCCATATTAAGTAGAAATGACAGAGCTCAGACCACCCAAGCAGACCGCGCCCTGCCAGCTGTCCCTCCAGGCCCGGAGAGCTGGGTGCCGTGTCTGTGCTCGTGGTGTGGCGGGGGGTCCGAGGTTGACCCCCGGGCTCCGTCTTCCTGTGTGAGCGCGGGGCTGACTCAGCAGGCTAGGCCACTGGGAGCCTGCCGTTTCCAAGGAGGGCCTGTGTGATGACAGGCTGCCTCTGGAATGTTCTGACGGGTAAGTGTTTTGCCCGCTGAGAGCCTCGAGTACACGGGGCCCGTTTGCCTGGATGGTTCCTCCTGAGAGTATGGTGACAGCAAACGCCTGCCTTCCCTCTGGGCGTCTGGAGCTTCTGTGCCCGACCCCCGAGAAGAACCCCGGACTCCCAGGCTCGGGGCGCTTCCCCGGTTGACAGTGCTTCACGTGTGTCGCCCGCTCATTGAAGGATTGCATGTCTTGGGGTGACTAACGGGGCTGTGGCAGCTGTGCCTGGTCTCCCCCAAGTGGGTCCCATGCCTGTCCCTCTGCTGGTTTTACTCTGGATCCCTGCACTGTAACAAGCCATGACCGTGACCGTTGTCAGTCCTAGCTGGTCGTCGAGCCTGCGAGGTCTGCCGCCTTCAGTGCCCCATCCCATCGGCTCTTCCCAGATACTCGCTGCCAAAGGTGGGGGACCTGGCTTTGCCAAGGGGTTCCTCTGCCAGGCTGGGCAGGCGACAGCATTTCTGGCCTCAGTGTCTTCGCACGTGAAAACAGGACACCTGGAAGTTTGGGTCCCCTGCAGCCAAGCCCATGTCCACCAGGCCCCGCCTCTGCCTGGTCCAGACCTGGGGGACACCGTGTGTCTGACCCCCGCGGACTGAGTGTGCGGTGCTTCCTAGTGGACACCACCTGTCTTAGCCATAACGTGAAAGCTCTAGCGGCTTGACCCAGGGTTCGTAGGACACATTTCTGACGGCGCGTGTGATCGGCGTTCGGGGTTCGGGGAGAAGGGCTGCGCTTCACGTCGTGCCGTGGGACGCCGTAATTGGAGGTGACTGGTGGGTGGGCCTCGTGCTGGACCTGAGGGGGCGCCCAGCCCGCAGGACCCCGCCCTCACCCAGCTCCGGGCCCCAGCGGTGTTGGAGAGGCTGCCGCTTTTCCCCAGAGGGCCGCAGTCATGGCCCAGTGCGCCGTGTGACGGCAGCGCGTGGCCCCCACTCACCGAAGCCGTCCCCCACCAGAGTCTGGGTCGTGGTTCACGGGACAGGCGTTCAAGAGGAGCCTCTGGAGATTAAAAGACCAGGTTCTGCCACGGAGCAGAGGGGGCTCCCCCGTTTGAGAAGGGGGCAGATGCAAATCCCTGGAAGCATCGGTGTGCTTGGCGCTTAGGTGGGCAGATGCCGACACACAGCCGTGGCTGGCTGGCTGGTGGCTCGTCCTGTCAGCCACGCGCCGGTTGGTTGTGCCGCCCGAGGCGGCAGCGCTGTCCCCAGGCTCTGGGTGGGGCGGCCGCGCCCTCCGTGTGCGGGGAGCACGGGGCTCCCGCTTCGTCTGCCGCTCCGCGGGGAAGCCGGTGCGAGGCCTGCCGCTGCCGGGGCCAGGTGTGGCGGGGCGTCTGCGCCCACGCAGGTGCTCGCGCTCCTGGGCAAAGGCGCGGGGTGTTGGAGCTGGGGCCGGGCGGCGGGAACCCCTCCCTGCAGGGGAGCCCTGAGCTCGCGGGGCGCCATGGGGCCTCAGGGACCTGCTGCGTGAGCGGCCCTCGGCTTCGCTGTGGGCTGTTGGCTCTGACGTTGGGCCAGGGACCGGGCCACAGGGCTAGCGCAGCTCGGGGTCCGGTCACTGCCGGCTGCTGTCCTCCCTGGGTCTCTGTGGAGAAGCAGGCCCCCCTAGGTAACAAAAGGGACAGTGGCGGTCCCCGACCTCTCCGTCACAGACGAGGATGCCCTTTTGCTCTCCTGAGCCTGGGACCCCGGCTGCCCCGAGTCCTGCAGCACAGCACGGGCCCGGGGCGAGACGGGTCCGTGCGTAGCATCGCTGAGCTCCGCGCCTGTGGCTTCCGCGTGGCTGGCGCTGTCGGGGGCACTGCGGGCGCCCGTCACAGATCCGCTCAGCCAGCGCTCGGGACTGTCGTCCGAGCGGCCGCCGGCCTGTGTGGGACGTGGCGGGAGCTCAGGCGAGAGGGGCCTCTGGAGCTTGTTTCCCAGCTTCTGTCCCTGCGTGTTCCCCGAATCCCCGGCGCGGGGCATCCCCGCCTCTTCCGTCCCCCTGCTCTGCGGCGCTGCGGCCCCTGGACCCTGGACGTGAGGTTCCTCCCCACCCCCTGCACGTCCAGCGCCCTGGCGCCAGGCCTGGGACACGTGCGCCCCTGCTCGTGGGAGGTGTCCTCACTCCGGTGACGGCTGCAGGCGTTCCGAACGGATGTCAGCCAGTGCTGCCAGGACAGGCACTTAGCTTAGTGACCGCAGTGGGGGGCGGGGGGCACTCCGGAAATCTCCCCTCAGGAAGCACCTCACCCGGGGCTCGAAGGCGGGCCGGGCAGAGTGGGGCACACACGTGTTGGACGGACACTCGGGAGGCTGGGACGGTTGGCAGCCCAGTGTCCCACAGTGTCGTGTGGCACCTGCCTGGCCTCAGCCGCGAGCGTCGGGGCGGGCGGGTCCCTGTGCCACCCAGAGCTGAGACGGCTGTGTGCGTAGAGGATGGAGTGGGCCGTCGTCGCACAGGCGGGCCCGGGCCCGGACACAGCTGCTTCTCTGCCCTAAAAGCACCTTTTCGACTTTGTTTCTGCTGTGAAAGTTGGTAAAGGTGCAGATCACTCTGAAACCTGTTCTTGGGCATCAGGGTGTCTGGTGAGCCCTGTCAGTCGACAGAGTTCCAGGCGCTTATGTCTGGGACTCAGCCATCCCCGCTGTAACATGCTGGGCAGCTCCCGCTACCGCTCTGAAGTGAATCGTAGAATAAATTTAACCGACCTTCTCAGTCTCGAGGAAAAGAGTGTAAGGCCCAGACTGTAGTTGGGGAGACGTTCTAAAGTGTGGTTTGGTGGCACGTTCTCAGTGTGCTTTGCACAACGGCACAAGGGGAAGGAGGAGGTCACGCTGCCTGCGTGTAGCAGGTCCGAATGCAGCAGCCACAGAGGCGTGTGGTGCTTGTCTTGGGGACTCCAGTACCGGGGGCAGCAGTATAATTGGTGACATTCCTAGCAAAACCAAGTGCTATCTTCTCAACTGCCTGGTGGCTGAATTCCGGGAAAAGTCAGTGTGTGTTAAAATAACAGAAAACCATTCCTTGGTTCCATAGTAAAGCAGAGTCATGGCAGACAGCTCTGAATGTCCGCTGGGACCGGAGGGCTCCCCGCATTGCAGGAGGCCCCTCCCGCACAACCGGACGTGCCCCCTGCTGCGCAGCACTGCTCCAGGGTCTCCACGTTGGGAGCGACACTCACACATCACGTGCTCCCGGTTCGGAACCGAGATTTTCCCGTGAAAGTGACTTTCTCACACTCGAATCCCTGTTTGTTTCCAGGCACCTGGACTCCGTTCAACCCCGTGACCGTCAGGTCGATTATATGTAAGTAACGGCGCGGCGTCCTGCTTGCGCGGGCCAGCGGCTGTGGGCCGCTCGTCCAGCTGGTGCGCCCCCCGCCCCCCGTCCCTCCACCCGCACCCCGAGCCCCAGTCAGGCGCAAGGTCCGCTCCGCCCGGCGTGTCCCGCACCCACTCTTCACAGTCGGTTTCCGCCCCTTCGAGGCCCCCGCGGGAGGGGGCGCTGGCGCTCACCCACATCGTCACCCCGTGAAAGCCAGCAAGTCGTAGCGCGCTTCTCGCCAAACCGGGAGCTGAAATCACGGTCTTGCGTTGACCTCGCTCCCCGAGAAGACAGCAAACGATTTATCGTCGCCCTCACAGCAGTCATCCGGGCTGTTCGTGCACGCGCGTGTGAGCCGTCTTGCAGTTATGTGTAGATGTGGTTTTCAGTTCTTTCGTATTTGGACTTGGAATTGGGCTGATATTTTAAAACACAAGGCAGGTCTTACTGAGAAATCGGAGCCAGTAGTCTTTGTCCTTGGAGGGGGCTCTCCTGGTCACGGGCTCTTCCGAGCCTCCTAGAGGGCAGAGGGGCGCTCCAGGCCCAGAGCTAGGAGCTGGACACGTCGCTGCCCCTCGGCATCTGCCTGGCAGAGCAGATGCGCCCTCGGCACCGCAGCGGTGCTGCCGAGTGAGGCATTCTCGTCGCGGTGGCCCTGGTGCTGGCTTCTGCTTGCACATTCCTTTTCACAGGGGCCGTGGACGGGTGCCAGTCCCCACGCCCCTCCCTCTGCCTGCGAGCATGGATCAGCAGCACTTGGGGATTCGCCAGCTGAGCACCGCGCTGGCTGTGCTGGTCCCATAGGAAACTAGTGCTCGGACGCGGGGACATGGCCGCACGGGTGCGGGCCCTGCCGGCCGACCCCGAGGTTGCGTTTGCCACGTGCCACTGATGCCCCTTTTTGTCTCAGCTATGTTCGACCGCGAGAACAAGGCTGGCGTGAACTTCAGCGAGTTCACCGGCGTCTGGAAGTACATCACGGACTGGCAGAACGTCTTCCGCACCTACGACAGGGACAATTCCGGGATGATCGACAAGAACGAGCTCAAGCAAGCACTCTCAGGTTTTGGTAATTCACTGCTTTGATTGTGTGGCATGTTTCATTTTGGAACCTCCGCGCCCTTAAACAAAACATTTTTTACTTTGTGCAACTTAATGACTTTTTTAATACAATATGTGAAATTTTTGTTTACATCATACAGGTTTAAATTTTGATATCATTGGAGATTTTTGTACAGTGTTCATCCAAAATGAGATAAGAGCTATGCAGTCGTTTATCTTTTATGAATTGAGATGACACGAGCACATTGAGAATGTGGCTTTGAAACATTTTAAACTGAATAAGTGAAAAAAGTGTAGGGCGGCTACTATTTCACGATACATCGAAATACACAGAAAGATGAGGAAGTGCCTATAAGTGACGATTCTGAGCTGCAGTGCACATCGCTTGCCTCAGGCACCCGAGTCAGCACAAGCTCCCATTCTCAAGTGTGTGTCAGCCTGGGTGTGCTGTGCCACACGCCTGCCAGGCCTGGGTGTGCTCACACCACACGCGTGCCAGGCCTGGCTGTGCCAGGCTCGAGTGTGCTCACACCACACGCCTGCCAGGCCTGGGTGTGCCGTGCCTTTAGGAGTGTTCACTCGCTACCTTTCAGAGTGGGTCGGCAGGCCTTCCGATGTCAGCAGGGGGTCTGAGAGGCAGTTGGAGTTTCTTACTGAGAAAGGAAGAACTGAAATGTGGGCTTGTGTGAAGTTGCACTGAGATTCTAATTTGGGTCGGTTCCCCTTGGCCCTGCATTCACGGCCCCGTGTTACAAAACCACTCTGTTTTGCTTAAAAGGCTGCTCATAAATGCCTTCTTGAAAAAAATAAGGAAAGTTACGTTATGATGTAGTACGCTCTAAGTATTTTGAGTTTCAGTAGCAAACTACACTTCAGTTCTCGTGGTTGTTGGCGTAGCTCCTTCCTCCCTGTTTTGTCTGGCCGCGTACTTCACGGCCATCTCCCTTTCGCTGTCCTTCCCTGCCTCATGAACTCAGACCTGGCTCTGCCCTCGGCGGGGGGCGGATAGGGGCCTGGCCCGGCTGGGGCGGCCTTGGGAGGAACCAGGGCCCTGCAGCAGTCCCAGACAGGTGACCTCCGGTGCCGCAGAGTGCGGTGGTTTCTATCCCCGTCAGGCCTGGAGACGCCGAGGCAGACAGTGGCCCGGTCCCCTGGCCCGTCAGACGCCGCTTGCAGCCGTGGCGGAGAGAGGCGGGGCAGGCGGCTGCCCCCGGACTGGCAGCGCCGACGCCCTTCCTGACTGCCCCGCTTTTTCCGGAGGAAGTAAATGTTCTTTTGCACCATTTTTTCAGTTATTCCCAAAAGTTTCTTCCTGTGATTGGTCCGTGATCATCTCCGGAGCCTTCCCCAGGGCCTTGTCTTCCACGAAAGCAGCACTGTCACCCTTTCCCTGTGGGGGTCATTTTGGGGGACTGCTCGACTGTTAGAAGCATGCCCCAGAAGCAGAGTCTTCTTCGATTTTGACCCCTGGGAACAGGCATGTCCCTCGGGGTCACCAGGGGTGTGAGGGGACTGGGGCTGCAGCCCTCCGTGTCCTCTGAGCTCTGTGGCTCCACACGAGTGTCTCAGGCCAGCCCTGGTGGCGCCGTGTGGCTGACTGTCACACGTGCCAGATTCGATAGTCCGTTCATTTACGATTTTTTATTCCTTACGCGTGCCGCGTGCCGCGTGCCGCATGCCGGGCACAGAGCCGGAAGTGAAAACGTGCGTCAGGCAAGGCCCTCGCCCCGTCAGTGCGGCGGCCGCGGCTCCAGGGGTGAAGGTTGTGCCCCCCAGGTGCTTCCTTCCCCGCCCCCCAGCCCGTCAGCCACTGGCCGGCCTAACGTTTGTTACGAGAACTCGATGAAAGTAGCATGACCCCCGTTTACTTGTCACTTCTTTTCAACGTTGTCCCTTGTGCTGCATCTGCTTTGGCTGCAGTGGCGGTCGGGGTGCGGCCCGTGGCCAGCGGCCCAGGGCCCCGCAGTGGGGGCGCAGGGAGCCCCTGTCATTGGTCTTTGCTGCTGGGCTTTCACCACAGGGACCGCGCAGGGCGGGGTGCTCCGGGGTGGCCCCTCGGTAGACAGTCTCCCCCTGCAGTCTGCTCGTCACCTGTGTTCTAGGCTGACCCCGCAGTGCTGGTGAGGTCCGGGCGCCCGGTGGCTGCGTCCGCCGTCTGCGGGCGGCGGGGTCCTGCGCCGCTGCTCTGGCCTGCCCCTTCCCAGGCTGGGCAGGAGAGCTTCGCACAGCTGCAGGCACGGGTGCCGGGCGGGGGGCGTCGCCCAGGACCCGCCCTCACTGAGTCCAGCGTTCTCGGCTCTCAGGGAGGGCCTGGGTCCGGGTTGCAGACGGCGAAGCACGCCGGCTACGCGGGAAAAGGCTGTTGCGCGTGTGCGTGTGCGAGTCCTTTCCAGTGAGGTGTTCAGCGTCACACGGGTGACGGTGACGTTCACTCAGACAGGAGGCGCACGCCCCTGGCAAGGGCCACGGCAGGCGTGGGAAGCAGTAGGGAGGCTATGGCCCCTGGGTCTGGTCTCCAGATCAGCGGGCCCTGGGCGCACGGTGCTGGGGCGAAGGGGGCGGAAGGCGCCGTCCTCGTGTGTGGTGGTCCCCGGGGTGTCCCGTGCTCGGGCTGCGCGTCCCCCGTCTTCAGAGCCGCCTTCCTGCCGGAGACCCCTCAGGACACCTCCGGTGAACGGAGGGTGGAGCGGGACTCTGCCGGGACGCGTGGCAATGCGTGGCGGGTTTGCAGCCTGCGAGGCTGCCCTGCGCCCGCAACGCTCGCCTCCCCGCTGCCGGCGCGGGAGGCTCCGCGGGGAGCCTCTGTCCACCAGTGTCCGGTTTTCCGAGTCCACGATCTGTGGGATTGGAGTCGGGAGTGGCGGCCTCTCCGCGCACCCTCGAGGAACGAGCAACCCAGAGCACTGTCCCTCTGGGTTAATGACGGTCAGGAAAGGGCTGTTTGAAAGGGGGACTCGCTGCATTCAAGGAACAGTCCGGCTGCCCTGTGGCTGGGCGGGGCGGGGCGGGTGTGGCCTGGACCAGTGAGGTCGGAAGCGGCACCACCCTGCCTACGCCCGGCCTGTCGGCCTGTCGCTTCAGCCTGTCACTTCAGCGTGCGTTGGAGTGCCTTTGCCCCGGGTGTCCCGTCAGCCCGGGCTGCTGTGTCCCGTGGTTAGAGCGGGTCTCCTGGAGGGAGAGGGGTGTTGACCAAAGGTCCCTTTTTTCTGGTCCCTCTTCAAGGCTACCGGCTCTCTGACCAGTTCCACGACATTCTCATTCGGAAGTTTGACCGGCAAGGACGGGGCCAGATCGCCTTTGATGACTTCATCCAGGGCTGCATCGTCTTGCAGGTACCGGGCCCCGGGGCGGGGGGATCGGCGCAGACAGGGTCGGAGTCTGGAGCTCCCGCGTCAGCCCTGCCTTGGGGAAGCGGCTTCCTCCTGGTGCACAGAGCTGCTCGTGCCCCTGGCGGCGTCAGTGGCTGGTCAGAGCCGCTGCCCCTCCCGTGTCCGCCTGTGCTGTTTCTTGTTGCGTCCCATCCCGAGGGGATGATCGTCCTGCCACGGCCTTCTCACCTGCCCTGCCCGATCCCCGCACGGCTCTGAGGTGCACCCCCAGAGGAGCGAGTCCGAAGCTGCGGGAGCCGCCGCCCTGCCCTGGCTGTGCCCACACAGGCCCCGTCCCATTGCTAGGCGGGGAGCCGAGTCCCATAGACGCTAGGGTTTGGAAATGCACGGAACTTTTGAATACTTGTTTGTCTTCCAAAATTTTATTACCACAAGTTTCGAAGACGAGCAGAGACAGCGTGGGCCCGTCACGGGGGCCCAGTGCTGGTCAGCTCACGGCCGGCCGGCCCTCTGGGGCACGTTCCCTTGAAAGCGCGTTTGCTGCATGGAGGGTTCCACAGAGCCTGCAGCATGCGTCCCCGGGGAGGGCCCCGCTGTCCCTCACGGCCCACGGGAGGTGCGAACGGCATGAGGGTTTTCAGTGGAATTTGGAATTTGGGGAAACAGTCTCCGATTTTTTTCCTCGTGAAAACGATGGAACCGCAGGAGCGTAGCTTCGCTGGCGTCTTGACCCCTGGCCCCGTGAGGCTGGCAGGTCAGCCTGAGTGACAGCTGGAGGCCTCTGGTCTCGGGTCTGGCCTCAGGGTCTGGTGAGGCGGGTCACGTGTCCGCACTGTCGTCCGCACACTGTAGGGAAGGGCGAAGTGCGAGAGTCTCCTGGCCTGTGTCCGAATCGCGCTCGGCCCGCGAGTGAGCGTCTGACCCTGCGCGTCCACCCCGCAGAGGCCACTGCGCTGGCTCAGCAGCCAGGCGGTGCCACCTGAGTCCCGACCCGGGCGAGGGCTGGCCTTCCCACTGTGCCGGCCCCGCGGTGCTTCTAGAATGACCCTGAGCGTGGACAGATGGGAAGGCCACAAGTGAAAAACTTCTGTCTTCTACCAAAAAGGGAAAGGCTCTTTGAAAATTGTTTTGACAAAATAACATGAAAACTTGTAGAAATCTTGGAAAAATACAATTAAAAGAAGAAAAATTTGCCCATTGCTCCTCAAGGCAGAGTTCAGTGCCGCTGTTTGCGTTTGCTTTGCGTTCGCTCTGGGGTGCTCCTGGCGACACCAAGTGGGCAGCCACGTGGGTCCCGCCCGGTTTGCTGTACCTCTGAGCTGCCACAGGACACAGGTGTGGCCCAGCTCACACGCCAGGCTTGTCAGCCGGCCGGCCACCACGGTCACGATGGACCTGGTGTTATTTTTTTGTCACGGAACTGTGGTGTATGTGTCTCCTCTAGTCGTGAGATTCTTCAGAACCTGTCCTGGTTGCCCAGCTCCGTGTTCTGGGCCAGCACGTACCTAACCGTTGGGCACAGGTGGCCTCCCCTCCGGCCCTGACCTGTCCTGGGTTAGGCTTGTGGAAAGACTGAGGTGGAACCCTGGGGCGGGATCTGACAGACAGGAGGACTTGGGGGGCACCATGGACAGTTCCCGTCCTGTCACTGGGCCTCACCTGCTGGGGACAGGTTCTGAGGAGGAGCCGGGGGTCAGACCTAGCCTGGGGGTGCTCAGAGGTCCCCTGCCCCTGCCTCCTTGCGCTGGTCTCTGTCCGAGTGAGGGGACGTGGAGACACAATGCTTCGGAAATTGGCTTTCTAAACGACTTTTCACGAAATATATTTTGTTTCTTCTGTTGAATGAACATCAAGATTTAAACGTCTGTGGTTTTTTCCCAGAGGTTGACAGATATATTCAGACGCTATGATACGGACCAGGACGGCTGGATTCAGGTGTCGTACGAGCAGTACCTTTCCATGGTCTTCAGCATCGTATAACCCGGGACGTCTGCACACAGCGACGTGATTGCGGAAGAGACTGAAAACGCCAAACCTCTTACCTTGAACGAAACGGAGCGCGGACGCAGTAGGCGCCGTCCTCTCTTTAGGGTTTGCGTGATCAGTGTTTGGGGACCTGGCTGTACATATGTAGATGAGCTGAGCGACGGTTCACAGCTGCAGCGGCGGCCGTGTGGTACTCAGATGCAAGCATTTGATTTGGGGCTATTTAATTGTGCCATAAGGTGGGATCTAAGAACACTTCAGGTATTCTGCATGTATAAAATTTATCATGTGCTTTTCTAGACGGTTCTAATTCTGTAGTAGAAATACATATATTAACCAATAGGAGTTTTAAATTAATATGGAACTTGCACAGAAGATTTTTCATGTGCCTTACTTTTTAAAAAAAGGGTTTATTGTATTCATTTGAATATGCAACGTAAGCAATAAAGCAATGCGCCCTGTCCCATCCGCCTCAGACGTGCATGCGGGGTCCGGGGCATGGCTCTGGCTGTGGAGAAGTGTGGGTACCTCCCTTCCCGCTGCAGGAGTTTCAATTTCATGAAACTGCTTTGGACACACAAATCCACATGTGGTTCATAGGCGTGCGAGCATCTGTCATCTGATGGTTCACTCTGCGCCCTCGCTAGTTAAGAGTGCCACACGTGAAGGTGGAGCGACTGGGCGCCAGCCTGGCCCGACCCTGCCACGCGCTCACGGGGTCGCTCTAGGCCCTTTCCACACCTCCTCCCGTGTGCTT
>CM053501.1:20720-54692 GCA_028627145.1 Eidolon dupreanum | reverse complement strand
GGTCCACAGGACCCAAACTGTGTAACTGCCAGTGCGCGGGAATGGTGACTGAGCTTCAGAGGAAAGAGGAACCGAATGCACACACCTGGGGACACGTCAGAAAGGCCACGGTTCTCTCCACACCATGTGAGCACAAAGGGAGAGGGCACCGGGCAACCTCCGTGACACGTAAACAAAGCCGCGAGGACCTGACAGGCACCGTCGCAGCCCAGACCAACGGGAGCTGTGTCTACTCGAGGAGCCCCAAGGGCCCCAAGCGGGAAGCTGGCGCCCAGCAGCCGCGTGGGGCCACGACCAGGGGCGGAGGCCTGTGTGCTGTGCGCCCCGGCTCGGGGACAAATGTGTTCACTGGCAGCCCGCTCTCCACCCACGCCAGGGCACGAGCCACGAAGACCAGGTGTTGGCCGAGACAACACGTCCCCGGCGCCAGGACTCCACAGATGGGACCCAGACCCCGACAACTAAGTCAGCATGCAAAACATTTAAAGAAAAGAAGTGGAACCAAAAACTGGGCAAGCGACAAAAAATTCGAACTTGACCGGAGCTGGCCCCGCCGACCCCTAGGCGCTGGAGGCTCCTGGTGGCTGCGAAGGGAGGCGTCAGTCAGCCGGGTGGGTCTGAGATACCGGGCCTGGCCGCGAGCACCAATGCCCATGGCAGGGTGAGGGGTCTCCTCTGACATCGGGAATTAGACAAGAGCGCCCAGAGGGCTGGGGGTCCAGTGTGGCAAAACGGGGGGACAACCTAAATGCTGGAGGGGCCAGAAACAAAAATACACACGTCCCTGTTCGTAGACGCACGTATCTGCAGAGAGACCTGAAAAGCTCGTCCATGGAAAAATCAGAAAGCTTTAGAAAGCGTCTGGATATCAGGTCAACTTATCAAAACCAGTTACATTAAAAAGCCCAATTTTACAAAGTAACACTCTCAGTAAGGACAACAGCAAAACCTACACAAAACCCTGAGTACGTCTGAGAAGGACGCCTAACCCTAGGTGAGGACATGGTGGCATCTCACAGTAGGCATGGAGCAGACTCTGACAGCGGGCGACACTGGGGCTCCCTGTTCCCAGGGGGCCTGTGCGGAGGAGGAAGGCTGGCAGCTCGCAGGCGCCCTGGCGGAGGTCTGGAGAGGGGACCGCCCTTCTCCGGTCCTCTGACAAGGCCACAGCACTCCCCACGCCCGCGCTGGGGCTCGGGGGAGTCAAGACAGGAGGCAGTGAAGTCAGGTGAAGGGGCTCGATCTTCACCCAGAAGCCCTGTCCCCTCTGCCTCCAGCTTATCTTCAGACACTGACGTCGACCTGCCTGTGGTTAATGACACCTGTGAACTCCCACTCACAGAACGGATTTGACACAAGATGCCACGTGGGCTCCAGCACAGGTGAGCTCACGTCACGTGACAGTGCCTTTACTCTTACCTTTTTATATGGCTTTTTAATTTTGGCAAAATCATTGAAATAGTCTTCCACGGTGACACAGATGATGTCTACAGCATTCGATCCTGACAGCCACTTTTTTGTCATCAGCTCACTGAGATGTTGCTGAAAAGCACAGACCGCGGTAAGCATCACCTCAACACTGTCCCCCCGTCGTGCACTGCACATCTGATGGATGCGCTGGTGTGACAGCAGCACGTGCTGCCACCACCGCTCCGGCCCACGAGCTCGGGCGCGTGCACGCGTCCAGGGTGCACACGTAGGGGCCCACTGTGTGCACACCGACCTTCAGTGACTGCATGTGTTTTTATACAGATTATTTACCCGATGCTGACGGACATGTCAATGTTTTCAGATTCTACAATCATAAAGGACGCTGTAGTGAATCTGTACATTTCTGTACGTGAAACTCCTAGAAGTGGAATTACTCAAAAAGCATCCAAATCAAACCTCGGTCCCCGGCTCCACACTGCCCGCGGAGGCCGGCGCTTCCCGGGCCGCCCGGCTCGGCGGCAGGCGGTGCTGCTCGGACCAGTGTTTCTGCGAAGTCGGGAAGACTGAGTGTTTCGTTTCATATTTAGGACATTTGTAACCTTTTTTCTGAGAAATGATTACTCGAGTCCTTTTCTATTATGTTGTCTTTTTCTGGATTTTGAAATAATTTCAAACGCACACATTTCATTTGTGCCCTAAGCCATTTTCGAGAAAGTCAGGCATCACGAATGGACACCACGCGTCACCTCGGGAGGTCCCTTCCAGGGGGCCAGAGACAACCGTGCTTTTGTTTTCTAAATACAGTCTGCTTTCTGCCAACGTCACGCGGAAGCATCCTGTGTTTCGGAAGGAAGCCTCCCTTGCCTGTGGAGCGTCAGGCTTCCGAGACCAGCTCACCGCGTTTGCCTGACGGCTCTGTCTGCATCTACTTTAAACTGAGACGGGCCCACGGGACGTGGCGGCAGCGAGCCCGCACCCTCAGTTCGCTCCGGCATCCAGACTCCGCTAACAGTCACGACCGCCCCCTGCAGCACGCTCCGGTCTACCTCGCCGTCCACTGACGCGGACTCGGCCGTGCGGCAGGGGGACCAACCCCCGCGCCCGCGCCACACACGGCACACCCACCGCAGCGAAGCCCCAGGGTGCAGGCAGGACGGCGGTCGGCGCCCCACCTCCAGGTCCAGGAAGACCTCCTCTAGCAGGCTGCGGCAGCCCTCGTCAGCGATGGCGTCCAGGACGCCGTCCATGCTCGGCTGGCTCACGGACACGCTGTCTTCCCCAGCGCTTCGTAAATACTTCCGTTTTAAACTGACGATGGATTCTCTGCAAGGGAACACCGAGGCTCAGTGAAGCAGCCGAGTGTCTCCACACGCCTGTCCTTGTCCGCAACCTGAAGGCCACGTACTTGAAGGTCTGGCAGTTGTTGATGATGGCGACCACGTACTGCACGTAGCAGTGTGGGCGCTGCCGGTCTCTCAGGTGCTCCTCTTTGTACAGCTGGGCTTCGTCTTTGTACCTGAGGACACACCACAGAACACTGTCACAAGGTGACCAGGAGGTGCTGCAAACACCACGGGACACCACACCTAACAGGTAAGTTTCACATCGCTAACAGTTGGCCGGACTCGTCTTTAAAAATAAATTTTTTGGAAGTTCCATACAAGTAGAAAAGCAGAGGGTGCTCTTCATAAATGGATCATTAAAAACTAATTTCATATCATGCTTTAAAATATGGTTCAGTGTTCTGATTATACAAATATTCTGAAATACTTGGTTGTGAGCAACTGCAGAAGTATCTGATTTTATCTGACACAATTTGCCTAGAAACCCAGACAATGGTACAGAGAACACTGTCACATTTGGTAAAATGTCTGTTTCTGAGACTCTCCCTGAAGCAATCAAAGTAAAAATAAATCAGACTCCTGGGACGTCACGAAAATGAACGACGGGGATGGCCACGTGCTGTATTTTTTAGCTTGTCTCACAGTCTGGAACACACGTGGGACGGCAGCGGCACGTGCTCTGCCGCCTTGGGAAAGGAGCACACCAGACAGACGCGGCGCCCCGTGTTCACGGCGCCACAGTGCACAGCAGCCGCGGCAGGGAGCGGCCTAGACGATTGGGTGAAGCAGCTACGGTTCACGTACATGATGAAGTTCTACTCGTCCATTAGAAAATGAAACCCTACCATTCGCAACGACACGGATGGAGCTAGAGGTTATCATGCTGAGCGAATTAAGTCAGAGAAAGATAAACACCATATGATTTCACTTACACGCGGAATCTAAGGAACAAAAAGAATAAACTAATCAAATTCGACTCACAAATACAGAGGATAGTCTGGTGACGGACGGAGGGGGGTTGGGGGATTGGAGAACGGAGTGACGGGTTAAAGTACAAATTAGTAGCTGACAGATGGTCACGGGGATGGGGAGCCCGGCACAGGGAACGAGCCAGCAGTAACGTGATGGCCAGGTGGAGGGCCAGAGGCGAGAGAGCGATCGGGGGGATCGTTTCATAAACTACATAAACGTCGAACCGATGTACTGTATAAATGAAACTAATACAATAAAAGTTAAAAAAAACCCGCGAGAATTCACAATTAAAGGGAAATAATTCAGCACTTCTACCTTTCCGTCCAAAGTGTGGGCCAGGTAACTGAACAGGTGCACAGGTGAGGAAAACTTCCTCTTTACAGGAAAATCATCCCTTTAACAAAATGACTAACTCAGGCCGTGACCCCAAGACAGATGGCTGGCGGGGCCTGTGAGTGAGGGGCCTGGCTGCTGGCACGAGCCCCCAGCGTTGGGCAGAGGGACGCGCATCTCCCAGGGTGCTGCCGTGTGGAGCCTACACACCACTGAGGCAGGGTTCTTGCCAAACAGCTGGCAAATACAGGGGACCCACAGCCTCGAGAGCCTCCTTGTGGTCTGGGGGCAGATGGCGCTCTGAGACCTGGCTGGAGAATGCTGGTCACCCCACAGGACGACCTGTGCGTCTCCACAAGCCGATGGCTTAAAGAGGGCAAGGGGCTGCTCTTTGGTATGAGGCCTGAGAACCCAAAGGGCCGCACACGATAGAGACGTGTCTGCGACCCCTGGGAAAACCCGGTACAAGCTGGTGTCAGGCGGTCCAGGGAGGGGGCCGACGGCACTGCAGTTCGGGTGGAGATGCAGGGGACACGCCACGGCATCTGCGACTGTCTTCAAGTTACTTCCGCAGAGAGAGAGGGAGACCGGTGGGGCAGGGGTGGCTTTAAAGGGACAGCTTTTGGATGTGGATGGCAACACTCTGGTGTCATTCTTTTGACTCCTGCACAGGTCGGCAAATACTCCTCATGAATAATTCAAGAAGAGGGAGGTGTCCTGGAGACACAGTCCCAAGCCCCTGGTCCAGAGAGCTCTCTGCAGTGGCAGCCGCACCCACCAGGGGGTCAGAGGACGAGGAGGGCGGGGGCCCGAGGAGCCGCTTCCACCGCACCGCACCGCGGGGCTCCGGGAGCCCGTGACCCACCGGAGGACACGGCGACCGAGTCTGCACTCTGAACAGAAGACGGTGGTGGCCGGCCCCAGCCCCCACTTGTTTTGGTCAGGCACGTTAGTTAGGGTCGACACATTTTTGCTTTTAATTTTTAGAAAAATAAACTTTCTAAATTAGTACAGTGGCAAAAAATACGTACCTACTTAAGAAGGAATTCATTTGTTGAAGACACAAAACGAGCACCTTTGTTTTCAAATCTTCACTTATCTGAGCAGCAACTTGAAGATTCTGTTCGAACATCTAAAAATTGAAGAACTCATGAACTGACAGACTCACCAGAGCACAGGTTCCCGTCATTCAAAGCCCCTGCCAACTGGCTGTTAGGGTGACTCAAATTCAGAGAAAAAAAATGAAGCCACTTAAGAGATAAAGTTAGTTGAGCAACATCCTCACCAGGTAAAAACGTGTGACTTGTTTCCTGACTTCCTGCCAACGGGCAGGTCGCTACGAGGGGGTGCCGACTGGGAGCGGGGCCCGGGGAGGCGGCCTGGGTGCCGGGGGCTGCGCAGTGATCTGTGACATGGGTTTCTAAAGAAGAATCAGGACCCACACTGGAGCCGAGGAGAAGGGCTGGCAGGCGGACCTTGCCCCAGGTCCCTGTGGAAGCTGGGCTGTTGTTGACGTCAGTTTCCAAAGGAAAAGACAAGGTGAGGACCAGTCTGTGGCTAACTAATGGTGTTATCCAGGGAAAAGCCACCAGCGCTCAGTGCTGCCAGCCAGACAAGTGCCACACGAATATTCCAACAGGGCTCAGCCCTCCTACTGTCAAAGGGAGAATCGACCACGGTCCGGAGAAAAAGAAGGATGCTGGGGGCCACCAGCAGGAGGCCGGGCATTAAAGAGTGAATTAACCATGAGAATGCGTGATTACCATCAAAACCTAAAGGGGCCTTCCTTAAATCCACCAGGTTAGACTCTGTTTTGCGCATTTACAAAGACACATCTAGGCCTTTCACAGCAGGAAACTTCAAACAAGTTGACTCAAGCAAGAGCGTTACATAATAGTACAGAATTAGGTCATAGTTCGAATTCAAAGGAATTAGGAACACTAAAGTGACACTGGGCAAAGACGTGGCAGGTGTGACCCTCCGCCTCCCGAGCTCCAGCGGCGTCCCTGTCTTCACTACGAACCGAGGCGCCTGCGCGTCTGTAAAACCCGCAGACCCGACCGCCGAGCCCCGACGCAAACCTGGGAGCCGCGCGGGGTACCTGGAAGACGATGGCCGGGAGCGTCGTCTGGTAGTACCCGTCTTGGTCGGCTTCCGGCTCCGTCTCTTTTACCCAGTCTTTCTTGTCTGTTTCTAGAGCTTTCCGCAGCCAGGCAATGATGTTCGACTAAGCAAGTTTAGCACCAGAGGAAGGAAAGAGAGAACAGGCCCCTCTGAGCCAAGGGTGCAGCCATAGAAATCACGCACAGCACCCCAGGGGTTCCTGTTCCTAAACACGGGACACCAGAGAGGCCGTCCGAGGTGCCCCTGCCAGCCTCCGGCGACCGAAGCTTCTGAGGACAGGCCGTCTGGTCAGGGGCACACGGGAGACCCGCCTCTGGCGGCCCGGGCCCCAGCGCCGTCCTCACGGGCAGAGGCGTGGGCCCGGGCGTGGGCCTCCGCAGCCCGGCGACAGCACAGTCTGTCTGGCACCAGGCGCACTGGCCCAGGCAGCAGACCCTGCCCTCCTCATGCTCTGGGACTGCCTAGGTCACCAGACAGCACTCGGTGCCCTAAATGCCACCCTCCCACTCCCGGGCTGGCAGGTGCCACTGCACTTTGGCAGGACGTCCGGGGTCTCGCTGGCCACCGGGCACAGGACAGGCTCGCTCCTCCAGCCGGAGACGAGGCTGCGCCCCCCGACTAACTGCCCGACGCACGTTTCAAGACCCAATTCCCAGACACAGAGCCGTGCACCCGCAGGAGGCCGGCAACTGGGCAGGGGCTCGTCCCACTTCTGCCCATGGCACTGGCCACAGCCCGCCTGGCACGGCTGCCGCAGCGTCTGCGCCCTGGGCCCGCACCGTCCTACTCACAGTGAGAGTCGACATGTACGTGTCCAGCAGCTCAGAGACCACGTGTGGAGACAGCAAAGGCTCCAGGGCGCTGACGTCCACTTCCGGGGCCAGCTCCACGTTCCCCATCATCTCTGCACTACGGCACCAACCAGGAGAAAGACCAACGGCCAGGAACAGACAGAAGATTCTCGGGTAAGTGCTGCTACTTCTCTGCGCACACGAACACCCAAGCCCCGTCAAGGCTGCCCCCGGGAGGGGCCATCAGAAAAGTCTCCGCGAGGGCGAAGTGCCTGAGTTCTCTCGTCCGCATCCTCCAAGGAGACTTGGGGGGGGGGGTGGCATGTGCAGAACAGACGTGGCACGCGTGAGCAGGAGAATGAGCTCTAGAGCAGCGGCACGTGACACCAGGCACAGCGTCACTGCACCCAGTCTACGTGCTCACGCAGCCGGGGGTGCGGGCCACGTGTCAGAGAAAGTCCTCCTAAAATCCAGCTGATACCTGAGCGTGCAGCGTGGGTCTCAGAAGCCCCAGGTTCAAGTGCTCGGGAAATCCATGCGCCTGAGTCACATTCCCTAAATATGCCCTTCGGTGACACTGGCCCCGTCTACAAGGAGTCCAAGGTCCTGCACACTGAAAAAGCACCTCGCAGAATTTTGCAAATGCCAAAGGCTGTTCACTTAACTCGGATGACCTTCACCCAGGAACCTGACTCAGCACGCCAGTGCTCGTGGTGTGAAAGGTCAGCTTTCCCGTGAGAACGGCCTACACGACAGGGCGGGGCAGCCCGCAGGAAGCTATCCGAGAGTCTCCAAGGACAGAACTCGGCTCACAGTGCAGCAAGTGACAACAAAGCCAACATGCAAGACTGGCCATGTCACACAAACGCACAGCCTGGGAGGGGGGAGGCTGGAGCATGGGCGCGGCCCAGGGCCTGGACCTGGAGTCTGCCCCCCACTGGCTGGCCACGTGACTGGGCACGGTACTCCCCGTGCCTTGGTTTCTTCACATACAAAATGAAGACGATCATGATGGTGCCCTCCTCATGGGTGACAGGTGCAGGCCCAGGCTGCAGGGAGGTGACCACTGGACGGGGTGACCGCAGCAGCTGCATGAGGGCAGCACACAGGAGCTACCCAAGCTCTGGCCACAGCGACCACCATTAAGAGAACAGATCTCTCTCTGTAATGCTGTGCTGAAATGTTCACATTCTCTGCTAAGCAGTTACCCATAAAACACAAAGTCCTAAAACCTTGCTGCTGAAACGAGGTTTAATTAATTTCTCCACACTAGCAACAAGACAAGCCAAAAAAATTCCAATACAGCACTTTACACTGTTTTCTACTTATAAAACCGTGCACAACGAAAATGTTTTCCTCTCAGCCAGCTAATCTTAAAGAACATCAGTACTGGCCTCGTTTCTCAGATCCTACCTCAACCTGACAGGTAAAGGAAACTGCTCGTGCCCCTTCCGTGGAGTGACAAAGCCCCAAGGCTGAGAGGTAAGAGGGAAACTGATTTCCCGGCATGCTGGTGAGGAGCGGAAACCAGGCGGGGCAGGGGGCTGGGGTAGTGAGCTGGCATCTCCTCACCCGCCACGTGAGTCTTAAGATCTCCTGGGCCCACGTGTCTTCACGTGTCCTCACCTGTCCTCGCCTGTCTGACGGGTGAAACCAGCCGCTCACCACGTCACCGCGAGGAGGAAGAGCGTGACTGCACAGTGGACACTCAAGCCCAACCTGAACTGCGCGACACAACTGGACGTCAAGGGCAGGGGCGCCACCCAAACACAGCCAGAGGCTGGGCCCTGACCTCGTGGATAAGCCCTAGGGATGGGCCAGAAAGACTCATCTCCCAGAAGACGACGCCCCCGGGTGCCGAGCACCTGCCCAGAGCAAAGCCGCGTGCTGCAGAGGCCGGCGCGTTTACACGCAGCTTCTACGTGCACGCAAACAGGTGTGACGCCGCGGTTACCTCGTGTAGGTGTTCAGGACCCACGTCAGCAGGCTCACGATCTCATTCGCTTCCAGGTCCTCCGAGGCGAGCTCCTGCATCCGCGAGCTCAGGGCCTGGTGGTACATGCTCAGGAGGTTCCTGAAAATCTCATAATGCGGAGGAAAGCACTGCACCATCAGGGTCTTGGCCACGATGAGGTCGTCCAGGACGTACTTCCTTATGATCTCCAGGTGGCGAACGAGCCACATCTTGTCGGACTCCCTGGTGTCGGCCTGTGTGCCCTCGATTCTGGTGGTCACGGTTCTGTCCAAGATGGCAAACATCTTCTCCTTCCAACTCTTGGGCCTCCCGGGAGGAACAAAGCCAGTCTGCTTTTTTCGGTCAAGTATGCGCCTGTCAATCTTTTCTTCCCTTTCGATGATCCTGACAACTGACACCAGCAAGGTGGGGTCGCGGCGGACGGTGACCAGCGACCTCTGCAGGACCATCCACAGCTGCTTGGCCAGCTCGTCCGAGAGCGCCTGCGTGCTCCCGAAGTAGCTGTGGATGAGGGTCATGTCGCGGGTGTTCCTGCTGTCCAGGCGGTACTGCTCGTACATCAGCCCGTCCCGGGAGCACTCCAGGTCCATCAGCTTCCGGTGGGCCTGCAGGAGCGCTCCCTGCTCCGTGAGGTCCTGTGTGTCCCTCACAATCTCCGGCACTAGGGAAAAGGCACAGGGTGGCACCGTGAAAACCAGGCAAGGCAGGGCAGAGTCCCGGGGGATGGCGGGGCCGGAGGCACCAGGACTCCAGCTCCCCACCTGGACGACCGCAGGGGTGGAACCAGTCTGGCAGACTGTTCTGGAACTCTATGGTCTACTTTAAACTTGCTACATAATTTAAGAGACTAATGCGTTAAAAAAAAAAATCTGTCTATGTTTCTGGACACACACGTATAAAGGTGGAATTCTGTGACATCAGTGACTGAAAGGAGGTGGGCATAGAGCTGTAGAGAAGCAGAGTTTTGTATGTTTTGAAGTTAAGTTGGCATAAATTCAAATCAGAGTCTAAAAATTTAGGGGGTTAAATGCAACCCTCATGGGAACCACAGAGAACAGCTATAGGATATGAACAAAAGGAAATGAGAAAGAAATTACAATGTTTCCCCACAAAAAAATCAACTCAATACAAAAGACAGTAATACAGAAAATGAAGGACAAAATACACCATAAGGCATATAGAAAGCAATGGAAAAATGACAGAATTAAGTTCCTCTTTATTAACAACCACTTTAAATGTAAATGGATTAAACTTTCCATTCAAAAGACAGAGATTGGCAGAACTGACCAAAATCATACGACCAAGCTGTATGCTGTCTATGAGAGTCTTAACTGAGATCCAAAGGCAAAAACATATTGAAAGTGAAAGGATGGAAAGATATTCCATGGAAACAGTAACCAAAATACAGCAGGGGTGGCTAAACTAATATCAGACAAAAGAGATCTGTAATAAAAAAAAAAAGTTACGAGAGACAAAAAAGTACATACTCATAAAGGTTTGATACAGCAAGACCACGCAATTAGAAACCTTTACGCACCTACCGACCATCAACATGTACGGAGCAGAAGCTGACGGAACTAGAGGGAGAAACGTGGCCCTACGGTAACAGTTGCAAACTTCAACAGCCACTCGCAGCGATGGCTGGAACCGCCAAACAGAGGAAAACAGCGGATTCAAACAGCACCACACAGCACCTAGCTCTAACGGCCACACACAACACTCCACACTCTTCTCCAGTGCACACGGCACCTTCTCCAGGAGCGACCACAGGTTAGGCTACAGGCTGAATCTCAACAGATTTTTAAAGAATAAGTAACACCACAATGGATCAAGTTAGAAATCTGTAACCGATGAGAAATTCACAAGTTTGTGAAAATTAAATAATACTCTTAATCAAAGAAAATATCACTAGGAAAATTAGAAAACAGACAAAATGAAAGCACAAAATACCGAAACTTAGGGGATGCAAAGAAAGCAGTGCTAAAGGAGAAATGCATAGCTACAA
Source organism: Eidolon dupreanum (assembly GCA_028627145.1). NCBI lineage: Eukaryota > Metazoa > Chordata > Mammalia > Chiroptera > Pteropodidae > Eidolon > Eidolon dupreanum. The sequence goes on along the minus strand of CM053501.1, from coordinate 43,718 downwards.
AGACATTAAAAAGGGAGGAAGATCTCAAATCAACAGAGCTAACTTTACAATTTAAAGAATTAGAAAAAGAACACGCTAAACTCAAAGCTACCAAAAGGAAAGAAATAATGATTAGAGCAGAAATAAAGAAGACAGAAAAACAAAAGAGAAAAATAAAAAATTTTAAAAAGTGGTTCTTTAAAAAGATCAACGATGGACAAACCTGGAGCTAGATGGACTAAGAAAAAAGAGAAGTCTCGAATATTAAAATCAGAAATGAGAATGAGAACATTACTACCAATTCTACAAACACAGAAAAAACAGTAAGAGAACACTGTGACCAGTGGGTGACCTAGACCGAGTGGCAAACTCCTAGGAACGCACAGCCTCCTGAGGCTAACGACACTCTCAGTGGGCGTCTACCTAGCACGGGCTGGCGGGAGGGGCAGCCGGGCCATCGGCCAGCAGGCACAGGGTTTCTGGGTTTTCCAGTTTTGAGGTGTAACTGACGCACAGCGCGGTACAAAGAGGCTCCGCCTGTAAGGAGAGCGGGGGAGAGGGCGGTGGTGCCCGCTGCGCAGCAGGGCAGTGCTCACCGCCACCAAACTGGGCGAAGGGTCAAAGTGGTAAATGTGGCAATCCATGTACCTTGTATTAGAAAAGCAGGGGAAAGGTGGTGTGCACGGCACGACTGAATTAAGGCACCAAGACAAGTCTGAAGGGAGCCAGACAAGCAAAACACCCTCCCAGGGACAATCTGCTCCGGACGGAACACGCATGTGCCACGCAGGCGTGCGCGTGCGTCCAGGGAACGAGGGTACTTCAACGTCTATGGAAGAGCCGCTTCCAGTAAAGGGACTTTGTGGCCATCTGGCGTCGGCGGTACACGTGAGAGGACACGTCAGTCCACAGGAATTCAGAGGAAGAGGGGAGCTAACCAGGAAGGCACTGGCTGCGTGTCACGAAGGAGATTCTGGCCTGGGGACCTTATTCCCATTCTGGGCAGTCGACAGTCACCCAGACTAGCTGCTCCCTAGGCATCCCCGTGGAGCCGGCAGCTGTGTCGTCCACGGGCGGGGAGCAGAAGCGACTCAGAGCACGGCCCGAGGAAGAGGAGGCCGCAGACAGCGACAGGGCCAGGCGCTTAGCAGTGCTGCCATGGGACACAGGCGTGAGTCCAGAGGAATGAGGGCAGAGCAGGGCACAGGTCACCAAGGCATGGCGTGGCAGCAGCAAGGCTACCTGCGCGGTGGGCGGACGGGAAGAACGGCGCACGATCACACGCAGGGGTCAGGCAGGGTTTGGGGAAAAGCAGGAAGAACTCGCTGAGGCCAGGCGCGGGACAGAGGGACGGAAGGGGCCAGACCATCCCAAGGCTTCCTGCTGGGATGCTGGTGACGCCGACAGAGGCGAGGGGACGAGCAGCTCCTATCTCAGCACCGTGGAGAGGCTGTGCTGCATACGACGGGGCCTACTCAGGTGACAGCTGACACCTGGCCCAATAAACCGCAGAGCACTCCTGCCACGGACGGAGGTGCTGGGAGAGTGCTGTGCGTCCCCACACCGTCCCAGCGGCCCAGGCCCCCGCCGGGGCCAGGAAACGGAGAGAGCCTCCCCGGGGGAGGGCTGCTCTCGCGCTCAACCCCCTCTGCCTCTGGGACCGCTCCCCGACCCTTTGCTCCCCGACCCCTGTTCGCAGGGCGGCTCTCCCAGACCACGAGCCTCCTTCCAGCGGGGTGGCCATCCTCCTCCTTCTGCCCGGGGCGGTCCAGCTGCTCTGACAGCCACTCTGCCGCTGAGGGAGCCAGCTCGCACGCAGCTGTCCCGCCACCCGCCCCGTGCCTCTGTCCTGGCAAGCAGAGAGCCGCTGGCCTGTGCTCGGCTTTCGTCTCCATCCGCGCTCATACTGAGAAGCGAACGGTGCGAGCAGGAGCCACACCTGCTGTCCCGAGACAGGTCTGCGAGACACAGTGCTCAGAGCTAGACCCGCCTCCGCGTCACCCCAGAGGGAAGCCCAGGCGAGAGCCGTGGGCGTGACGCCCCCCCGCAGCCCAGCTACCTGAGAAGATGTTCTTGAGGTTCTCCACGGCGGCGGCCAGCTGGCTGTGCCGCACCACGGCGTCCTTCACGTCCCGGAGGCTCTCGATGGTGTTGATGCTCCGCCGCCAGTCCTGGCTGACGTCGGCCAGGGACTGCTGGACGTCCTTCACGTCGCTCAGCGCGCTGTGCAGCTGGCTCAGGCCCGCGCGCACCCCATCCAGCTGCGACTGGATCGCGGCCTGGGGAGACACGGCGTTGAGCGGGGCTGGGCAGCCGCAAGGCCAAGCGCAGCAGAGACGGCGCAGCAGCGGGGACAGTCGCTACCCGGAGGAAAGGGAACGAAACTCCACGAGGACCCACGTGAGGCCCGAGGTAACTGTTCCTTTTTTTCCTGGCTGCCTTGGCACAGAACAAGTGCCTTTTACAGCTTTCTGAGAAGACCTCACGCCACTCGTCACCCAAACCCTCAGCCTAAAGATGACGCGCAGCACCGAGGGCGTGCCGGGGGCCCGCTGCCACCCCCTACATGGCACCTTTGGAAGGGCCCTCGCCTGATCTCCTAGCTGCCTCTCAGCTTCCTGAAAGTCCTTCTCTAGGTGCAGAAAACTGTCAGCTTGGCAGGGAGGAGTCGCCTGCCACGTGGCCCGAACCAGGCTCAGCTCAGGTACAGCCGGCTCCACTGCGCAGGGCTGGTGCGTCCAGGGTTCAGACTCACGCCACAGGCCCCTGCGATGCCACCCCACGAGCTGCCATCAGAAGGGAGAAGGCACGACAGAGCAGCAGCAGGTGGGCAGGCGATGAGGACCAGGGAGCACAAGGCGGCCAGGGGCGCCTTCCACCCAGCAGTCAAGGTGCATTTAGAAATAATTAATGACGACTGTAACAGACAATAGTTGTTATTAATTGGACAAGTCCCTAGAACAGACTAAAATTCTGATGAAAATTGTGGCAGGTCCACACTAGTTCAAAACTAAATACGAAACTGCTCTTCCGCATCCATGCAGCAGGTTCTGACGCCCCCTCGGTACAAATGAATGGCCTCGTCCCGCCTCCGCCGGCGGGCCGCAGCCACACCCGGACGCTGACAGGTCTGCGAGGGGCGCGCTGACCTCACTGCGGGTCCGCGTGAGAATGAGCTGTCCTCAGAGACGAGGCCCGAGACCGTTTCGCGGCCTGGCAGCCACGGCAGGCCGGGTCTGAACACCTTCCAACCGTATGAACGTGCGTTTTACTGACACTTCGCCTGTTCACAGGAACTAAGCTGAAAGCCGACTCAAATCCTAAAAACCTCGAGTAGAATGATTTTCTCTCGCCGCGCGCACTCTCTCACTCTCACGGAGTGTGTCTGTCTGCCTCCCTGCCACCCAGGACACGGGCACACGGCTGGCCTGCCGCACGTGCCCACGTGGTGGAAACAACGCTCCCGGGTGCTCTCGCAGGAGAGCTAATGAGTGAGAATGACTGAGATTCTTCCAGTGTTTTTTAAAAAGTTAAAAGGGACACTTTCAGGTACTTAAAAAGGTTGTTTCTCTGGTGTTTTCAACATTGTCCTCTTGGCTATAAACCTAATGATCGGGGATGCACTGTCGCAAGGACCGTAACAAACAAGGTGACACTCCACTCGGCCCCTTTCCACATCACCACAAAGGCTAACTTAGCAAGGTGACAATGACGTTTAGCAAGAACCTGAAACTCGAGGACAATGACTGCCCCGCCTGGAAGGGAGGCGGGTTCGCGCGGCCTCTCGGGCCTCGTACCTTCAGTCTGGCCTCCACGGAGGCCTTCTTCCGGGCCTCTCGCCTGCGATACTGCTCCACTTTGTCCAGCTGGTCCGGCCGCTGGAGCATCCCGGCCACCCTCTGCACCGCGGTCGCCACGGCCTCCCGGCCCGTCTCCTCCATGGTTAGGAAGCAGGCGGGGTGTCCGGGCCGGTCATACCAGAAGTGCCCTGTGTGCATGGCGGGGGAGGACAGGACGGGAGACAGGTTAGGAAGATGGAAGTGTCAGATATAAAACCTACAGTCAGCGTTCACAACGGAACTACAGGAGAGTGTCTGAGACCACGAAACCACTATACCCAAGAGAACAGCGAACGAGGCTTATCGACTCCTTTGTCGGAAATACAAACCCTCAGAACTCAACACGGAGCACGTCCTCTAAGTGCCCAGGGATGAGGCGGGAACGTACGGAGGTGTCGCTGTGTCGACCCCAGACCGCTCAGCATCTGAGATGCCGGTCCAAGGCACTTCTCTCCCCCGACAGGGCCTCCTCCTCATTTCCAGAGAAGCCCTGGCCATGCTGGCAGGGCAGCTGCGCCGGGATGCCTCGGTGAGGACATGGAGGCACAGGGACAGCACACGCCTCATGCCCCTGGCTGAGGCCCCAGCACACAGCCTATGATTCCCCTCAAAAGTTGCTACTGTCCGTAGCATCCAAGATCCCACTGCCTATCATTTAACAGCCCTAAGATACAAAGGGGTGAGGGTAAAGGCACAGGTCCTCCTCAGCTCAGGCACAACGTACCCGGCACAGGTGCCCCGATACTAAGCAAACCCGCCTTCAAGCCCCACTCCACCAACATCCCGGTCAGGCAGCAGAAGGGGTATCTGGTACGTGCCTGGCAAACATCAGGGTCAATAAGAACGGGTTCCCCTTGACTTCAGCTGTTGAACTTCCATTTCCATGCATGTTTTCTGCACACGACTTCTCAAAGATACGAAAAAGACCCACCGTCTCCCTAAACTTCTCATTCCCCATTCCCACATGCTTTCAGAATAACACAGCAATCCACGGATGCCCACTAAGTGTGCTCTGTCTTAAAAATTCCTGTTTGTACATGATACGCTTTTTCATTTCTCCTTCGATGGAGCTGCTGCAACCCGTCTTTCTTTTTCTGATTATGAAGTTCTGCACCAACGCAGAAAATCCGAAAGGGCCAGGACAAGGGGCCCGAGGCAACCGCCTTACAGCCCACCCAGCAGAGGCAGGCGCTCCGTCAGGGCCCCCGCCTTCCCTCTGCGTTTGAGTGACATCCGCCTGCGTGCACCGCCTCCTTTCCGCTTCTCTAGTTCCGCGGTCCCAAACATCCCACACGCACTAAGCGGCAGGACCGCCACTCGGGGCGGAGCCGCCCGGGAGCGCGTCGTGTGGTGACAGGTGCGGCGGCGACTCAGACCGCGCCTCGGGCCGGGTGCGGCCCGCAGCCTTCGACCGCCGACCCCGGGGGACAGCGGGCGCCCTCGGGGCCGGACGGGCAGCTCCTCAGGAGGGGACACCGCGGGGCTCCTGTGGCCGGAGCAGCTCTGGGGCCACGGGGCTGCGGCGGCGGCCGAGGCGCCCTGGCGGTGCCGCCCGCCTCCCGGGGCCGCGCTCCGCCGCCCGAGTCCGGGGGGGAGACCGCGGCGAAGCCCGGCGCCCGCCGCCCAAGGGCCCGCGCCCCGCCCGCCCCCGGCCCGTCCGCTGCCGCCTCACCATCCGCGCCGCCGCCCGACCGGAAGTGAGCGGCCGCGCCACTTCCGCTTCCGGCTGCGCGACCGGAAGGGTGGGGCCTGGCGGCGTCCGCGCTCGCGGCACCGCGCGGAGACCGCGGGGACCGAACGGGCTGCGCGTCAGGTGGGGCGGCCGCTCCCAGGGCTGCCGCCGCGAGGGCGTCCCCGCGCGTCCCCTCGCCGCTCCTCGTCGCGTGTGTCCTCAGCGCCCACGGCCGCAGCCCCTGGCCTCTGCGCGCGCCCGTCCGCCCGCCGCCCCGCGGCCCGGGCGCCGTCCCCAGACCGGGGCGGACGAGCACGGCGGGTTGCGGCCGGCAGCCCGTCCGCGTGACTCGCCGCCCCGCTTCGTGGCCCTTGCAGCGTCTCCGTGAGCTGCGGGCGGCGCGCCTGGGCGCTGACCCGACCCGCAGCCCGTCCCGCCGCTGCGGCCTGGCGAGCGGGGCCCACTGGCCAGAGCCCAGCTCTCCGAGGAGAAAACGCGCTGGTGGGGTCGCGGCGCGTGCGTGTGTGTGGTGAGAAGCACTGTTTGCCTTAACTCGACCTGCAAAGGAACCCTTCACTGTCGCCGACACGGCTGTACGGGTGGCAGGCACCTCCTGAAAGTCCGCAGATGGCCCAGACCGGGAGGAGCCCAGAAGGACGCTGGATGGCATCGGAGGGGAGGGGGGGCAGCAGGAAGGTGGAGGTGCACGAGCCCCCACCATTGCCACAGCCGCATAACCGCACCCTACCAATCAGCTGAGCGGATGGCAGGTCCTCATACTGATGGCCAATCCCTTCATTATTTCATCCGTACCTAGTAATTGTGAAAATGTAGCATAAAGTTGAGCAATGGAGAATGTAAACAAAGTTAAAATTACGTGGACGAGATAACTGAAAAGGCATTTTGAAACTAAAGAAAACATTTGTTATAATGATCAAAGCTTTCAGGGCCATCACTTCAAGACAGCAACAGTTAACATACAAAGTGGAGACTCATGCTGTTAATCTCATTTGGATGTAGAAATCCCTAATTCGCTCAGTTCACCAGGATAGTTAAAAATGTGATGTTCTATTGGTCTCCAGAACAGTGAGAGAATAAATTACTGTTGTTTAGAAAAGAATGGGATTATTTATTAAAGGACTTTCTTCTTTCTCCTTAAAACTAAAAAAAACAGAACCTTGATTGAAATTCTTTTTTGATTTCTGTTTTTGGCAAACCAATAACTGAAAAGCCTCCAGTAAAACACGGGCTAAAAATGGCAGTCACCTTTTGAAATGCCAACAGAATTCACACAGGACACGCGCCATGGAAGCAAAGAGAGAAGAGAGCGTTGGGTGACCCAGAACGGCCTGGAGCAGGGAGGGGGTGGTCCTGATGCCCAGGCCGGGGTTTCACACCTTCACATGAAGTTCCTTCAGGAGCCAGATGCCTAAAGGTGCATTCTCACTGTGCGAGGACGGGGGGAAAACAGCCCCCAAAGCAGTTTCTTAAGGTCCTGGGATCCCCAGGTTGGGGAGACCTCCAAGACCTCATGGCTAGGGGCTTGCACTTTACATGGGTTTATGCCCTCAGCCTAGAAGCTCTCCCTGAAACTCACCCCTTGGCAGAAACAAACGGAACATTTCTAGAGAGGTCCCTCCACCCTTGGCAGGAGTAAGGGGTGGGGCGAGATGGCCTGAGACCCTGTCTGTTCTGAGGGAACCGAGACCTTGATAAGCTCCAGCTGAGACCTAGTTAAGTACAGATGTTGCTGATAACCACTGAAGAAAAGTAGCGCTGTGACTCCCAGACAAATGGGGGAAGAACAGAGCAAACGAGCAATCCCACACAGACGGGGGAAAGGAAGTGCCAGGGGAGCTCATGTAACTAGGAACCCACAACAAGTAGAAATGTGTTCAAATATATCTGCTATCAGGACGCAAGTAAATAGATTTTAAAATAGCAAAACAGTCAATGAGAAAAACCTAAAACAGGAACGGGATGGTTAGGTATGGAGTGGGGCTTGCACACAGCCTGTTGGGGACAAGAAAGCTGGCGTTGGACAGATGGGCTTTGTGCCAAAGGTGCTGGCAGAGTTGTTTTCTTAGGATGCTAAATGCACATGCCGTACAGAGTTTGCTATGCTAAATCTTAAAATCTTGTGTGATTTTTTTTAAGATCCTTAAGCGAAAAAACAAGTTGCAGACTGAGCGAATCTGTAACAGGTGCTGCTATCTTGTTAAGAGGACACAAAGGATCACAAAGAACCACACACCACGGGGGGGAGGCTAACAAGCGCGGAGAGCCAGGGACCAGGGAGAGACCAGGCCAGTGCTGCCGGCCAGGCCAGCGTCCCCAGAGAGCAACCTGCTGCCCGAGACCTTCCAACCACGGCCCAGAGGCCTTTCCGCTTGAAGTCCTGCCGTCCCCTCACTCAGACCTATCTATGACCTGCCGGCCCAAAGCACCTGCCCCACCTTCTCTTCTCCCCTCGCTCCCGCCCACGGCCACCTCCATCCCCTCCTGCCCACACTGTCCCTGTGCCTGCAGGTGGACTTCAGATCACGGCTCACAGGGCGGCCTTGCCCACAAAGCTGCCACGTGCGCTGCCTCCCGCCCACCGGCCAATCTGTGTGTGTCACCCGTCCCCTTCTGATGCATGGCACAACCCAGGGGCCCTTTGCTCGGTTGTCTGCCCCTTGCCCTGCGCACACGTGTGCACAGGGTGTGCCAGCACCGTGCTCACGTCTGCATCTTCCGTCCTTGGTCTGTCCTCTGTCACGGGCCTGGCATGCAGCAGGGACTCAGCAGCTATTGCTGGATGACAGGCGGAAGGAAATATAGGTCAGACAACTAGCCAGCATTTCACCCTGTCTGAAGGACAGCAGCAAAGTGCCCGATGACACCCAGGGTTAGTAGGACGCTCGCCCCAGGGGTGCTGGTGTGGTGCTGCCACGATCTGAATGTTTGTGTCCCCCAAACGTCAAATGCTGAAACCTAACCCCAAAGGTAATGGTGTGGGGAGGTGGGCCTAGGCCATGATGATGAGGGTCCTTAAAACAGAGACGCCCTAGAGCTCCCGGCCCCTCCCACCGTGAGGACACAGCGAGGAGTCGCCACCTGATCTTGGGGTCCAGCCTCGAGATTAGAATATGAAAAACAAGTGCTGCTGTTGGTGAGGCCCCGTCTGTGGCATCGTCACCACAGCCCGAGCACAGCGGGACCCCTTGGGACCATGGCAGCACTCTAGGGGTGTCTTCAGCCCTGAGAAGCACAGCAGGGGTCTGTCCAGGCGGGAGCAGGGCAGTCTTGTGACGGAGTGAGAGTGAGTGGCCCCTACCTCAGGTCTCAGCACAGTGAGTCTGGAGAGTGTGGGCGAGATGGGGAGGGGTGTGGGGGGAGGACACGGGAGTCTGAGAACGGCAGAGGATGCCCGGCCAGGGCTGGACCTGCTGCAGGCGGGGGCGGTCTGTACTCTGTCCAGGGCACCCGAGGCTTGCTGGCTCAGGGTGCCGCTGGATCAGATGAAGGGAACCACGCTGCCGCGGCCTGGGCCCCTGACCCTTACCCCTTCCCACACGCCTGTCGCCGGGTCCTGGCCCAAGCGGGGCTGGTCCCATAGGGTCCCCCTCACATGGGACGAGGCGTCTGCTCCCTACAAGACAGGTCGAGTCTAGCGTGTTCTGCAGGCACCTGGGAGGGACCCCTAACCCTCAGCAGTGGGCGGGAGAGGGGCTGGCCGGCGAGGGACACGGCGCTGGGCAAGCGCTGCTGGCCCGCAGCGGGGGCACCGCCCGGTGTCCACCTCCCCTGCTCCCGCCCCACGGCTTTGGCTCCCCGCATTTACCTGTTTGCGTTCACTTCCACCTCTGCCCTCTGCCCAGCAGCGAAGGACTGCCTCAGACTGTACACCAGCCAGGCACACTTGAAAGGAGATCGCATGACTTCATTCGAAAAATCAAGGACGTTTCCATTTCTGGTGTACACATAGTAACGTGATTTATTTTACATCAGTATTGCAAATGTAATGAAGGCACAGTATCGGAAATACATCTGAAAGCTCTTTTTAAAGGCACTGAGAAAACCACAGAAAGTTAGATTATTATAGTGCATCCACTCATAAAGTTCAACAAATCAGTCTAGATATTAAAAACTTTTCCTTCCAGTAGAAACTGCGAAAATATCAAATATGATTTCTGTCCGTCTCCTCCCTTCCGCCCCACCCCGTGCTCAACTTTCACGGGTTTCGGCCACACGGGCCGAAGCTGCAGGCAGCAGGGCTGTGCCCGGCGCTGGCGAGGACACTCGGAGCAGAAGCGCCTGCGGCATCTCTCAGGAGGGGCGTGGACGTGAAGTGACCAAGTGCTAACTCGGGAAGTTTCGCAGCAGAGGGAGGGGCCTGGGTGTGAGCATGATGGACGACATCCCGAGAACACAAAACCTGCAGAGCCGAGGCCCGAACGCTGCATTCTGCATGACGGAGCCCCGTCCCCCGGCTGCATCCGCCTTGGTGTCCACAGCCCGGGGAGAACAGGGACACTTTGGCTGCATGACTGTGGGAAGGGGCGGGGCAGGGTGGCCAGGCACTGTGGCCGTCCCGGGCAGGACGACGGAGTGTGTTCAGAAGGGTCCAGCCTGCCGCTCTCCAGCTACGCTGGGGTCCGGCGACAGTGTGCAAATACGTGATGACGGCTCTGGACTCCGTCACCCCCGAGCGTCCCCTCCCATGTGACACACGTGCAGAGGTGCCTGGCCACCGCACCGTGAGGAGCGCAGGGCAGCCCATGGCCCCCCAGCTGAATGGGGTGCCAAGGCGGTGCCGCCCCAGAGGGAGCGCAGAGTGGACCCACGGTGAGAGGGAGCCCGTCGCTTTTCACAGGAAGGAAGCAGCAGGCAGACTCCAGATCCCACCGCCCTAGGCTCCCACCTGTGGGTGCTCAGAGCACCGAGGTGCGCTGTGCTCCGCCCGATAAGGCAGGAGCCGCCGGGCCAGCAGGGAGGCAGGTCCTCGCAGGCATTTACCAAAGAGCTTCAGCATTAACCCAGGATCTGAACACGGACACCCCGAGCCACGGACGCAGAGAAAAGGAGCCCGTGCTGAAGAGCAGCATGTTCCCGAGGACCAGCAAGTCCTCACCGGGGGTCCTGCCACACCCGAGACGTCAGGAGTGGTGACTTTAGGACAGATGTCCTGTTTCTGAGGTGGTGGGGGTCTGTGCACCCCAGCACAGGTGGGCTGGGCAGCAGGGGCACCCCCGACCCCAGGGCCTCCCCGCTGTGGCCTCAGGCCTGAGCTGGCTTTCACGCCCTGAGACTTTGCCATCAGCCACAGCCCTCACTGGGTGGGGGTTGGGCGTCACCTTCGCTTTGTACTTCATACGTTGCATCCAAATTTCCTACAATCGGAATGTGCTGCCTTTTCAATTAAAATATATATGTATATATATTGCCGGCCTGACTGTCCCTGGTAACCCTCCTGGGATGGTGGCTGGAGCCCTCATTCGAAAACCCGCAGAGAGTTGGCTGGACGGCAGGACGCCACAGGCTCTCGTGCTTCCCTCTGCATTGCAGCATGTCTACCGGCAGATGCAGGCTCCGCGGGCTCTGGGTCATGCGATGTGCCGAGACCCCGGGAGACTTCTGGAAGGGCCTGGGTGTCGCCCCATGAATATCCACTCCGTGTGGCCTCAGACCCTGCTGGGGGTCGCAGAGCGGCAGGCCCTGGCCCTGACAGCCCTTCTTGCCTGGAACTTTCTAGAGGCCTTCCACGAGTGGGTGCACGGTGGCCTGTAGCTCAGTGACAGCCCCAGCTCACTGCCTCGGCCGTGGGGGGACAGTGCCAGGAGCTGGGGCGGGCCATGGGCAGCACCACCTCTGTGTTCCTGCCCCGCGGGCGGGCTGCCCGGGCGGGGCCACCCCCACAGGCCCAGAGGAACACTGTCACACGTGAACAGACTAAGACCGCTGCATCTGAGGATCGATGATATTTTAGGAAATGCCGAATGCGCTGTTGCCCACGTGACGGGCACACCTGTGCCACTCTGCAGAGCGTCACTGAAGAAACGCTCCGACCGGCACCTGCCCGCTGACGGCCCATCGGAGCATGGACAGACGCCGCACGTGACAAGGGCCCAGCCCTAGGGCAGGAAAGCACCCTCAGAGGCTGTGGGCGGCAGCAGCGTTGCCAAGGCACTTTTGGGAAGCGCCCTGTGCACGCCACCCTGACTGTGAGCAGCCCAGAGGGGTGAGTCCAGTGGCTCGCGCTTGACCACGGGCGTGGGCCCGGGAGCTCTGCAGTCACAGCCCAGAGCTGGGGGCTGGGGGCCCCGCACACAGAGGCAGGGGGGAGGCGCCAGGCAGACGCAGGGTGAGGGCTGGCCCGGGGCGAGCTCCCTGCCTGGCCGGGGGGGCGCCCCCAGCATGCCGGGCCCCAGCTGCGGGCTGTACAGCTGGTGCCTGGAGTCTGGCTCCGTTTTCAGGTGCATCCTGGTAGGGAAAGTGACCAGCTGTCTCTTGGCCACATCACTGGCTCCCAGCCACACCTGGCTTGGGGGCACGCAGTAGCCACCTGGTGCATTCTCGGACACAGAGTCACTCTCCATCTTGATGGGCACATTGAGTGACAGCATGGGGTTGCACGGGGCTCCTGGGGGCACGGGCACGCCTCGCACCTTGATGTCCTCAGTGGAATAGCCTCCTGCCGCGAGCCGCTGCACCTGGAGGTTCTCCAGGCCCCCCTGCGGGAAGGCGCGGCTGGCGGGAGGGTGCGCCGGGCCCTGACCTCCATCCCGCAAGGCTCTGCTGGCCCTGCTGGGGAAGGCGCCGGGGGCCTGGTGACAGCTGGGGGGGTTCCTGAAGGCAGGGACGGTGGGAGGGGACAGGCAGGAGCCCCGGGACGTGGCGTGTGTGGGGAACGGCTCGCCCCTGCCGGGCTCCAGCTTCAGCCTGGCCCCGTCCTGACCGCGCTTCCCTGTCACCCAGCTCAGGTGCCTCCCAGGTCCCGGCGTCTGGAAGCGGCAGTCGTACGCGTGCGCTTCTCTCCGTGGGCTGCCGTGCGCCCCTGCGCCCCTGTCCCTGTGGAGGGCAGACGCCCATCAGACAGGGCAGGGCTGAGTCCCGGCGGCCGCGGCCGCGGCTGCGGCTGCCACGTGCACGCAGCCCCGCGAGGCCAGCGCCAGCACCGTGCCTCCCTGTGCCTGGCTGGGCTTTGAGGGCCCAGGGTGGGGGACGAAGGGGCAGTCACCCAGGGTCCGGGCTGCAGGCGGCGGAGTGGGGGGGTGGGCTCCAAAGCCCTGGGACCCCTGGCTGAAGCCCTGTGATCCCCGGCCGCCCTCACACGTCCGTGACGACCTCCAGGTGAGAGGCGTGTTTGGGCGTGACAGTAAGGCTCACTGTCACAGTCAAGGCCACCAGTCATTCTTTTCTTTCCTAACGCCCGGCTGTGACTCAGTGGGGCCCGGGGCTGCCAGAGGCTCCACTCACCCTGCGGCCCCCTCAGGGCCAAGGACGAGGTCGGGGCCGCCCCGCAGACACAGGCACGAGGCCCTGGCTGGAGCCCGGGCCCAGCGGCAGGCGTCCACTTGTGCCCGGAACACCGAGACGCCATGCTCTCCGTTGCTCCTTCCTGTCAGGGTTCAGGGGAGGGAAACGCCGTGACTGCGAGCGCGGGTCAGCGCCTGGACCCGCGAGCGACTCTGCTCTCGGCGGGAGCGACGCAGGGAGCTCCTGGGAGCCGCAGACCCACGGGCCCTCGTCCGGCACCCCAGCCACCCCAAAGGGCACTCCCACAAATGAGCCCGGGGTCCAGGGGGCAGGGAGAGCCTGCCGGGGACAGAGACTCCTGTCACCCATTTGCAGTAGAAGACAAAGTGAACTTTAAAAGTACCTGCTAAGAAACTGGGTTTTCCGTGCAACTCGGACTCACACAGACTCCTGGTAGCTTTCGCTCTGCAAAGAACAGGTGCAAAAGGGCGTGCAGGTTACGCGTGCCGACGGCGGAGGCCAGCGACCCGGCGACGCTGCTGCCATGCCGGGGGCGGGCGGGCACAGCGCTCACACTCGCTAGCTCGCTCTCCATCGCAAAGCCCCGGCTCAGCTACTGGTTTGCAGAAAATTCCAATTCCCATCACTTTTCAGCCCAATAAAGGGCTAAAGAATTTGCTTCAGACAGTAGACGAGCCCCAAGAACAATTTTTCGGTGCTCAGTTTTATTCTGCGTGGCAAGAACGAAAATACAGTCGTCTCTTGCAATTTGCAGCAGTCACTGTGAAGACCAGTGAACACGGAGCCCAAGCCCCATGTGTGCACGTGCACACACACACGTACACGCACACACGCACATGCATGCACGCATATACAAACGTGCACATGTGCACACATGCACACACACAAACACGCACACACACCTGACACGGAGCTTACGTACAACCTTAAATCTCATGGTAACGCCTCCTACTGATTCTCTTTAAAAATTATTTTTCAAAAGGAAGACCTTGGCTCAGAAGTGCTAAGTGACTTGCCTGGAGCCACCCTTCTAGTGGGGACAGCAGGGGGATCAAGTCCCGACACCTGGCCCAAGAGCCAGGGCTCCCTGCGCTGCCCCGCCCCATCTGCCCGTCCCCTGGGCGCGTTTGCCAGAGACGGAGACAAGAGACAAAGACCAGAGACAGCTGAGAGACAGAAGGGGCATCTCCTTCAGCTGGGCCACGTGCATCGGGTGACTCAGACGCCCGTCACTCTGGCATGTCCGGGAGTAACTGCAACAGGCCCCGGGGTCCTGAATCTGGGGTGTGCATAAGCTAGCAAGCAGCAGCGTCTGCCCCGACGGGACCCTGCACGGCCGGGCGAGGAGGCTGTGAAGACCTGTCAGGAAAGGAGCGCTTGAGCAGCTGTCCGCAGGGACAACTGTGCGTCCGGCCGGCCGGCAGGGCCTCTGAGTCTCCGGGTTCGCGCCCTTCGTCGTCGCTGAGCTCCGAGGGGAGGGAAGCGAGCGGGACATGGGTCTGACTGCCAGCTCTGGCTTCCACTCGGAGCAGCGGGGGTTCCCAGGAAGCTCGGGAAGTCGCTTTTCTTGTTGGGCGGAGTCACCACTCTCCTGGGGCCTCCGTCTGCCCTCGTGAGTTTTAATAATGTCCTACACAAGAGCACGTCCAGCACCGACTCAGCCGTCACCGTGGGTGCCACCTTTGTCCCTGCGTCTGTGAGAAAGGTGGGGTTCCCAGGCCACAGGGTGGGTCCCCGCCCAGGTGGCCAGCCTGCAGTTCCCCGCACGGGCGCCAGGGGGCGGCAGGAGCCCGCCTCGTGAAGCCGCCCCTGAGGGGCGACGGGCGGGCGTGATTTCTTCTCTGTCGTTAGGAAAAACATACACGGTCAAGAGAAAACTCATCGTGTGAGTTTATCATTCTCAAGCCACGGCAACTTAGAAACGGGGCACTCGGAGACAGCGAGGGCGGCTCGTGCAGGCGTGAGCGGCAGGTGCGCGGGGCGCGGGGCCTGGGCCGCGCCCCCCCACGCCTACACCGCCCAGCTCGCCTGTCGCTTTCCCCCTCCTTGGTGTTCTGTTTTCCCTCTCTCATATTTCATCTTTAAAAATAAGACAGATATTTAATTTCAAACCACTCCACAAAACTGCTGTCTTCGCACGCTGGCGCGTGTCAAGGCCCCAGAGCATGGCCCCAGGCTCCGCTGCGCTGTCCCTGGAAGCCACACTCAGAGCAGCCGCCACCGGCCCAGCGACGCGGGGCCCGGGGAGGGCAGCGGCCGTGCGAATGGCCGAGCGCGCACTGCGGCGCCCTGATTCCACACTGTCACTGAAGGCGTCAGAAGTGAATCGTGGACACTCAGAGCCACCCAGGGCAGAGTCAGGAAGGTGGCTTTGGGGCGCGAGAGGGAACCCTGCTGTGACCAGACTGTCCCCGGAGGACTCAGGGACGAGGTGCTGTAGGCAGCGTTACAAATGTGGGGTGAGCAGCATTTGTTTTTCCTAGTGGCCGCTTCCACACTGAGCTGGCTGAAGCAGCACCAGCTCCCAACTCGCTGCTGCTGGAAAGGACAGAGCGCACGGAGCGGACGGAGCAGACAGGGAGGACGGAGCGCACGGAGCGTACGGAGCGCACGGAGCGGATGGAGCGGACGGAGCAGACAGGGAGGACAGAGCGCACGGAGCGTACGGAGCGCACGGAGCGGATGGAGCGGACGGAGCAGACAGGGAGGACAGAGCGCACGGAGCGTACGGAGCGCACGGAGCGGACGGAGCGCAGGGAGCGGACGGGGTGGACAGAGCAGACGCACGGGGCGCACGGGGCGGCAGGCCGGCGACGGGGGCGTGGCGCCGCGGCAGGTACTCACTTTGCCTCTGTCGCAGGTGCGGCGTCTGGCCTGTGCTTCGCCCGCGGAAACGGAAACGTGCCCTTGGTCTTCATCTCCACCACGGACGGCAGGACCGGCACCACGATGCAGAACAGCGAGAGCCGGGGGGACAGGCCCGACCCCGATGGCGCCTTCCTCTTCTGTCCAAACAGGAATCTCAGTTTTCCTTGAAACTGCATCGTCTGGTGTTTTAAAGACAGAAACATGTGCACAGCAAATTAGCGACGCAGAGGACACGGAGCTGCCGTTCAGGGGGCACGCGGGGCAGCGTCTGACCCTGCGTCACCGGCGACAGGAGCCAGCACTCCACGCGAGGCCTCCGTGGGGCACAGACACCCCCGGGCCTCGGAGTGGCCCGTGGTTTCTCTGCGGGCCGTGATGCCCTTAGCTGCAGAGCACGTCTCGTGTGCGCCCTCGCAGCACGCGGGGTGTGTGCCCCCTCTCGCCCGGCACGCGTGAACGTGCGTCCACTCAGGCTGTCGCCGACCCAGGGCAGAGCGATCAGGCAGCACCCCGGCGGGACTCGCTGGGGTAGATAATCCCCGAGCCCTGTTTCAGCTTCCAGCCCCCATTCCCAAGTTATCATTCCTTCACTCCTGATGGTAAAACTCAGGGGCAGCTTGGTTCGGCTTATCTCCAGTATGCACTGTGACTTTAAAAGCCAGCAAGTAAGTTAGGACTTTAGGGTAACAGAAAATAAAAGATCTCACTATAATGCCAAAGCTGACCTATTGAGTTAGTCAGCAAGCGCCTTCAGGTGTGCCTGCCCTAGATGAAACCCTGACCCGCAACGTGGTGCCCCTCTCCCGCCTGCCCCTCCACCCACACACCCCTCTATTCACCCACCTTCCACCCACCCACACATCCACCTGTCCATCTACCCACTCGCCTATCTGTCCATCTCTCCATTTGTCTACAGACTTATTGACTGAACAAACTGAACAAATGCCTGCAAAGCACCTACTACACGCCACTCACGTACTTGGTGTGGAAGATGCAGGGCTGCGGTGTGCTGGGATGTCTAAGAGCCAGGCTCTTCAGAGAGGCAAGACCTGATTTGCACCGTTTGCCAGATTTTTTGGTGTGAATATTTCCACCGTAGCTGATTGTGAGCTACCAAGCCAAAGTCAACTGACTCTCTAGAGGCTGCGGTTTTAGCAGCGGGCTCCTGTGGGCAGCAGGAGCCAGCCCCACGTAGCGCCGCCTTGCCCTTTCCGTGGACCGGTGTGGCCTTCCCACAGCCACAGGGTCGCGCTGGGGGCCTGCAGGTCCATGCAAACGCCTGCCTGAGCACTGCCCAGCCGGTGCAGGGGAGGGTGCAATCAGACGCTTCTCAAACTAATTTCTTCTGCTCGTTTCCTCTATTCAGTGCTTTTAATCTCATTTCTAACCTATACTTTCCTCTATGCTGGATTGTACAACCCGTCTATATCGAGCTACATTGTAACTATCTGGTTTCCCACAGAATTTAGAAATATCAAAATAGAAGACTTTACGGACAACCAATTGACTAAATGAAAGATGAGTGATTATGTGCACATCAAAATCACGGTGCACGTGAACAGATGCTTCTCTCACGAAGGGTCCTGGGGAGGGGGCTCGTAGACACCAGGAGGTCTGCGAGATGCTTGTTTCAGGCCCTGGCCTCAGAGCCACCGTCACCCACCGGAGACCTCCATTGCTGTCCCCTTGGGACAGAAGAATAACATTCAGGAACCACGAAGCTACCGCTGCCAAATGGCTGAAGCCAAGTTACTGCCACAAACAACATGGCGACCTGGCGTCAGCCGGGAACGGCTCGCTAGGCGGCCGTCACTCTGGGCAAACGCGAAGCAACTCGGCATGTCAGGTGGCCTGAGGCAGGTGGCATGGGGCTGGAAGCACAGCATCCCTGGTGGGGACCCTGGTTTGGAGAGGGGTCAGCCGCGTGAGGCCCAGGGCTCAGGAGCTGCAGGACACAGGGCCACAGGGAGGGTCTCCTGGACCCCACGTCGGGCCCCCCCGCGGGCCAGGGTGGGGCTGAGAGGAAAGGGGGTCAGGGGAGCCAGGAGCTGGGGAAATGCCTCAGGAGGTGGGGGGTGGCGTCTGGAGAGGGAGCCTGGGCAGGGGCAAAGTTGGGGCATTTTTGCGTTTTATCCTCTGCTGTTCTGAAGCAACTGAATCTGCATAATGTACAAGCAATGTTTTCATTAATACAGAAACAGAATGACCAGCCACGGACCAAGGCTGCTAGAACCCCCGCCACCGTGCTGGCCATGGGCCTCTCTGCACTGACCAGCCTACAGAGGGCTGGGCCGAGGGTCCTGGCCCAGGACCCGGCCGCTGCATGTGGGAGGGGTTGGTGGGTGGCTCGGAGGGCAGTGAGGCAGCCCCGGCACTGTGGCCGGCACCGCGTGGCGGCCCCGAGCCCGATGGGACGAGCTATGAGCTGCTGGCAGCCCCCGGGGCTGGGCTGCAGGGCCTCTCACGGGACCATCCACAGACGGCCACTGCCCACCGCCCGCCTTCCCTCCCCAGGGGCCACTGAGCCCCTGCTAGGAACGCCCGGCTCAGCCCTGGCTGACCCCGGTGGCCGTGCCAAACGCTCAGTCCACAACACAGGGGCTCGTCCCTCCCTGGGCCACAGCCTGGGCAGGGAGATGGCCCGGAGGGGCGGCTGGGGAGAGGCCACGGGCGGTCAAGGGCCTGGGGGCAGCAGTGCCCACCCCCGGAGGGGCTTGCTCAGTGGTGCTGACGGCCCTAGGCCCTGGGGTCCGGGTCCTGGGGTCCGAGGGCTGCGGGGCGAAGTGCGGCCCACAATGGGGCGCTGGGCTCCCTGGAGCCCGGGACGGAGTGCAGCGTGGGCATCGGGCGGGGGCAGCAGAGAGCCACATGGGCGTCAGGGCCGGGGGGCGGGGTCGGGCCTGGGCTGGGGGCTCTGCTGGGCCCCATCCCTGGAGGGCGTGGCCTCCTCTCCCCGGCCCCTCCAGTCAGGAGCTGGGAGAGGGTCGGACACACGAGGAGGGGACCACGCGGACGGGGAGGCGTGGGAGCCGGGAAAGCACCGGGGGGGCCCTGAACCAGGCGCAGCTACCACCGCGCCCGCGGCAGGACAAAGCCGCCGCGCGCTCGGCCTTCCCGCGCCTGTCGTCAGCAGCGGCAGGTGCCCCGTTCGCTGTTGCTCGCCGGCCCCGAGCCCCCAGCGCCTGGCGCCGCCCGCCCCTCCGCCCCGGGCCCGCCACGCACTCACCAGGAAGCCCGAGGTGCTGTCCAGCAGGCAGCGCACGCGGCAGGTGAAGCAGCGCGTCAGGAAGGCCGCGAACTCCGTGGGGCCCGCGGCCGCGTCCTGGGCCCTCAGCAGCCTCCCCAGGACGGCGTCCTCTCCTGCCCGCAGGGCGGCAGCCGGGCCGCGGCGGCCGTGGAAGCAGAAACGCTCGATGAGCCAGGGCGTACACCCACGGCACCGTCCCCTCGTGGCGCACGCCGTGGTCACACAGCCGCTCGGCTCGAAGCTGCCCTGCTCCCGCCCGCCCCGTCCCCGCGGGCAGCGCGGGGACAACGTGCCCCGTGAGGCCACGCCCACGCCAGCGCAGGGCCCGCCGGGCGCTTCGTGAGGAGCACCGGGCCCACGCCTGGTGCTTGGCTTCACGGTGTCGCGGGAGACCGTGCTGGGGCCTCCCTGAACCACAGCTGCAGGGACACACGAGCCAGGGCCGCATCCCGGCCCGCAGCAGCCCCCGACCTCCTGCCCGCTCCGTCCTGAAGCGCAAGGCCACCGTCTGGGGGCTTTGCAGGGTTTTGCCCCCAGGGCAGCCCTCGGAGCGGACGGCAGCCGCGCTTCTCAGGCAAACCGAGTGCGTGCAAAGGGATTTCCGGAAAGGCACCTTGAGGGGGACGCACAGGTGGCGGGAGCTGCCACCCGCTTGGCCAGCCACGTGGGGCTGACAGGAGGAGGCGGAGGCGGAGGCGGGGCGGAGGGCGGAGGGGAGGTGACGGGCGGGGGGGAGGTGACGGGGGGCGGGGGGGGGACGGACGGCTGGGCGGGTGGTCCCCGGGAGCCGTGCTCATCCGGGGGCGCCGCGCCCGCTGGGAGGCCCACCGGTGTCCGGGCGCGGGGGCTGCCCACACGCGGCCTGCGGCGGGTCCATGGCCCAGTGCAGCTGCTGGCGGAAGTGCTGGCGGTCGTCCACGTGGATGTAGTCGTAGACGTTCTGGTGCATGACGTCCGTCTGCAAGGGCGCGACAGCGTTTCAGCGGCCCCGGCGAGCTTCCGGCCTCCCTCCCGAGCCACGCCTCGGCCACCTGCCGAGAGGTCGCCTGTGCGGAGAGAGCCCACGGAAGGCCCGGGGCTGGGCGCGAGACCACTGTCCCCCCAGGGGGACGCACCCCGGGGCCCTGCGCGCCCGCCAGGCGGCGCCCTGCAGGGCAGGCAGGAGGCTCAGGGCCCTGTGTCCTCTGGGCCGAGACACCGGTTTCTGAACTGGCTCCAGACATCCGTGACTCGGAGCCACGTCCGTGTGTCACCGTGGCCGAGGCCAGCTGGACGCTCCGGCTGTCACACGAGATGCGGCCTCAGGCGGCGAGAGCAGGGGCGTGAAGGAAACTGGCGGCTGGGGTCGCCCGCGCCCCTGCAGCCCACGCGGAGCCGGAGCGCTGTCCTCGGCCAGTGCCGTCCCCGGCAGGGGCTCGTGGAGGCAGCGCTGACCAGGCTTCCCCTGCAGCTGCAGACCTGCCGCCCCTCACCTGACGGTCTCGTCTCCCCGGTGGCCCCCGGCTCACCTGGCGGCTGCCGCCCCGCCCGCAGCTCCGTGAGCACGCGAGCGCCTCCCACGGGGACGTTTTCCCAATCGACTTGATCCAGGCACAACACACGGGCCGAGGGGTGCCGCGTCCCACGTCCACACCCGCACGCCCTGCACCAGGGCCGCGCTGTCCCAGCCGCCGCGTGTGCAGCGAGTCTCGGCGACACCCGAGTCCCCGCGCCTGCCTCGGCCGCCCCCCGCCCGGCTGTCCGGAGCCCCCCGCATCCGTGACGAGGAAAGCCGGATCTGGAGACGCGACCGTGAGCGCCCCGGGGGAGAGCCTGACCGAGACCCCGCGCTTACCTGGTGGAAGCCCAGGTGGTCTGCGATGGTGGCCGAGGCGTAGAAGATGACCCCTTCCGCGCTCACGACCAGGGCGAAGCCGTCGAGGGTCTGCGAGGAGGAGAAGGGGGCTCAGTGGCCGCGGGCGCCTGCGGCGGGGGCGGGGCGTCGCCCTGCCGGTTCTCAGCTACGCCTCCCGCTTCGCATTCAGAACCCCAGAAGCGCCCGCCGTTAACTTATCTACGACCATTTGGCAACAGGTCCCAAGTCAGCAGATGACATACGAACTTGGTCACGGTCTTTGAGGCCCAAGACTCGGTCCCTGTTTTTCTAATGATCATAAAACGTCTGATCATGAAATGGGACCGTCTCTGTGACGGGAGGGGACGCTTCCGGACCCGCGACGGAGCAGGGGCTTCCTTCCCGTTTCCCCTCGGTGCTTCCCACGCCCCCCACCTTCTTCTACCCTGTGTCTTGGTTCCTCTGAGAGTTTTAATCGTGAACACGTGTCGAACTCTGTCAAGCGCTATTTCTGCGCCTACGGAAGTAATCCCACGCACTTTCGTGAGTCTATTAAAGTGGCGAATTTCATGGGCACATTTTCTGACGAAGAGTCGTTCGTGTCTTTGAACTGGTTCGCTGCACTTGGGCGTCTCTCATAAATCTACTCTGCGTCTAAGGAAAGGCCGGACCGCGAACTGCTCTCATTCGTTTGGTGTCCAGTGCACGTAATCCTCAGCGTGGCTCTGGGCTCTCTGTCCCCCTTCCGTTTTCTGGGTCCACTTGTCTAAGATGAGGGCCGTGTGTCCCTCGAGCGTCTGGCTCACCTCACCCCTGAGACCACCCAGTTGGGGCACATTCTGGGGAGGTGGCATGTGAACGCAGGTAGGCTGCAGCTATGCCGTTTATTTAATGGTTGTTGGCAAATTCGGGTTCAAAATTGTTTCCCTGCATCACTTATGGCATCTTAAAATATCGTCCAGCAACGCACCCATTTCGTCTTGATTTTAAAGGCATCGGTGTATGTTCTTCACGGTTTTCACGCTCATGAAATCTGCTTCATCTGTAATTATGTGGACTTCTTGGGTGGGGCGAGAAGGGCACGTGGCTATTGTGCTCACCTTGGCCTCTCTCCCCATCTGAAGAGCACCAGCCCCTCCTGCAGTGGCACCCCAAAACCATCACGTGAAGATCCACTGGGAGCGCACCCCCAACCGCATGACCCACGAGCGTTCGATCTACCTACCATCTACCTGTCGTCTATCTACCCGTCTACCTATCGGCCACCTGCCGTCTGCCATTCGCTCTACCATCGCCGTCCCCGCGATCAGGAAAACGGCCGTGGTGGAGGCAGGTGTGTGCACGGACCAGGCGCCGACGTGGAGCAGCCCGCTCAGCTCCATGTCACCTCCGTGAGGCAGGGCAGTCACGACTCCTGCCAGCATGGAAGTTGCAGGTGAGGCAGGCTGAGGAATCCAGACAGCGGTTCATAAAGATTTCAATTTGTATCTTTAAAACACGGACATTTGGCGACTTTGAATTAATTTCCATGAAGTTGCTGGCCAGTAGTTCATCGTAACATTCACGTCTTTTAATTCCTGACCATTTGGGCACTTGCTTTTTCTTCTCTTTTTTTTTAAAACCTTTGCCAATTGGATGTGATAAATGATTTTATCATTATTATAATTTTCATTTATTTCATCCTTAACGAGATTGAAAAACATTTCAGACGTTCATTGGTAACTTGTATTTCTTCTTTGGGAAACCACCTGTGCATGTCATGTTCTCATTTTTCTACTAGAGTTTATAAATCTCAACTTCTGAGAGCTTTTAAATGACTGATACTGAAGCTTTCTAGGCAGGCTAGGTTGGTGGCACCCCAAGGTCCAGAACCCCAGGCTTCTAGAAAACAGAGGAGAGCGACGAGGACAAGGCGGCCCAGACCCACGGCCAAGCACGCAGGCCGCTGATGAACGTCAAAGTACTTAGAAGCAGAAAAGGCAACACCAAGTCCCAGGGACCCTAACATGACTATTTCAGGAGGAGGAGCGTAGAAACCTTCCTCCGAAGCCGGGGGAAGAAGCCGGTGAAGCCCGCC
>CM053501.1:0-20220 GCA_028627145.1 Eidolon dupreanum | reverse complement strand
GACCACCGAGCGGCCGTCCACGCCAGGCGCGGCCAGCGCAGCAGGCCCAGCGGGGGGCCACGTGGGCACACGTGCTCAGCAGCCCCCGAGCTGTGCGCATGAGCTTCTGTAGTTACAGCTCAGAACAAAAGTTTTAAAAAGATTTTATGATTAGGATTTTATTATCTTAACTTTGAACATGAATAATAAAAGAGCAGTGCCAGTTATCTTTGCCAGGAATAAAATCAAAGCGCTACATTTTCCAGCTCCAGTTTTACCAGCACTGACAAAAAACTTTAAAGGGAAGTTTAACACTTTGCCTCCTGAAAACCCGGTAACTGATAAGGAGGTCTGGAGCATTTCCCCTGCTGAGAGAACGCTGCTTCCCGGAGCGCTCTGCATCAGGCCCACGCGGGCTCCATCCAGGGCCGAAATCAAACCTGCTGTCGGCCGGGGTCCCCCAAACACCACCGCACCGAAGGTTTATGGGAATTACGCAGGAACCCAGCAAAATGCAAGGATACACTTCCTCACACGTTTCTATCTTTTGAAAAAGGAAGAGACTGATAAGTTCATCGATCCCCACGAGAGCACATCTAACTCTCCAGCATGGCAGAGGCCCCTGGGGGACCATGGGGGCTGGGCAGGGTCACGGGGGTCCATGGGGAGTTTGGGGGAGTGGCAAGAGGCCATGGGGGAACCCGGGGGTCACGGAGGCCATGGAGCTGGGCGGGGTCACGGGGTCCACGGGGGCAGGTAGGACCCAGTCGTCAGAGCCCATGCTGCGGCCTCTGCCCTGTGCCACGCCCCTCAAGTCGCCCTGGATGTGGCCTGTCATCCCGTCTCCCTTACTGGGTCCCACTGTGCTCTGCCACCCGGCAGACACTCGGAAACGGGGACGCTCGCAGTGGGCAGGTGGCTGGGCACAGCACACACATGATGAGAAGGTGCAGTGCAGAGCGGACAGCGGGGGACGGGGGGGACAGCGGGGGACCGAGATGTCCTGGGAGGAAGCAGGGGAGGGGTCTGAGAAGACAAAGCAGAGCAGGCACCTGGGGGAGGGGATGAGGCGGAGGAGTTGGCCACCTGGCCGGCAGAGGGGCCTGGCCACTGCTCCTGGCCACTCACTGCTCTCTCCTCTCTCCCTTGTAAGGATTTCGGGGTTCCCCAAAAAGCTGGAGGTGAAGAGGGGGCGGCTGCCAGCTTCTGAGGGGCCTGGCTGAGTGGACAGGAAAGGTGTGGGCGGCCGCCCGCCTCACCGAGGGGGCTGCCGGGCACGTGAAATGTCTGGGCGTCTAAGAGCTTGGGAGACAGACCGGGGAGCTGCCAGGAGGACCCAGAAAGGCATCAGGGAGGGGCCTGGACCGAGGACGGGGAGGAGAGCAGAGCCGAGGGGCCGAGCCCACCTGCTGGCCCACCTGCTCGGCCACCTGAGACACCTGCCGGGGGCGCGGCACTGCTCTGGCCAGTGAGGCCCGCGGGGAGCATTCGGGTCCGGAGGCCGCCCCAGGCTGGCTGAGGTCAGCCGCACGTCTGCTGAGCCCGGGGGAGAGCCCGTCCTCCCGCGACAGGCCCCAGGGGAGGAGGCAGAGGCAGAGGCAGCGAGTGGCGGGGGCACCGGGCAGGGACGAAGGCTGGGCCCCCTCGGGCTCCTCTGGGGTGCTGGCTGCCGCGGCAGCAGGCTGGGTGCGGAAGGCCCTCCTGGAGCGAAACGGGGACACCGGTGCGGCCTGAGTGGCACCAACACTGTGCCCTTCTGCCCTTGACTCGTCAGCCTGAGAGACGGACGGGGCGTGCGGGTCGAGGCGGCTTCGCCAGGGACCGACCGGGCGTCCGGGGGCTCCCGGGGAAGCGAGAGCCCGCGCTGCTCCGGACGCAGGCGTCGGGGGGTGCTGGGGAACGCGTGGGGCCCAGCCTCTCCCAGAGCTCAGCTGCTGGTTACGGGGCCACCCACACGGGCTTCTCTGTGACCCTGCACCCTCTCGTGGAGGGACGTCCGCACCCTCCCAGCCCCCCGAGAAGGGGCCAGCTGGGGCCCGGTGAGGCAGCGACACCCTCGCTCTGGGTGGTAGTGACTCACCCCAACCCGCATGCCTGTAAGAAACTGGCCACGTGACAGGGCCAGGGAGCACCCCAGAATCACGGGGAGGGGGTGCGTCTCGGGGTAAGGCCGCCCGGCCCGCGACGTCCGGCGCGCGGTGCTGACGGCCAGGCCAGCGGGCGGACGCTCGTCCACCGAGGGGACGGGCTGCCTGCTGTGGCCTCAGGCCTCCTGGTGACGAGGAGACCCAGACGCTGCCGGACGGAAGCGGTTTCAGGCCCGACAGGTCTCGGTCTGGGTGCCTCGACCCCAGCGCCTGCACCCCAATCTCCGCGGCTCGCAGGCAGTCGGGGCCTGTCCCCGCCCCCCGACACGTCTCAGAGCCTCCCCTGCGCTCCCTGAAGTGGTCCGGACGCGGCCGTGACCCTGCGGGTGACCCGAGGGTGACGGGGACTCACCTCCAGCAGCAGCCGTCCCTCCAGCACGGCCGCGGGTCCGCGAGGGCCACTGCCTCCTGGCGAGGGTGCGCTGGGCGCTGGCGGCCCCGGGCGCCGCTCCTGCAGGGCTGCCGCAGAGGAAGGGGCAGTCAGCCCAGGCCTGTCCCCAGCTCACGCCCCGCGTCCCTCACGGCCAGCCCGGCGGGCGAAGCCTGTCCCCATGCTGACCTGCGGCTGCCCGTGGGGGGGCAGCAGGGGTCCAACGGCCAGCCAGGCGGCCGGTGGGAGCAGCTCGCAAACATCTGGGAGAGGACCCCACCCCACTCTGCTCCTCAGAAAGGGCTCGCTGCCCCTCCCACAAACCCCTCAGGGCCCGGCCGCTTTCAGGGAGCCTGGGGTCCACCAGTGACCCTGCCTGCACTGAGCACCCCAGCTCAGGAAGGGACATCAGCACCCCTCCCCTGATGCTCACGGGAGCCCCCTGACGCCTCCCCCACCCCACCCGCCCCACCCTGCTGCCCCTCTCCACTTTGGGGTGAAGAGCTCCGGCCGTGCAGATCAGAGACTCAGCCTCGTCCACGTCCCAGCTCCCTGGGGCAGGTGGGGACCTCCAAGTCCACGCTCAGTGGCGCCCAGGGGACGGAGGCCCCAGGGGCAGGGGGCTCCCGGCCTCGCCTCCCGGAGGGCGGGCAGCCGAGGCGCAGCCTCCCCTCGTCCTGGGATTGGCAGACTGAGGCGCCAGGGGTGTCAGTGCGGCTGAGGACCAGGCTGCCGAGCAGCGCCGTGCAGCCGGCGCCCTCGGTCTCCAGGTTTTCCCTCAGAACCGGGAGGCCGCGCCCGGGGACGCGCTGGTGTGCGACGCGGGCGTCACGGGCTCTGCCTGCAGCCCCCGGGCCCCAGACGCAAGCCCTCGGCACCGCTGGGCAGAGGTGGCAGCGTCACCCCAGGCCCAGCATGGCGGGGGGGGGGGGGTCCAGCGCCAGACGTGGCCTGAGCCCTGCTGGTGCGGGGGGTGGGCGGGCCCCAGGCCCCGCCTGCGCCTCATGCAGGCCCTCCACACCGCGGCGTCCACCGGCCTCGCCATCTCCCCTGGCTCAGAAGCCCTGGCACCACCCCTCCACCAGGGGCTGACCCCCACAGACCCCCTCCACCGGGGGCTGACCCTCACACACCCCCTCCACCGGGGGCTAACCCTCACACACCCCCTCCACGGGGGGCTGATCCTCACACACCCCCTCCACGGGGGGGCTGATCCTCACACACCCCCTCCACCGGGGGCTGACCCCCACAGACCCCAGGTCACCGGGCTGAATGACCCAGGAAAGGAGCCCACGGCCACCCAGAGGCCAGGGCTGGGAGCGTGAACATCACCATCGACCATCGACCATCAACCATGCACCGGGGGCCCCCCGCCCCGCCCTGAACCCTCACAGCAGCCCAGCCCCTCCGACGGGCACTGGCCCCTGAGCTCTGAGACCTCACAGGTGACGTTTTTAACCCTTCTGCACCTCACGGGTTCCTTGATCTGGAGAACCAGGAACCCACAGCACCCCTCCCCAAGGAAGCTGCCCCCACACACAGAGGCCGAGGTGAGCGCCGGGGCTCCCAGGTGCTGGGAGCAGAGTCGAGGGGTCTCCCCCTCCCCCGCCCCACCCCCCAAGCCAGGCCCAGCTTCCCGGCCACCAAGTGTCCTGCTACATGAGGGTGTGGGGCTGGATCCAGTGCGTGGGGGCTCAGCCTGCAGCTCCTGGGAGGATGTGGGTCTCAGTCAAGGCCAGGAGAGGTGCCGGGGGACAGGGGCTGGTCCCCCACCCCCGGTGCACCCGAGCCTCCTGCCAGACCTCGGCCACCAGAGCCTCCACGCAGCAGGCTCCCTCCGGGGGTCACCCATGCCCACCCCGGCTCAGCAGCTCGCACCCGGCCCCGCTGGAAGAGGGGGAAGAGGAGGTGTGGGCTGGACCATCCCTGCCCTCCTCCCCCCCCTCCCGCAGACCCTGGGGTGGTGTGCTCAGTTCACCCCAGGACGCACTGGGGCCTGCCGTGCAGAGGCGCAGCTGGGGGGAGGCCCACGCATCGCGGGCTGCCCCCCCCCCGCCGCGGGCACCCCCACTTCCCTCCTCCTCCGCAGCCACATTCCGGCCACGCCCGGCGGCCTCCTCGGTCCTGTCACGCGATGGGGCCTCCATGCTGCGGTGACAGCCGCCTGGACCCCGGCCAGGGCCTCGCGTGCGAGCAGAGCGCCCGCCCCCGCCCCCACCCCCACTCCCGGCCAGGCCAGGCCAGAAACCGAGTGCTCTGAGCAGGCAGGAGCTTCCCTGAAGCCCACAGCCCGGAGCCCTCGCAGCCCAGCCCCCACTCAGGGCGCCAGCTCCCACGGGGGCTCCGGGCCGGCTCGGTCCTAGGGACAGACCCCCCACGGGCCCCCCAGGGGCCCCCAGGCCCTTCCCAGCAGCCCCCGGCCTCGGCGCCGCCCGGTCAGCCAGGTTCTGCGTCCACCTCGGGGCTCCCTCAGCCTCGCTCTTCTCCCTGGGCTCAGGGTGTCCCCCGAGGGTCCGACCTGGGGCGGGGCTCTGAGCAGGGGCAGTGAGGCCGGGCAGAGGACTCTGTGGACCACCCTGGCCCGTGCCAGTCCCCAGGTGAGGACGGACAAGCTCCGCCGAGGCCGTGCCAGGTCGGCCCGAGGGGTCGGGGAGGAGAGCTGGCAGCGGACAGAAGCCGGCATCCTTTCGGGGAGATGGCGAAAGCGTGGACGGAGTCACTGTGCCCCACAAAGGCCCAGCCTGGCAAGGAGGCGGGATTCGGGGGCCAAGAGGTACCCCAAGCCTGGGTGCAAGGAGCTCCCTGCCCACCCTCCGGCCCTGCCGGTCCCCGAAAGGGAGGCCAAGCCCCGGGAGATGGGCTCCTGCCAGGCCCCACCCTGAGGCTCCCCAGACTGGCTTCCGAGGGGTGGTGAGGGGCAGGGGCCTCCGAGAGCCTCGTGCCACGGCACTGGGCAGCCGCCGTCAGAGCTCGGGCTCACACTGCAGAGCTGCAGACAACGAGGGGACCGGGCTCACGTGGCCCCGAGTCCCTCCAGCCCCCCACTCCGCCCCCAGCCACGTGGGCCCTCACTGCCACGTCCTCGCGGGCCACCAGCTGGCCGCAGAACTAACTGGAACCAGCTCCTCTCACTCCCCAACGTCTCGCATCCGTGAAAAGGCTGCTTTGAACAGGGAACGTGAGGGCCCGCCACGGACACGTGGCCGTCCCTGAGGAAGCGGCACACACTCGGAGCGCGTGGCCCCCGGGGGGCCCTCCGAGCACACCCCGCGGCCCCACCTGCTCGCTAGGAGACCTCCACTTCCTTGGCACGGAGGAACCTCAGGGCAAGGCGCCTCCCTGAGTGAGCCCCGCGCCCCAGGCCCCGTCCCCCGCCGGGGGCCGCTCGGGGTCGTGTGCCTGAGATTGGCAAGTGAGAGGTGCCAAGTGCCCAGAAGACTCCCTCATCTCTGCTCCTGGCGGTGCCATGACACCCAGAAGGTGACGGCCACGTTGCTCCCAGCTCAGGAGAAGCCAACTCTTTGGGTAAACAGGACCGGTGGGTGCAGGACAAGTGAGTCCAGAGCAGGGGGTCCGGGACAGGTGGGTCCTGGATGCACTGACTGTGGGATGTGTGGGGCTGTCAGGGGTTGGGGTGCAGGGCTCCTGTCCCCAGGGGGAGAGAGAGGGAGCCGGGGGTCCCGCAGGGGGCCGACACCCGACTGGCCAGCCGCGGCTCCTGGAGTGGCCGGTGCGCGCCCGCTGGCCAGGCCTTGCTTTGAAGGAACACATGCTGGTAACACCTGACACGATTTGGTCGTCGCGTCGAGAACCCCAAGGGCTCTGCCCTGTGCCCCAACCTCCACGTTTGGGGCGTCATCGGGTGTTTCTCCTGCAACCCTGGTCCAGCAGCTCTCGTCCCCTAGGGCTCAGACCCCGCCCTAGGCCACCTCTGCCTGGCCGCATGTCCCTGTCCAGATGTCTGGTGTGACCGCAGCTCTGCTCTGCTCTCCCTGGCCGTGCCTAGAGGTCAGGGGTCGGGGGTCACAGTGAGCGTGGAGGCCTGGCAGAGAGGGCGAAGCGTGGGGCCGCACCACCACCCCTGCTCCCCACCCTGAGTGCGTCTGCAAAACCCACCCGCGACCCTGACGCCACGCGGGGGCCACCGGCTCAGTCCTCAGACACTCCGACCCCTCCCTCCACTTTCCCAGGACTGAAAGGGGAGCAGGGAGTACGCGTCAGTGCTTCTCGACGGCCACAAACTGCACTGACAGGGGACACCTCCGGCCTGCGCCTCCGGCCTGCCACCTCCGGCCTGCGCCTCCGGCCTGCCGCCTCCGGCCTGCGCCTCCGGCCTGCCGCCTCCGGCCTGCGCCTCCGGCCTGCGCCTCCGGCCTGCCGCCTCCGGCCTGCCGCCTCCGGCCTGCGCCTCCGGCCTGCCGCCTCCGGCCTGCCGCCTCCGGCCTGCGCCTCCGGCCTGCGCCTCCGGCCTGCCGCCTCCCGCGCAGGTGGTGTTGGCTGCACCTGGAGCGTGGGCTCCACGCAGCTGGCGGGGTGACGGTGCTTTGTGCCACCTGCCACTCTGCACGGGAGGGTGAGAGGGAGCACGGGAAAGCCCCCCCGAGCCCTCTGTGCAGGAGACGGGACGAGCCTGTCCTCCACCCGCCCCGGGGAGGTGGGGTTCCCAGAATTCTTGGGCGCACCCCGGCGGGTGACAGGACACGTGCAGAGACAGCCTTGAACTCCGACCGCGTGAAGAAAGACAGGGTGTGCGGCAGGTGTGGAAGGACCAGGGCGGCTTCGGGGTGTGGCCGGCGTGGGTGGGGAGGGCCCCAGCCCTCCCAGGAGCACGGGCACCCGGCGACCGGGAGCCGGGGCGTCCAGGCTGCCGCGGGGTCTGCGGGGAGGGGGCATTGCAGGCGCCCCCTCCTGCACCCGCCGGGGGAGCATGTGCCGCCCGTCCCAGGGAGGGGGTCTGTCCCCACCCCAAAGACACGGGGCTCTGCCCTCGAGTTCCCTCTGCCCAGCTGTGGGGCCGACACGCCCCACCGTGACCCAGGGGCGTCGTGCACAGACCTGTGCCTGCGGCCCGCACAGCCCCCCCCACATGGGAGGCTCGGGGGCGTTCCTGGGGCAGCGGTGGCTCCCCTCGTCCACACCCGCTTCACCTGGGTCCCCTGGGTACGCCTGGCACACGCACGCCCAGCACACACGCGCACAGCACGCCCAGCACACGTGCACATGCACACAGCATGCCCGGCACACAGCACACCTGGCACACGCGCACAGCACGCCCAGCACACGTGCACACGCACACAAAACGCCCGGCACATGCACGCACAGCACACACGCGCACAGCACGCCTGCCCGGGGCCTGGCCCCACTGTCCCAGCGCTACTCCCGTCCGCCCCGCCCCCGCCCCGACGCCGTGTCCTGACTCGAAGGCGGCGGCCGGTTACTCCGCAGACGCCCTCGGCTGGGTTCACCGTGCTTCCTCGTGGCGAGACCAAGGTTGCTCATCTTCGGGGGAACATCACAGAGGGGACGTGTGGCACAAGGGCCACTTTACCATATCACTGGCCGACTGTGACAGGACAGCGCGGCTGGGCCCCCGACTCCCAGCCGCCTGCGGGTGACGCCTGTTTGGTTGCGCTCGGGCCGCGAACGTCACGCTCCTGCCCCACTGGCTTCATGCCCCCGGCGCTTCCTGTGCCAGTGCACGAGCTCACGTCAGCTTCTTGACGGGCATGTGGCCTTCAGGTGTTCTATTTCTTCTGCGTCGATTTTAACAAGCTATATTTCTAGGCATTTACTCATCTATGTTTTCAAATTTATCAGCGTGAATTTGTTCCTTGTGGCCTCAAATCATCTTTGAACTGTCCTTTTGACATTCCTGGTGCTTTCTCTTCTCCTGGGCCAATATCCCCAGATCTTTGTAAACTTTATCATTTAAACCATCTCATTGTATGTTTCTTTTCCATTTTACCAGGGTCTTCGTTATCATTTGCTGTGATTCTCCTTTCGTTTACTTTGGTTTTCTTTATCCAAACTACCAAACTCAATGCTTAAGGTCACTAACTTTTAGAGTTTTTCTTTTGTATATAAACAGAAGGTTTTTATTTCTAAGCATTGTTAGCTGCATCGCACACATTTTGATTTGTAAATATCTTCTCAATTCCATCCTGTTTTCTTCTTTGATCTATGCATTATCTGCAAGCGTGTTTACTTCCAAATAAAAGTTTTTCAAGTCATTTTTTTCATTATTGATTTCCAGCTTAAATGCACTGAGGTCTCACCACGCATTCTTCGTGATTTCATCTTGTGAAATTTGTTGACACTTGCTTTATGGACTAATATGTTTTTGGTACATTTACAAGTTTCACATGGGCTTAAAAAGATGTAAATTCTATAGTTTCAGACTGGAATATTTTATGTATGTCCATTAGATTAGCCCTTTTTTGTGCTGTTATTCTATAATCTCTATTGTGTTTATTTATTTGATCTATTAAATGCTGCCAGAATTATTTTATATCTTCCTCTCTGATGAACTCACATATTTTTTCTTACTGTTCTGTCGACTTTTTTATGTTTTTCAGATTATGTTGTTAGAAGTATACAAATTTAAAATTACTTCCTCAGCTTGACAAAGTGAATTTTTTAATCATTGTATAGGGACACTCTCCCATGATCTCCAGTAATTTTTTTTTACCCCCAAATTGACTTTATGACGTTAATGGTTTCATCAGATTTCTTCCGGTCAGCATTTTCCCACCTTTCGCCGCCAGCCTTTCTGCATCTTTGTGAGCAGATGGAGTGACCCAGCTGACGACCCCGCTGCGGCCTGGCGTGCTTAGGCCGAGCTTGTTTTCTGTGCTTAGTGACAGATCTGGAATTTTGTGCTTTCTATTTCCTCCACCCTTTTCATGTTTCTTTTTTCTTCTTTCTTATCTTTTTATTTCTAATTGACATATTGTCTCATTCCACTTCTTTCTCTCCACTAGTTTGAAAGTTAAACCACATATTTTCTGTCTTAATGATTACCCTTAAAGTTTTATTAAGTTAGCTAACGACCCTGCAGAGGTAATTAATACAAGAACCGTGGACTCCAACACGAACCTCCTGCGGCAGGTTCACGCACCACGTGCCTGGGGCCCGACCCCGTTCCTGCCCCTGCAGCTGTGCTGGCCTCTGCCTAGCACAGTGGGTGCCGCCTGCCTGGCTCCCCGCCCTCCCGCCTCCTCCGGCAAGCACCCTTCCTGCCTCTCAGACCTTCTGCCTGAGACGCCTTCCTGCTGCATGGAGCACACCCTTTAAAACTGCCTTCCGCACAGCTCTTTGGTTCTCAGCTTCACCTAAGTTCTGGTCTCCGGGTATTCTTCCTTCCTGCTGGCTCTCCGACACATCTTAAAGGGCTCAGATAGTCTATCTTTCTTGTCCTGGCTGTTCCCGGCAGGGGGCCTGGCTGTCACAGGTCCGCTGTGCCGCGGGATGCTCTGCCACACTGTGCGTGTGGAGGTGGGGCCGGCATCTCTCCAGAGCACCTGGAGGTGACAGGTGCTTAGTGTGGGCGCCTTGGGTCAGAATTCTGGCCGAGGCCGCAGGACGGCAGGCGCCAACTACGTCCAAGTCCCACAGTGAGACTCAGTCCCCCGGGGGCCTGACTGGGCTGCCGCGGAGGGGCAGAGGTGACGCGCCCCAGGCTGGGGGGGCCGTGCTGTGAGTCCCACACCCCACCTGCACCAGCAGAGGGTGTGGCGCTTCCTCCCTCCCCTCGTGCCAGCGAGGGCGTCATGAGGACCCCCGCCAGGACCACGTGCTCCTGGGGCGGGGGGGGGACACTGAAGGCCCAGGAAACCCAAGCGGCAAGGCCGAGGCTGCGCCAGGAGCTCCCACCGGGAAGCTGAGCTGAGCGTGCGAAGCACCGCGTCCCACCTCAGCAGGTTTCCTGGGTGGCAGGCGGGGCCCATGTCACAGATGTGCCTGCAGGTGTGGGAGGAGGCTTCACCCTCGGACACCTGGGGCTACGGAAGGGAGCGCAAGTGACAGCGAAGAGGACGCACTGCCAGTCGGCTGCCATCACACAGACCGCAGGTGCGAGCTTTCAGGAAGCTGTGACGGCACCACCAGCCCCGTCCTGGCCCAGCCGCGGTGCCAGCCTAGCCCTCCCGGTCCCCAAGCTGCTCAGCCTGCCTGGGGGCCGCGACTGGTGACATCGAGCTGCCCGGAGGGGTCAGTGAGGCCCTGGGGCTGCCCCGCTCTCTCGAGCCTTCACGAAAGTCAACACCATAGTCAACGACATCAGAAAATGTCAGGCCCTTGTTGCTCTTTGAGGCTGAAACTTCCCAGTTCACGTCCTTCCCGAAGGAGACGTTTCACGTGAGCTTCAGAGCAAGCAGCTCGTCCGGCCCCGCGGCAGGAAACACGGAGCAGGGGCCAGTGTTTGTAGTCAGACTTCTTCTAACTTCACAGTGGAAATGAATTCAGGAAGTGTGTAGAATTTCCTCTAAAATGTAGACTTCGGAATCCTTGATAGAAAAGGCGTGATGGACAAAGCGAGTTTGTTACGGCACTTGACTCAACAGTGACGGTCACAACGCCCCCGCTGTGCAGGCCACCGACCTGCAGCGTGATGCAGCCTCGAAGGCAAAGGCGCAGGCAGGCGCCAGGGCGTCCCCTGCCGCACTGGGGCCGTGGGGTCGGCGGGAGACGGGTGGTCACCGTGCTTCTGGTTAAGGGCGAGGCCCTCGGGGACGCCCAACTCCTGGACCTGCCCGTCCAGCGGAACTCAGCCTTGCTGGGACCTCCGACCCCTGCTGGCTGGGCACAGCGGGACCGGGCCAGAGAGGAAGCACCGGCCCCCTCCCGATCTGCCGGCGGAAGCCCGGTCTGCGTGGGCGTGTCGGCGGGAAGAGCGTGGTGACAGGCTTCCGGGCGCCCAGCACCCGGCCCGAGCTGTCCCCACGGCCCAGTCGCTCCTCCACAATGACGAGGCACTGCACAGAGGCCAGGCTGGGGAGCCCGCCCACCCGTCCCCGGACGTGTCTCAGCCGCTCATCACATCGCGGCCCTCCTGCACCCCGTGACGAGACCCCAGGGCGCCCCACGGAGCTGCCCTCAGTGCCCCTGGGGCCGAGAGTGACACCAGGTAGCCCCGGGCGAGGTGGCCCCACTGCAGGGACCGGGGGATGTGGAGGCCCATGCACGCCCCGCGAGGGCTGTCGAGGTGTGTGGCGGCCAGCGGGCCTCCCGCGAGCTCACACACTCCCGCGGCAGACCTCCCCCCGAGGGACGTGGGGCCCCAGCCCGAGTCGGAAGGCCAGCTGGCCTGGTCTCCTCACAGCCCCGGGCCTGACAGCCAGCGCTGAGCCCACAGGGGACCTGGAGCAACACGCCTTGCCACCCTTGGAAGCACCACTGGCCAGGTGGCTCTGCACTTTTAATTCAGGGCCACTTGAGGGGACGTCACTTTCAGCTTCCGCTGGGAACACAGAAGCTCGTCACCCTACCACACAACAAAGCACCGAGCCTCTGCAGATGAGCAAGTCCTCTGGGCCCATCAGACACCTGAGGCCCCAGGGCGCCCGTACCCTGAAGTCTAAGGGGGCGTGGCACTTCCAGGGACAGAAGGGACCCGAGCCAGACACTGGACACTGGCAAGGAGAATTCAGACAGAACTCGTACACAGCTCTGAGTGCAGCCAGCACGAAAACCCCAGAGACTGGGCAGACAGGCGGGGACGGGGGTCTGCATTGCAGCTGGCCCCCCGGGACCTCGGAGCTGCTCACAGGCGGGAGGCCGGGCGAGGGTCCTGCGAGGGTCCCTGCAGGGGCAGGTGGGCGGCGAGCCCGGCACCCCGGGGCCAGTGACACCCAGAGCAGCAGGGGAGGAAAAGGAAATCCCTCTGCCCCTGGAAAAGGCCCCACCTGAGACGCAGGATGCCTTGGTGCAGCCTGCAGGTCCCTGGCCCCTTGCCTCCTCCAGGAAGCCCTCCAGCCTATGCGACTTGGTGGCCCCCACTGAATCTCCAAGTGGCACCACGTCCTCTGCCGCCCTCCAGACCTGCTCCTCCAGAAGTGCTTCGTGAGCTTTCACCTCTAGCCCCGGGGGCGTAGGTGGCAGCCTCTTAACCCAAAGAGGTGCCTGACTGTGTGAGGAGGACTGACCTGGGCTGGGTGCTGGGTGCTCGCCAGGCCCGGGCTGCAAAATCTCAGTGCCCTGTCCTTGCCCTTAAGGTGCCCACAGGCACGTGTGCGGGGTGGACACAAGCAGGAGGCCTGGGGAGGCGTGGGCAGCAGCCACGCCCCAGAGCAGGGCACTGCCGACGCCTACTGTCTGCTCAGCACGACCCCCGGGCACACAGCTTGGGGCAGAACGGCCTCTCCGTGAGGGGACGTGTGGGCACGGCTCGGGACCAGCCCTGCACTGCCAACAAGGGGTCCGTGGCCCAGGGCAGACACAGGTGGGGCTGCAGAAGGGCTGGCGGCGGCCGGGACCGCCCCACGCAGAGTCCACACGCGCAGCGGGGCTGTCAGCGCGTCTGGGGTTCCCGCTCACGAGAGGCAACGCAGGCCTGGGGGGCCTTGGGGAAGGACGGCGACAGCACCCGGCCGGAGTGCGTGGGGGGCTGGGCCGCCTGCAGGTCCCTGACTGGCCACGGGAAGGCGGCGTGAAGGCGGCGGGCTGAGTCCTCAGGAAAACCGCGCCCCCTCTCCCGGGGACCAGCGGCAGGGGGACAGTCACAGCTCAGACAGTCGCAGGGCGAATGGCTCCACCCGCGGGAGGTGGGAGGGCCTGGCCCCAGCCCCGCCCTCCTCCCTGCAGCCCAAGGTCCGCTCCCCCGGAGCGGAGCGCCGCCCTGTCGGGGCGTCTGCGCAGCGCCCCGCCCTGGCGTCTGCACCTGTCTGAGACGCGCACCTGACCTGCTCCTCCAGACAGGCCCGAGTTCGTGATTTTGTAAGAAGTTCGGACTTAATCTGGGGGTGACGGCGGCAGTCGCGGGCTTTAAACGGTGGTGACGAACGCATTTCCTTCTCCACATGGAGAACGAGGCCCGGCCCGGAGCTCAGATGTGGGGCAGCGCCAGCGCCACTCTGCGGGGCTGACACACCAGGGACCCCCGGCCGAGAGGGGCCGGCGCACAGCAGCCCGGGGACAGGCAAAGCCGCGCCGCGAGGGGGCCACCCGGCGCTTACGCTGGCTGAGCTCGGCCGGCTCCGGCCCCCCCAAGAGGACCTGCCTGGTCCCCAGGGCCCGGCCATGAGCCAGGCCAACAGGGGGACACCCAGCCCCTGACCCTTCCCCTGGGCTGTTTTGCTTCGTCAGCCTCGGCGACCCCTCCTCTCCGAAGGTCCCCAGGACAAGCGGGGTCCCGCGGGGTCCCACAGCGGGCAGGGCCGGGCGCGGGGCGCGTCCTACCTTGGAAGAAGCTCTTCACGCGGAGGTAGCTGACGCTGAGACGCAGCACGGAGAGCTTGTCCAGCTTGGACACCACGTCGGCCGGGAAGGGCAGCAGGCTGGCCAGGTGGTCCAGCTCGGCGTTGAGCCGGTCGCGGTGCCGCTTGGAGGGGTTCGACCTCTCAGCCCCCGAGGCGGGCTTCCTGCGGGGAACCAGCGCAGTCAGACGGGGCGTCTGCACCGGCGGCCTCGGCCACGCAGGTGGACGCCCGTCCCCGGCCCGCCCCCGGCCGCGGCTCCCCAGGAGCGATCAGCCTCAGAATGGAGCTGCCCCAGGACGGACCTCGCCCGCTCCCGCTGGCGGACGCGCAGGGGACGGCACCCCGTCTGCGAGTCCCCCCTCCTGGGGGAGGGGCGGAGACGGAGGACGGTGGCCGGTGGCAGACGCGGCCTCGCTGTGCGCCGGCGCCCGCGCAGCCTCAGGCATCCTAGTTCACACGCGCGCACGCGCGCGCGCACACAAACACAAACACGCGCGCGCACGCACACACGCGCACGCACACGGCCTGCTCAGGCCGGCGGCCCTGCCCCGGGTGCGGGCAGGAGCAGCCCCTTGGGCCTCGGTTCCCCCCACACCGGGGCGGTCAGGGCCATCCCGCCCCTCCCGCTGTGCGGCCTGCGGGTGGCCGGGGCCCTGGCTGATCCACCCCCGGGGGCGGGGCCCCTGCCAGGCCCCCTGTGCACCCTCCCCGACCCCCGGCGGGCCCAGGTGGGCACTGCCTCACGGCCACCACCCTCGTCTGGCCCTCTGCCCCGGGATGGCAGTCTGCTCACGTGACCGTTTCCCACCTCACAGGACCACGTGTCCTGCGCGTCCTTCCTCCGTCTGCACCCAGACGGCCGAGTCGTCGGGGGCTCCTGTGCTTGGGGCTCCCCTGCCCAGAAGTCCCCGCAGACAGACATTTCCAGGAACTGCAAACTCGTGCACGGAACAGCACGTCAGAGGGTGCCGGGACGCGGTACAGGAAGGAATGACAAGGACGTCTGGGCGTGACGGGGTGCCCATGACCTTGGTTTTGGCAGCGGTTTCACAGGTGTTTGCACAGATAACGCCAAGCAAACTATGCTTTAAATCTGGGCAGCGGGGTTACTCGCGAGGGGCCCAACAGAGACAGCGGGAGCCCCCGACACGCTGCTGCACCCCGAGGCCCCCCGGGACCCAACGGCGCCGAGGTCCACTGTCTCTGCACCCACTCTGTCCAGCCCCAGGGGGCCTCTGGGGGCAGGTTCAGCCCAGGGGCCGGGCACCTGTGAGTTTAACCAAATTCCATGTGCTCTGGTCACCCGCACCTCCCAGGAGAAAGATGGGACGCACAGACCCGTCACCCACACCCGCCCTCGAGGACAGGGCCCGAGGACAGGGCCAGACCTCAGCCCGCAGCCCCACGCCCGCCACGCGGCGCGTGCCCCAAGCGGCCCCTGCCGCGCCGCCCACCTGCGGGCAGCCCCGTGGGCCGCGCCTGCGCAGTGACTTACCCACGTGCGCGCCAGCTACCGGCTGCTGTCTCAGGTGCTGGCAGG
Organism: Eidolon dupreanum; assembly: GCA_028627145.1. Lineage (NCBI taxonomy): Eukaryota > Metazoa > Chordata > Mammalia > Chiroptera > Pteropodidae > Eidolon > Eidolon dupreanum. The sequence goes on along the minus strand of CM053501.1, from coordinate 4,770 downwards.
GGCGCGAGCGTCCCGCGTCAGCGACAAAGGACTTACTACTCTCGGCGCGGCAGGTGGCATGAGCCTCAGCGTGCCTGTGTCATTTACCCATCCACGTTCCCAAGTCCCATGAGGGTGACAGAGAAGGGTCCAGGCAGGTGCCGCTGTGCAGGGGTTTGCGCCACGCCAGGACACTGGGCGGGCGACCCAGCACTTTCCCACTCTACAGCAAACAGGCCTGCGCCGCCCCCAGGGGGACGCTCCTCGTCGCCCGCTCCAAATGCCACCCTAAGAAGTGCCCAGGACACGGCCTCTCCCAGCACTGAGCACGTGCAAACCGGCACCCACGGCCCCGAGCCGGGTCACCGCCCGCGGGCGGCTGCAGGCCGGTCTGCTGCGCCCCAGGTCCAGGGGAGGCGGGGGGGGGGTGACGTGAGGCGAGGCGGCGCGGGCGGCGGGGACGAGGCGGGCACTCCGCACACCTGGGCCGCTGGGCGGCGCAGAAACCTCTGCAAACCGGGCCAGAAGCGGGTGGGAGGACACTTTTCCCGAGTTCCGATCAGACGAACGTGCTACCCATTCACGACATCAATGAGTAAAAGTTATCGCTCCGTAATAAAGGCCTGAAAGACTCATCGCAGACCCTGTCCCTGGAAAAGGCGTCGCAGAAGCAGGAGGGCTCCTCTGCCGCGGGCCCTGCGCCGCAGGGACACGCCCCCCGCCGCGTCCGCTCGCACTCTTCGACGTGACAACCGTGCTCCACCCACCAGGTCCGCCCGCGCGCCGCTCAGGACGCAGGTCCCACTGCTGCCGAGGGGCCCACCCATGGGAACGCCTCCAGGGTCCAGGACCCCAACCTGGGCGCCCTGCGCCCCGCGCCCCACACCCCGCACCCCGCACCCCACACCCAGCCCCGCAGTGCTCCGAGGTCAGGGCAGCCACAACGGACTCAGGGGACAAAGTCCAGCCTCGTGCGTCTTTGCTGCCTATCTTGGGGCTGGTGGGGCCACGTTCCTACAAACCCCTGAACCTGCCACAGAATCCTGAGGCCACCTGAGGCCACCAGAGGCCGGGAGGGCGGGTCACAGAAACAGACACTGCTGCAGGTGAGCACGCATGGCCTCTTGCGTTCACACGCGGTCACACGGCCGCATCACACACACACGCACGCGCACACACAGCCAGGCGACAGTGGACACTTTGCAGGACCGCTGATGCAGGAGCGGGAGGCAGCCCGAGGGCCAGCGTGGGCGGGTAGAGGGGCAGCGGGGTGCCGGGGCCCTGGGGTCCCTTCCACACTCCAGCCGAACCTCTCAGAGGCCCCCAGGCGGGAGGACAAGCCCCTCGCGGTCTCCCTCCATCTGGCGTGAGGCTCTCACAGGAGGGCCGGTGTGTCACCAGGCAGGGTGCTCGCCAAAGACCGTGGTGATATCAAAGCCCTCCGCGTGGGCGACGGGCCAAATTAGCGTCTCGGGCCCTCGCCGGACCTTGTCACAGTCAGGAGAGCAGGAAGGGGTTCGAGGGGGCAGCTCGGCCTCCGCACACACCACAGGCCTCTACAAGGCCCCCCATCCCCCGCGGTCTCCACCGAATCCTCTCCCAGTCCACTGCTCCCAAAATGCGCGCTCCCCACGGAAACGCAGCCTCTCCCGTCACAACCCGCAAAAACGCAACGCTTACTGCTTCTGGACCGGCTTCCTCCTTTTGCGCCCGGCGTACGTGCACTCGCCCGGCGGGATCATCGTCTGCGCCTGGCGGGAAGAGGGGGCAGCAGGTTGGTCACAGCGAGGAGACCCCAGTGTGCGCATGCGCCCCAGACCACCGACGGCAGGTCCCCACCTACCGAGGCGTCAGGCCCCCTGCCCCCACCCCCGCTGTCCTAGCTCCTCCCACCCCGCTGGACCCCCCCACCTGCCCCCCTCCGCCCCCTGTCCCCGCCATCCCGCCCCCCATGCCGTGCCCCCCACCGGCCTCCCCGCCCGCCGCTGTCCTGTCCCCTTGTGCTGAGGTCTGGCTTCTCTGTCACCACCCACGTGGGACGACCTGCCACCCATCTGGCACAAGCCTGCACTGTGCAGCCTCACCTCACTCGTGCGAGGATGGCACCCCGCCCACGCCTCCCCTTCCACCGGCAGCGCCACGGTCCCCAGAGTGGCCGGGACCTGTCACACGCTCCTACACAGAACGGCCCTGGCTCAGAAAGCTCATGGCAGAGAGAGGAACGGTCGTCACAACACCGAAGCCTTCCACGCGCCAGGGCACAGAGGGCTGTCAGGGCTGGTGCGGGCGGCGGCGGCGGGTCCTCCCCGGGTCTGCCGAGGGGGGTCGTCTTCCTCTCCCCATCCCTCCCCTTTATGGCCCTGAACTTCTGGGCCAACAGGCTTCCTCTTTTCTGGATGAAATCTCTTACTCGACTCTGCTAACTCACAGCTGCTCTGGGCCCAGCCGACCACACCCGCCAGCCTCCGCCGCGGCTGCGGTGCTGGACACAGGCGCCTGCCTCCTCTGGGCCCCGAGGCCGGTCAGCTCGCCTGTCGCTTCAGGTTTCCGAGCAGTGAGGATGTCTAGGCTCACACACATCCTGCAGACGGCCGAGCAGTGACCACTCAACGCCAGGCTCTGTGCCAACAGACTTAGAGACGCGGTTAGGAGCCCTCGTCCGGCCTCCAGCGTGCGCAGCCTGGAAGAGGAGGCAGACTCAAACGCACAGCTCCCACCTGTGCAGAAAGCGCCCCGGGAATGTGTCAAGGATCCGCTCTGAGTGCAGGGAACAGTCGGAATGCAAAGACGTGAGCACGTGAAGTAAACGGGTGCAGTGAGTTACGCCACACAAACACCAGTCAGAAGACGGTGGAGTAGCTGTGACTACCAGACAAAGCAGACCTCAGAACGAAGGACAGCACCAGAGACAAAGAGGGGCGCCATGTAACGACGGACAGGTCAGCGTTCCAGGAGGACACAGCAGTCCTAAATCTGCATGCTCCTAACACAGCTTCAAAATACAAGGAGCAAAAACTAAGGAAACTGAAAAGGTAATTCACCAGAGACGTCACCAGCAGTCAGCAGAACAAGTCAACTGACAATCAGGAAGGACACAGACCGTCCAAACAACACACCTGCACTGGCCGAAGCGGCCGCCACGCCACAGCACACGGCTGCAGGCGGCGTTCATGCACAGGACGTTCGCCAAGACACACTATGTTCAGGGACTTAAATGTAAAAGAACAGAAACCATACAAAGTGTGTCCCCTGAGAATTACTGAATTAAGCTAGAAGGATACATCGAAAATTCCCAAATATCTGGATAGCCACCCATTTCTAAATAACTATGGATCCAAGAAAGTCTCCTAGAGATGTAAAGGTATTTTGAACTGAATGAAAATGAACATACAGTGTACGTTCACCCTGTGGCAAACAGCGGAGCAGTCCCTCGATATGGATAGCGTTAAATGTTTACGTTAGAAAAAGTTTCGAATAAGTCATCTGGGTTTCCACTTTATGCTCAAAAAAGAGAAAATAAATCCAAATCAAGCCGAAAGGCAGAAATCATAATGAGGAAAAATCAATGAAACCAAAAGTCAGTTCTCTAGAAAGAGCAACAAGATTGATAAAGCTCCGGCCAGGCTGATCAGGAACAGAGACGCAAGCTGCAGAGTGGGGCGTGAAGGGAGGGCCCGCACAGACGCCGCGTACCCCGCACGGAGAGCGAGGGCAGTGTGCGAGCTCAGCTGTGTCCTCCCAGAACCCGAACGTCGCAGCCCCAGCCCCGCACTCGCCTGCTGGGAACAGCACCCTTCAGAAGGGAGTGGGGGGGCGAGGACGTCGTGGGGACAGAGCTCTGACCCAGCAGAAGTCAGAGGTCTCTGCCGCGCGAAGGTGACCGTGGCAGGCCGGGAAGGGGCTGCCACTGGCACCCAGCCCTGGCTCGCAGCCGCCAGCACCACGCGAGGTGGCTTTCTGTCACTTAAGCCGCCTGCCTACGGCATTTTGTTATGAGCAGACGAAGATAAATGCTGAACCCAGAGTCAACAATTCAGATGAAATGGCCAATTCCTGGAAAGACATAAACTACCAAAACTCACTCAAGAAAGAGCAGAGAACCTGCTCAACTGTATACGTACTCTGCAAATAAAAACAATGATTTCACTGGTAAATTCTACCAGTTTAAGCAATAAATAATGCCAATTCTCTGCAACCCCTGGCAGAAAATTGAAAATATAATTGAAAATTGCCAGCTCATCACCCAGACCCCAGAAAGCAAAGACATTTCAAGAAGGGGGAACTCCAGACCAACCGCGCTCATGAACCCAGACGCGAAAACTCTTGCTTAGATATTAACAAACGGAGCCCGGCCGCATGTAGAGAGCACCGTGCACCACGAGTGACCGGCGGTCACCCACGGCGTTCGCGGCTGCTGCCACACCCAGAATGTCACCGCTGCACTCTGCTATGTTAACAAACCAAAGACAAAGTACGGTCACCTCTATCATGCAAAAACGCATTGGACAAAATCTAAAAACTCATCAAAGTAGGGGTGGACAGGAACTTAATTAACCCTAGAAAGGACGTGTAGGAAAAGCCCGCAGCCGGCCTCTCACCCAATGGCCGAGGACGAGTGCTCCCCAGGGATGGGAGCCCGGCCCGGACACCCGCTCCCTGGCCGGGCCGGGACGCAGGCGCACAAGTCAGGGAGCCGCGGGGAGGAGGAGGCCTGAGGCCAGGTGGGGGAGGCCAGGCCCTCTGCTCGTCTGCTCGGGGCAGGGACGCAGCCGGGGACGCAGCCGGGGACGC